>JAVSCE010020080.1:0-91585 GCA_032199065.1 Smutsia gigantea | reverse complement strand
ACCCATGACGTACCCCAGGTAGGGCAGGACCACGAGGCTGGTGATGAGGACGATGATCCGCAGCACGGAGCTGGGGGCCAGGACAAACGTCTTCTTCAGCGTCATCAGCCATCCAGTGAGATGGGCTCTCACAGTGACTGGGGGGGAGCAAAGGCTCGTTAGCAGGGGCAGCTTCTCTAGGCGGTCCTGCACCCCAGAACCCGAGACCTGGGCTGCACATTCGAGGTCCTGGGGTGGCTGGTGAGGACCCAGGCCTTCCTGCTGTTGCCCTGGGCTGAACACCTCATCTGCCTGCCCAGGCTCCTCATCCCTGCTCTGACCCAGGGTAGCTCTGTCTTCCAGCTGGGGCCCCTCCTGCCTCACAGAAGCCTTTAGGTCCAGACAGCTTCCTTTCTCCACTGTGATAGCCTGCTCCTGGGCAGCCCTGTCCACCCTGGGCCGCCTTGAGCTCTGAGCTCGGCTCTCTAGAACAGAAACCACAGAAAAACGTAGCGACTTGGGGGTGATGGAGTTTGTGGGTGAGGAGGTGCCGGACCAGCTGCGACAACATGTAGTGTGTGGGGACTTCAGGCAGGGAAGGCAGGCAGCTGCTCTTGCAGCCCCTCCTTCATTCCCTCCCCACCGCCCTGCATGCTGGAGCTGGTCATCTCCCCTTTCCTCCCCTGCAGCACCCCCTCATTTGATAGGTGGGCACTTGACAGGACCCCCCACCTCCACTCCCGGCATGCTCCCTGCACCTGTCTCTCCATCCAGACCCGTGAGTTACTGACTCTGGTTTTGCAGGGCATGGGCACCCTTACAGCATGCAGAGCCCTGTTCGGATCTGCTCTGAAATTGGAAGGGGTTTCAGGATGTGTAAGGCCTTGTCCTTTATCCTGTGTGGGGAGGCAAAGGCCTTCGGAGGGGAGGATGGGCACACTCCCAGAGTAAATGCTTGGGCAGGGTGCATCTGGAGGAAGAACATGCTGGCTGCCTGGTCTAACCATGCCCTGCCTGCCCCAGGGTGGAAGCATATTTATGAGGCACAGATACACACTTGGGTTTGGCCAAAGGAGAAGGTGAGGGTGCTCAGGTGGAATGCTGATCTGGCTGGCCCAAACCCAGCAGGTTGCAAAGACAGATGGGGCCTGATGGCTGGCTGTCAGGAGCCCTTAGTCCCACAGGTGGGGAAGTGGAGTGGAGAGGAGATTAAAGGTAAGTCCCCACCCCGTGCCCAGCTGGAGTCCTCTGGGGCCTCCAGCCCCTCCTCCAGGGGAGCCAGGGGAACAGGTGCCTTAATCTCCAGGGGGGAGCCTCCTCTAGGTGGTGCCACCTTTCCAGAATTGGCTCACACTGTCTCCCTGTGACCCAAAGACCGTGCTCTCTGTTCCTCCATCTCTGCCACAGCTGGGAAGGAGACCCATGAGATACCTAGCCTCCAGGGAGGCTCGGCGTCTAAGAGCAGGGGCCGCTGGTGGCCTGATTCCGGGACAGCACAGGGCTATCGCGTGGGCCATTGGCCCTGGACTCGACTGGCCCCACAGCCCATTCCTTCATCTAATTGTGGCTTTGTAGATTTTGGCTTGTCAGCTGAATGATTTAGGTGGGTGTTGCGGCAATACATTTTGAATAGGTAATGACATGCTCTCAGTACAGACTTTAAAAGATACTACAGGGACTAATGTAGTATAAAGGTTTCCTCCCAGTCCTGACTTCCAGGTCTTTGTCCTGCTTCCCAGAGGTAATCAGTTACCAATTTGGTGAATTATGTCTAGAAATAGTATGTAGACATGAAAGCACTTACCACAAACATATCTGCAGACATGTATCCATGTGACACACTGGTTACAGAAAAGGTAGTGTACTAATGACCCATTCTGCACCCTGCTTTTCTCATTTCATAAAGAACTACCTCATTCTGCATATAGTACACTTCCAACTACTGTATCAGTTTCGGAATTTTCAAACCAGCTTATATTTTGGCTTTGGGCATTTTTCATGCTGGCCATATGCCACCTGACCTCAGCTCTGCCCCTAGATGCGTCCTCTTTCTTTGCACATGTCCAGATCTTAGCAGTCTACTTCCTTTCTTCTCTTCATTTTACTTTTTCATGTTCCATAAAATTGACTTTTGAGTATACAGTTCTACATGCATAGATTTGTGTACCCACCACCACAGTTAAGAGACAGAACAGCGCTGCTGCCCCAAACCTCTCATGCTGTCCCTTCATGGCTACCTTCTTTTTACTGTGTTTGCAAGTGCTGTCCTTTAAGAGACAATTGTCCCAGTTTGATTCATTTCTTGAACTTTCCACCTGTTGGATAATGTCTCAGTACCTTCCCCACCCACTGAGATTTTACATTTTGTTTGGGACATGACTGCAAACATCTCCAAAGAAAGAAGACAGAATTAGGCAAGAGTGTAAATAGGAATTTTTCTTTCCTTCTCTGTTTCTCTTTACCTGGGACCGGGAAGAAGGAGAAGATGCGCAAAGGGACAACACAGAGTTCTGCAAAGGCGAAGTCCACCCCGATGATGTCTATCAAAATCTTCTCGGAAACATTGGGTGTCCAGAACATCACAAAACAGAGCTGTGGGTAAAAAGGCAGTCAGCAAGGTGGTTTGGAAAAGGCACACACAAGTGAAATGAGGAAGTCAGGTGTGACAAAGATGTCCTCAAGCACACTGGTCCTCAATCTGCCACTGACCTGCTTCATTGTCACCTCCCAAACCAGGCCTCTGGACATTTGCCCCACCTGCCCCCAAGGGACCCCAGCAACAGGGCAGATTGGCACAGATCTGAGTAGGTAACTGGGCCATGAGGGAGACCAATACGCTCTTGTGGAAGCCTTAATTACAGTCTAAACAGCACAGTCCAAAATGAGCATATTTATTCATGCAATTTTTACAGCTTAAACAAATAATAAAAAGTGACCTGAAAGCATTTGAATGAATGCAGAACCACATGAGTCAGCACACCTAAGGAAAAAGGAAGTAGTGATACTTAGATTCATTACAGACCTAGAAGCTTCTTAAGGTCTAGTTAAGAGTAAGAAACAACAGGCAAAACATTTGTAACTTTGGAAAGCAGAAGGGCAAGTGGAAAACTGATGGAACAGACTCAAGAAAAGGGAATCTTAAACTTACAGGGGGAATTGGAGCTGCCTCTCGTCTCTCCCTTCCCCACAGATCAGGAAAAGTGGTGACAGGCCCTTCTCGACCTGGGGTGGGGAGGGACTGGGGACGGGTGGCATGTGTGTGAAGGCAGGCCAGAACCAGGCTGGTGGGCGTCTAGTTAGCAAGCAGCTAGTCCACTGCTCTCCTTGCAACAGCGGGTGACAGTGCCTCCCTAATGTGGCAGGGCGCCAGGCTCAGCTTCTGCATAAAGTAAAACAGAGTTGAGGGCAGGGCTACTGCACAGAAAACAGGGAGCAGAGGCAGTTATGGAAGGATAACATATCAAAGGTCATGGCCTGAGTTCCCCCTGAGGCAGGAGACCCAGACTGTCTCTGAAAAATCTGACCAGCCCAGGAAAGAGGACCTAAAGTTACAGAAATGGGGGACTTTCAGGGAGGCAGCCCCGCCAGACCAGCCATCCCTGAGGCCCACAGAGGGGAAAAGCCCCACGGGCATGTGAATGGCTGCCATTGGCTTCCAGTCCCCAGCTACAAAAGTGAAGAGACAACCAGGGATCACCTGACTCTGAGGAAGGCCTCTCAGATGAAGAGGCTAAAACAAAGAGAAAAAAACTTGGAGGAAACAGAGACAATGGAGAGTGAGCAAGTTTCTCCCCAGTATTCTCAGAATGATGAAGAATATCCATGAAATAAGAACTGAATGGAAATGTCACTTAATAATACATTTATAGAACAAGAAAGTTTTTCTGGGAATTAAAAGGTGAAATCAGAAATGAAAAGTTCACTCAATGAGAGTAAGTGGAGGGAATCTACAACAAAGATGGAGCAGAAGGACAAAGACGTGGGACATGCACAAGAATGGGTTTAAAAAATATCAGTAAAGGACCAGAGTAGGAGGTCCAATATTCAAATAATAGGAGCTCCAGAAAGACAGAACACTGCAAATCCGATAGCTGGAAGATAGAGTCTTAAGACCGAAAGGATCCACTGTGTGGATGTAGCATCAAGGATGAAAAAGGGCCTGCCAGGCATGGCCCTGGACTATGCTGGGGGCGAGAGACAAAATTCCAAGAGCTTCCAGCTTCAGATAGTGGGAAAGCTGGCCCTGAGAGAAGACACAGCAGTAAGTTAGGAGGGCAAATGACTTCTTTCCTAGAACTCAAAACCAAACTGTCAATCAATTTAGCAGAAGGACATCTTTAGATGTTCGAGGCCTCAAAAACTTTTCCTCCCATGCACACTTTTTCAAGAAGCCATTAGAGGTATTCTCTGCCAAAGCCAGGGAGTCATAGATGAAGAAAAAGAAAGCTACAGGATTCATCAGGAGAACAGAGCATGGGCATCCCTGCAATGGGGCTAAGGGGAGAGCCCAGGAGGGGGAGACAGGCCCACAGGTCAGCTGACCACACTAGAACTGGTCGGAATAGGATATACCAAAACATGTTTGAACACGTGAAGGGGGATTTTCACAGTGAAGGGAAAATGTGGGAATAATTAATGGTAAGTGAACAGGAAGCTAAGAAAAACTGTAATTACAACAATGATTAAGTCCAGGAAACACTGAAGTTTTTTAAGAAAGGAAGGGAATCAGGCCTCAGCTATCAGAGTCATTCATAAAAATCAGAATCAGTCTATCATCAGAGTCAGAATCCATCAGAAGAGTTGATGTGGTGGGGGGTGATTTTAGCAGTAGAAAAAGGGGAGAGGGAAGGTTGGGAGAATGGCCCTTTTTGGCAACAATCCCTAGAGAACTGACTTTTTAAACTTTGTGTGTATAACTGATTAAAAAAACCTGAATTTAAACATTTAATGATATAACCTTGGAGAAGAATGTCACAAACAAACCAGTTCCATCAAATATTTCTTTCCCTTTCTTAAAACTGCAAGTGATTGTTCTCTAAAATGGAGGTGAATACTTCATAAAATGAATCGCAGTTGTGTAGCAACAGAACACTGACATTTTAGACTATAACATCCTTTAGGCTGTAGGTAACTTAAGCTCCATGGAATCAGGCTGGTCCTATTTCTGATGCATGTTGAAATATCTTTTCAAATACCTCAGAGGATCTATTATAAATGTTTCACTTTACAAAATGCAAGAGAGCTTTTATCCTATCACGCATTTTTTAGCATCTGGGAAGAATATCCCAGTGGTTTTCAAAAATGACAGACATACTATCATTGAATCCTTAATGGCTAGTACTAGTACTCACACCCCATTTTTGACATGAAGAGAAAATACCTCCTTAGATCTAGCAACTCGGGGCTCTGAGACCTGATTACCTAGTGGCCTGGACAAGTGGTCTTGTCATCTTTTCCCTCTGTAAAGCTGCCAGCCCGAGATGGTGTGAGATGACTCATGCCTACAGCCCAGGTATGGTGGCAATTTCATATTACAGCTTCCAAAGGATGCTGAGTGTGGTGTTGGGATGCAATTCATTTCCCTGACAAATGGATGCATTATCCCTCCTTCCAGATATTTTCCATAGCAGTAAGACTGTAAGGAATTACAATAGTGAGCACTGCCCCAAGCCTGGACTTGATTTGTATCTTAGGGCTTATGGAGGGCAAGCCATTCTGTGTTTTCTCAATGTCTGGGGTGAGATACCTAGGCCATCTGCTATAAACTTAGGCTTCCAGGAGAACCATTGACATGCTGTATTTATTTTGTACCCAGTGATTATCTGAATGTGAAATAATGCCTCGTGTTGCAATCTCTTTGTGCTTTGCAAAATCACTGTAAAGTGGCTTTTAAGCTACAACAGGCAAGGAAAATGGGGGTGGGGCAACAGCATCTCCGAGAGAATGGGGCAAAGCCAAATGATTCCTCCCTCTGGCCTCTGCATGCATAATGTTCACCTGGAGGTTCTTACTGCCTTGGAGGAGATGATCAGTAACCTTTGCAGGGGGAGTCTAATTTGAGGACAGAAGGAGAGTTGAGCATACCCAAGTCACTGAGATGTTTACATCAACATCAAGTAACCCAGGCGGGTGACCACGGTTCTGGTCCTTTGAAAACAGAAACTTATGGTTTGGTGGTTTGCTACTAGAGCCCCAGAAGGGTGGCTCGATACTCCATTCCTAAACCTCCATGGTAGGATTTAATTTGGCACCCCTAAACCACTCCATTCTCCATCTGGTATCTCTCTGTGCTATGCATCCCTTAAATTCCCTTATCAAGGCCACATGCCACTGAGATGCTTCTTCAGAGTTTCCAGCCACACACACCTAGAGCCTACAGTGGGTTTTCTAGAACAGCAGAACTGAGCACTGTCAAGTCTGCTCTGGTGCTCGAGCAATAACAGGTAACTATTAAAAGGGAAGAAAGACAGCATGTAGGGAAGCCTCGTTTTTCTCCCTGAAGTCTCTGAATTCAGCTCTTTGCCTTTGCCATGTTTCCAGCATGAAAGCGCTCCTAGCCTTCAGGCAGGTTCCGGCACTGCCCAGAGGGAATACATGTCTCTTAGCAGCGGATACTGTGTTGGCTGAAGGCTGCGACACCCAGCTGCAGGCTCATCTCCCCTAAGAAAAGTCCTGGGCTCTAGCATCGTGATCGCAACAAATTTAACCAGTCTATTTCAGAAAATGAGAAATTTTACCTAAGAAGTTAACCTAACCAAGATATTTTAGGAAAAGTGCCATCGAAGGAGTTCACCCACAGTGGTCTGGACTCGGAACATGCCCTCCCAGTTAACCATGACATGCCGTGTTCCTCAAATATTTGCAGAGCCTAATGACATTGACTTTTCCAAGCCAGAACACAACCTAATAAACTACTGACAATGAACATGATTTGTTCTCAGAGCAGCTGCAGCATTGGGTTTTCTGCTGCAAAGCTTGCTGTCAATATTATCTCATTAGGAAGCAGCCAGCAAAACAGAACAACCCACTTGGTGCCCAGATCTCGGTTTTTCTATTCTCCAGTAAAAGGAACCAGGGCTACTCAGAGAAATGGCTCATTCTAGGACTAGGGCAGGAAATATGCAAGATGACCAGCCTGGGGTAATGTGTCAAAGGACAGAGGAGCCCAGCAGGAAGAGCTCCCAATGGCCAAACAAATGGAACATCTGAGCAACAAAATAATGTAGTACTGAATTAGGACTCACAGGGTACAATAAATGCCCATGGTTCCATACTGCTATAAACAAGCAGGGACAAATCTCTGCACAGAATTTCCGTTAATGTATGTATCTATCCCCCTTCATGACATAAAGCACACCTTCCACTCTTGAAGTGTGGGCTGACCATAGTGACGTCCTTACAAAGACATCAGTACAGAAAGGGAAAAAAGTACCTCCACAGTGGCGAAACCTAGCCAGGGGGCCAGGCGCTCAAGGTCTACATCAACAAGGGTAAGTCATGCTGGCAGCATGTGCTCCTAGTGAGATGTGATGAGAGCAGCTTTATACCTCTGTGGTCTTGCTCCCCAGAACCTATAAGCCCAGATTCACCGTGAGAAAAACCTCAGACAAATCCAAACTGAAGGGCAGTCTACACAACACCTACCCAGTAGTCCTCAAATCCATCGAGGCCACAGAAATGAGCAAAGTTTGAGAAACTCTCAGGGCAGAAGAGGCCAAGGAGGCAAGATGCCCGGGGGCAATATGTCATGTGGATGGGATCCTAAGAGAAAAAGGACTGCTGTAAAGCCAGGGGAATCTGAATACACTATGGAGTTCAGTTCCTGGCCACGTCCGCTCCTTCCTTGTGACCAGTGCGGCCCCGGTGAGTCGGCGGATGTGGGAGCTCTCGGAGCTGTCTCACAACGTTTCTGTAACTCTGAAATTGTTCTGAAACAAAAATATTATTTAAAAAGGAGAAGACCCATGACCCACTCCTCTTTTGTTTGACAGACTGTGATTTTTCTGAGGACCAGGCACTGATTACGAAATTTCCACTTTGAACTTTGAAATACTTATTCGTACCTCAAGAAATATTTCTCTGTCGTCGAGTGTAGACCGCTCCAGACCAGCCTTCTGCCTTTGTGATAACTGGCTTCTTTGCTTCTTTAACTGTCTCAGTCTCTTAGAAACTAACCACGGTTGTGCCACAGCCCTTTTATTCACAACTGTAACATGCAGTTTCTGGTCAGTGTATGAGCCTCTGTCACAGTTTCTAATGATGGTTTGTTTGGGCAGGTTAATGAGTAATTTGACATCTTCCTTAGAGATGATCCTTTAAGCAGGTTATTCCTGTATGTCGTTGTTCCGTGCTGGGGGCAGTGTTTAACCTTTCATTTTGGCTCACCAAAAGGTTTCAGCCCTGAGCAAGTTTACTCTTGATTCAGTGAGACTGAAAAATGACAATGGAACGTTCTTGGGGTGAAAGGGTTTATACCAGCTTTATTCCCACGGTGGCAGGTCAATCACTAGCATCCCGTCCACTCAGAGCGAGTCTGCATGCAGCAAGCCAGGCTCTGCCTCTGGGCCTCTCTGTCCCCGCAGCTGTCTCAGCCTCTGTCCTCGGTGCTGCCTCCACTCCAGCCTCTGTTCTCCTGCAGCCTTGCAGCCCAGAGCACTGGGCGAAGCTCTTTCATATAGAGTCAGTAATAATGTATTGACCACACGTGTGTAGTGAGCAAGCCGACCAGGTCAGGTGAGAATCCTGGCCATGGGAACTTTCATTTTTCTCTACACATTTCTAAATCCACATAACGATGAGCTAAGTCATGATGAAGTTTTACCACAGAAGACCCCTGCCGCCCAGAGTTACAGTGTGCGGAAAGGATGAAGGAAGCCCCAAGCCTTACAGACGCACCAACACATGGTCACGTCTGAGATACTGCAGTCTTGCTGTCTTAGTCAACGTGCCTAGAACTACAGAAGAAGCGTCTTTCTCAAGACCCGCTTCCTCACCCACAGAGTCAGTCCCTGACCTGCCCTGGGACAATCTGAGTCTCTTTCCTAAGAATCTGGAATTGGGATTTGAAGAAGCCTTGATTTGAGTTCAGAGAACATGCAAATCCACCCACAGTGGGACAGCCATTTCTGAACGTCCTGAGAGGGTGCCGTTCCAGAAGGGAACATTGCCAAGAACTCTCGTCTTGACCTAATTTCTAGAAGCCACTGACCACGCTTGTGAAGAACTCACAAAGCCGTCTCCACTCCCCTGAATAGTCAGGATTAGGTCAGTCAGAGATTCTTATGCCCTGCCCCTGCCCCCACCCCCACAGTTAGGAAAAGTAAAGTACTGGCAGCTGTTTTGAGTTAAAATAGCCCTGGGCATAATTTTTATTTGGCGCTTTCACTTAGAAAGGCTCAATATACATTTAATTGGGTTTCAGTCTCCAGTGGCTAAACCAGTGGTCAACCATCAATGATACCACACAAAGAGGTGGTTAAGAGCCTGGCTCTGGCCGACGTGGTAAATAAGTTGGTCTACGTTCTAGTGCCAGCTACTGAGACCATGTCAGGCAGCCAGACCCCCAGGATGTCTGTAGTGCCCTGCTGAGGGGCCTGTGATCTGCACAGAATGCTTCTACCAGCGCCAGGCATGGTGGATGGGGTGAATCCATCTTGGCTATTATCATTATCGTAAAAGGTTTCCTGGGACTTGTAATAAAAGTTAACAGTGGAGTCATCTGTAGGTGGGGAGTCTAGGACTGGTATTTTCCTCTGTGTACTTTTTCTTGTTTCCCACAAAAAAAAAGCATGCATTCTTATCAGCAAAACATTTTAGAATAAAAAGGACCCCTATATCTGTCTTCACAGAGCACGTCAATCTTAATATGTGCTTGTGACATGGATGTGAGAAGCTGTTTCAGAGGCAGGAGCAGCTTTCAGAAGGTGGCTGACAACTCAGTTTTCACAACCAGTGTCTTGGGAGAGCGCCACCCATGTGGAAGGCACACTGATCTGCTGTCCTTGTCGGGGGAGGGGCCCCCTCACAGAAAACACACACGCCTATCTTGCTTGAATTTTCAGGGAGAGCTGGCATAGACCTAAGGAGCATCACTTGGCCTTTTGATGCTTAGCATCAAATTGCATTGGCAGTATGTATGTGGCGGGGGGTGGGGAGTTCACGAAGGGTTTTGTGGGTCCTGTGGCTTTCACTGCAGAGGTGGGAGCCGCGAGGATGTGTGGGTAGAGGACTCAGGTGATCAGATCGCCATTCTGACAGGTTTCCCTGCAGGAGCAAACTATGTCTATTACACAGAAACAGCTTGGTTTTCAGCCAGGACGGGGCACTTGAGTGCCTGTGTGCCTAGTGTCCTCTGTGTGGCTTGTTGATAGTCACGCTTATGTTACACTTCCACTTAGATGGAGTACTTTCGTAAGGGGGTTGATGCAATCATCCACCCAAGTAGATTCATAGTAAAAAGTTAACATTTTCAGATGTAGTTTTTAAAATCACGGTTTTCCTTTTAAATGAATATGAACATTAATACATCTATACTATCGTTTAGATTTAATGAAACTGCCAAATACACACACTTTATTCGAGTTCTCAGTGCTTCTTTCAGATCTAAGAGTCCATCTGAATTCTTAGGAAGGCAAAGTATTAATTAAAAGGAACAGTATTTCAGACAGCAGAGGGCACCATGCACCAAGCCTGCAGAGGGCGCTCCGGCTGTCAAATTTTTGCCCATTCCATGTATCTGCAGAGTGTTTAATTCTTTCCTATTCTTTGCTGCCCGATTTGAAGAAAATTTAGAAAATTCCAACCCCAGCTTCTGTTTAGCTTTTACTTTTTCTCGACTGCTAAGAGTCAACCTGGAACTTGCTTGGGGCTGGGGGGGTGGGGAGGTAGTGTTTCAGTGGTTTCAGAGTTTTAGTTTTGCCAGATGAAGAGAGACCTGGGGACAGACGGTGGTGATGGGTGATGTGACGGTAGTCACCTGTACCCTCCAAAGTGGCTAAGATGCTAACTTCTATGGTAGGTGTATTTTACCACAATTAAAAAAATTATTTTGAAAATCAGAACCTGCTCATAAGAACACAATATGCTCGTTTATTAGCAAATTGTTTTAAGAACACACATGTGGATTTTAACTCTGGGGGTCAAGTCTTAATTGTTTTAATCTCCACTGAGCTCCCCCAAACAAACCAGTGAACCCCTCAAATCTGCAACACATGATGTCTTAAGAAGCAAAAGCCAGACTGTGGAAGCTTTGGAGAGATGTATGAGGGGAGGGGAAGGTTCGGTGGGAAGAAGCTAATTCTCATCAGTGACTCACTGTATGGCAAAGGCTTTCCACAGGTTATTTTGTTAAATCCTTGTAACAATCCTGGGATATTTGGGTAATTTTCTGCTCCTCTACCAAGGAGGACACGAGGACCTAGAGGGGGCCGTGTGACTTGCCCTCAGCACCGTGTTGGAAAAGGGACTCGGCCTTGGGGGCTAAGAGGCTTTGCTGCCACCATATTTCTGGAATGCCTAAGGGGGCCGAAAGGGCCCATCAGTACAAAGCACACAGGCACTCTGGGGGACGCCAAGTGAGAAAATCTTAAATTCATTTATCTATTATTTATTTATTTACCTTCGGTCCTTTCTGTCCCCCCCCATGCACAAGAGGGTCATTTTCCTCTGGATAATGTGAACAATGAGAAGGCAGTCTCGGGGAGCAGGGGTGGGGCAGCCTGGCAGAAACAAAGCCCCAAACAGGCCGTCCTTGCTGGAGACACAGGGTCAGCATGGTACCGCAGCCGGAATAAGGCCTGTAGTGTCCGCTGCCCCATGGCTGAATGACAGCGCATGGCTAAGTTCAGCAACAGGAAGGAAGGTGAGACTGGGTCATTCTCACGAGCCAGACTTTGAGCTCTGAAAACAAGGCTGAGCAGACAAGGCCCTGTGGGATGGTGGCTTTCACTGTTTATCAGCTTGGACTTTGCAGCCTTCTAGCGCACGACTAACTGCAGGACTCAGGACTGACGCGCTTTACCGAGACACAGCTCTGAATAATGGGATGGAACTTGCTGTGCTTGCTTCTGGGATACTGAAGTAGGCTAGCCTGTGCAGTGACAGCAGAGAATGGTCTGCAGCGCGGAGCATCTGAGACCCTATTTCCGTCCATCTGTTCTCGCAGGCTGGAAATGGGCGTGGAGGGGCTTGGCCTGTACTCCTAACTGGGGAAACTGAGGCTGCATGGGTAGTGCCGATCGGCTTGCCTGCCTGCCACGGGTGGGGTAGGCAGGGCGTTTTCCGTCCCTGAGACCTCGGCTGTCTGTCAGCGGCACCTTAAGCCTTGAGAAGAGCAGGTGGCCGGAGACTGGCGCTGGGTGGGGATCAGGGGCTCTATAAATACCGCCTGGGGCCCTGCCCTCACCGTCTCTCAGAGGACAGCGGGCTCTGGAGCGCGGGGGCGGGGCACAGCGGGGCTCCTGTTTCTGTCTTTGGGATTTGTGCTTCCTGAGGGCTTATCTAGTGTGATCAGCATAAAAAAGGCTTTAAGATCAGCTGAACCTCACTGAAAGGGATGATCCCGCCGCCTCGGAGCAACCTGCTGGTGTGGACTTTTCCGCCTGCTTTCTTCTCTGCTGCTGCTCTTTGCTTTCTTTCCCTCCTGGGAGGGTCTCTCTGGGACCTGAAGTTCTGAGGTTTTAGGACTAAGGTGTTTTAAATACCCAATAGCTTTACCTTAAATGCTGCAGTGGCCCCCGCTCCCTGATGACACATATTTTCCCTGGACTCGGAGGGCTCTGGAGGCGTCTGATGCCATGGCCGATTGTTCAGAGCGCTCGGCCACCCTCGGCCCTCCCAGCCCCCAGCCTAATCCCTCCAGACGAGGCTTATCCCCGGAAGCAGGGGACCAGGATGGAGAACAGCCTGGGATTCTGGGTGGATGAAACCATCCAGCCTGGGAGAACAGATGGATGCGATTCTGACCATCACGGAGGAGATGGCCGCCCATGTGGGAGAGAGTGACCAGATCCCTCCCCTCGAGGTCACGGGAAGCAGGGAAGCTTAAAAAAATAAAAATTAAAGAAGACATTTCAAAATTTGTGGAAGTGAGGTGAGCAAGATCTAATAGCACAAGAGATTCTGAAAGGAGGCCGAACGCTCTTGGAAGGGGAATCACCTCCTACAACCAGGAAGGAGGAGGGGAACCGCAGGCAGCCGGCAGCCCCCCAGGCGCTCCTGGAGGAGCTCCGGTGGGAGAGGGGCGCGCCAGGTGTGGCGGGGGCAGAGGTGTCCTCCCCGCCTTCACCGCCACGCACCCATCCCTTCCCAGGAGGCGGGCCCAGAGAAAGTCCAAGGACAGCTGCCTTCAAAGGCTGGAAATTTCATGGATGAGTAAGACCAGGAAGGCAAAAGCCCAAATACGCTGAGTGCGTAAAAGTGCTCAGATCAAGGAAAAGAGCTTTAAAAAATAAATGCTCCAAGTAGGAAGAGGAAAAGGAAAGAAGCGCAAGGAGCCAGTGCTCCGTTCCGAGCCCCTCCCGTACACCTACTTCTCCGCCAGAGGCCTTACACTCGGCGGGCAAGCAGACATGGCCAAGCGTGACCTGAAGGCCGAAACGGGTGACTGGAGCCGAGCCTTCTGTTAAAGCTCTTCACGTGTGGGGGCCTCCCATCACATCCTTAGTGAGCGTCCTTGCAGAAGGGACTGAGAACGCCTAGAGAGCTAGGGAGATGTCAGCTCGAGGTGGGCAAATCTCCTACAGGCGGATTCTGGAAGGGGCCAGCCCCTGACTGCCACAGGACATGGCCATCTGCACCTGACTGGGTCTTGTGTCTCACCTAATAACAGCGCCATGGAGCTAACTGAAAAAGCCAGTGTAGCCTCAGGCCGCAGAACGGGAATTATGAAGTCAAGACCGGACAGTGTTGGTCCATGAGACCCCATCCGGGCCAGCCCTCATGTGGAGTTTGCGCTCCATGTTCCCAGAGAGACGCTGATGAGCCGGAACAATTTCAGGGAGCGGGACCAAGGCCCCACAAGGCCTGGAAGCCGGGCTGGTAGATGGTGTGAGAATGGGCGCCGGCTCTTCGAAGGGTTGCCGCGGGGAAGAGGGATTCTACCAACTACGGAGTCAAGAGCAGAGAGGAGGAGACTACCCCACCGTCCTGTTGTCTGTGAGAGCTTACCTTCCACCCTAAGACCCTCCTGCGCCTCTCCCAGCCAGCCCGATTGTAACTGGTCTATAGTTTTGAAGCTACACTGACCCGCTGAGATTGCTGTAGCACTCAGTTATTTGTCTATTATTATAACAACGTGCTCTATAAATATATCCATTCAAAAAATTATTGGGCGCCTGTCCCGTACCAGCACCATGCCAGATGCTGGGTATACAATGGCAGACACAGCAGAGGTGACACCTGTCTTCGCAGACCCCCTTACTACAGAGCCTGGCAGGGGCAGCAGGGATGCAAGGCTGCCGGAAGCCAGCAGGCAACATCAAAGTCAGTATCTGAAAGTGGAAGCCGCATATGCTGGACCAGGAGGACAGGGAGAGGGTTTCAGATGGAAGGGACAGCGTGAGCAAAGGCCTGGGCCAAGAAAAGCCACCAAACGGTCCCTCAGCTCCAGCCTTGGTGTGGCAGGTGGAGGAGGGCACCTGAGAGGGGCTTTGTGCTGCTGGCTTGGGGTTTGGGTCTGTGCTGGTGTAGAGAACCAGTGCCGGGTCTGGCAACCTGACCGGGCTGTGTGGGTGGTGTGGAGAGGTGAGGGGCTGGGGGAAATGCAGAAGTGGGAAATAGGGACATGATGGCGGGATTCAGGAAAGAGCTAAACCAGGGCTTTGCCACTGAGTGTGCACTTGGGTGAAAAACAGTTGAGCAAAGGATGACGCTGGGCTGCTGGCTTTGGCAACACCAGGTGGGTGGGCTTGGCTCTGAAATGGGGACAACAGGAGAAAGAGCCTGGGGGCTACAGGTCAGGAGCCACATTTGGAACAGGTAGAGCTGTACGTGACCATGTGAAAGCGCGTGTGTGCAAAAGGGCGTTAGGTGTTTGGGCCTGGAGCTCAGGAGGAGATCTGAGTCAAAGCCATTCATGTGGGAATCAGCCAAAGATGGCAGCTGAAGTCACGAGCCTGCAGGGACAGGGTGTCAGGAGGGAGACGGGCGGGGGGCTAGAACAGGAGTTGGAGGCTCACTCCTGGTGAGGAAGAGGGGCCTTCCACCGAGGAGCTTGCGAGGGAATGATCCCAAAGGAAGAAGGAAAACCAGCCAAGGAGAGTGTCACAGAGGCCAAGGGATATGAGCCAAGGATGGAGAAGTCACTGTACCCAACACATAAGCTGAGAACTGGACGGTTCCCACTGAGGCTGGGGCAATGAGCCAGGGTGGGGTGGGGGTGCTCGGCAAGCTCTCCAAGGAGGTAACAGGTGTCCCGGCAAGAACATAGTCATCTGGGAGGGAAGCAGGGCCCCTCACTCCCTGCTGTGGGGGGCGGTGCAGGCGGGTGTGGGAACCGGAGCAGGAAGGCAGGCCGAGGGTGCTTTCAGGGAACTCTCTCACGAAGAGTGAAACCAAGGAGAGGAGAAATGTAGGCTGTCTGCCGGATAAAGACAGGATTTTTATTTTCTTCTTTGATTTAAGGTTGGGAGCCTGGATCATATTTGTATGTAGGCAGTAGGGGGTGAGCTGGGAGATGCTGATGCAGGTGAAAGGGAGGAACAGAGACGGTCTGTGAGCAGAAAGGACAGGTGAAGCAGTGCGGCGGAATACCCAGCAGGCTGCCCCTCACTCCCGGAGTGTGTGTGTCAACAGCTGGCCTGCTGGACATTCTGCTTATGCGTAAATGTGTCCCCTTATGGGAACTTCTCTGACTGTCCCATCCAAAATGGCATCTCCATCACCCTCTTCCCTTTTACTTTAGTTTTCTCCAAAGCACCTGTGACTACCTGTAGCCGGCTGCATGATGGCCACCCCGAAATACAGTCACTCCCTAATTAATTCCCACAACAAGTAAGCATTGATTATACAGTCACAGATGGGATTACATTAAGGATCTTGAGATAAGATTATCTGGGAATGTCCGGGTGAGTCCTAATTACCATCACAAGTGTCCTTATAAGGTAAGAGCGAGGCCAAGGGAGATCTGTGCAGGCGCTCAGAGGCTGCTGCGACTTACAGGCAGAGACAGAGCTTGGAGGGGTGTGGCCAGGCGCTGGAGGAGGCCAGCAGCTGAACAGAATGAGGGGGAGAAAGCATGCCCTGTTAACACCTTGATTTCAGCCCAGAGGATGGGATTTTGACCTCTGGCCTCCAGAACTAAGATGGAATAAATTTCTGTCGTTTGAAGCCATCAGGTCTGTGGTTATTTGTGACGGCAGCCACGGGAAACTAATACATACCCAGCACCATAGTATATGTTTATCGCCTGTCTTCTCTATGAGATTACAGATTCTCTAAGAGAAGAGACTGTTTCTGTGGTAGTCCCAGGGCCTGGTAGGTAAAAAGCAGGGGCCCAGGCATTTGTGGAATGACTGCATGAACAAGTATTCACGTGATTTTCCCCTGGACAGTCGTGACCACCAAGAGAGAATCTTCCGTCCCCACTGAAAGTGTTCTGCCCACTGCCTGGGTTTTAGATAATTTTGGCAATGCACATATGTATGGCTAAAAATCTTTCGTTCGTGGCGTTTTTAATACTTGATTGCTGCCTACAGATCTACCGGACTTCTAAGCCTGAGGACTAAACACATCAATTTCTCTTTCTGTGCCCACGGCATCTTGTGGGTAAATGACATTTCTGAATTAACAGGATGGTCACTGGCTGGAGGGAGCATTGTCTGCCCCTGGGATTGGAGGCTATGAAAAGGAAAGGGGACATGTGAAGAGCTTTCCCAAGCCTTAGGGAGAAACATGGTGCACATGTGTCTTGGGTGTGCATGAGGTCCTTCTATAGAAGGTATGTGTAACTCTATCAAGAGACTGATTTTTTTTTAACACTAAAAAAGAAAAAAATCCCACAGAAATTTGGAAGGGTATTATATGTAACTAGAAAAAAAATCATAAAATTACTCACTGGCATCAAATATACCAAGAGCCATTTATTTACATATACAGCTATCTTTTGCTCACTTGGAATCCCATGTTTGGGAATTTCCTGATGATAAGAGCTGGCATTCTTTGCTTACGGCATGCCAGGCACTATGCTAAGCTGAAAGTCTTACAAGATAGGTATTCTTATTGTGCCCAAATGGCAGCTGTGGAAGCTGAGGCTTACAGCTTTAAGTAAGCTTTCCAAAGCCACCTAGCTGGTGAGTGGTGGAGCTGGGATTTGAACCCAGGCCCTGGGGCTTCAGGGCTCACATCCATAAACACCATCAAGCTTGACCTAAATCCCTCTACCCCACCCCTTTTAAATCAAAAACTGCAAAGAGGGCAGTCAAATGCCACGTGCGCCCCAGGGCCCTCCGGTGCACCGCACAGCCCCATGCCTGCAACGGTCCGCAGGTCGGAGGTGCGGCTCTGGCGCGCGCACGATGGCTCCCTGGAGACGGCTGGTTGTTGTTTTGGCTTGATAAGGGCTAATTTGTTCTTCAAGCCCCATGAGTTCAGAGCCATCTCTCAGGGAGGATTAAAGACAGGCCCTAAAAACCATGGGGTACCTGATTCATGGTGAGCAGGTTTTCCAGGCACTATTATTTGCCACATGTGCTTTTTCTCAGCATCACGTTGTGCTTCTCTGAGAGTTGCCCTGGGCTCAGAAGGTATGAAAGGACCCCCAGGATAATCTGCTGGTGCCACTCAGTCATGTTTACCTCACTGTGCCTAAATAAGCAGGCTGTCTGACCTCGGGTAGGAAATGCAGTATTAAACCCTTTGAGATAAAATAAAGAACACTTTGAGTAAAGGCCATGGATCAGTTAGCTAAATGCGTTGTTACTTCTCAGGTCATTTTCTAAGTCTGCCTGCAGGTCCGGGAGAGACCCAGGCACTGGGGGAAGCCAGTGAAACACCTCTGTATGACCAGAGTGGTTTTGATGGGTTTCTTTTGTTCCTGGCTTCAATAAACACACACATGACCATTTAGCATATCTACCTGTGTTTTATGTCCTCACTGAGCTCATTTCATACATTGCTTGATATAAATTGTCTACTTTGTGTTTCTTGAGATAATACACAAAAAATGTTCTGAGATATTCTACATGGGCTTCACTGACTTCCTCAATGTTGTACAACGTGAATCGAGGCCATCAAGAGTTTCACATCAGCAGGAACGTGCTCCGAGCACCTGGGGGTGGTGAGCAGATGCTGAAACTGGAAAACTGAGAAGCCACGAATCCCACAGCTTTGTTTCGCTGATACATTTTATCATGAATTATTGACTAGATGGTCTGGACTGTGCATCTGAACACGCTGACATCTGGGTCCTACCACCTGTAACATGCCCACCGGATAAGAAAAATGCCCCCCAGACTGGTTGTGTTTTTGAGACTAATAAAAATGATTCCAAAAAATCCACACAGTCATAATATATAATTCCTGGAAGTCTGTGAGTTAATCCCCACTGGGTTGTTTTGCCATTGTGTGAACAACAGTGTGTGACTGCCATGTCCCTCCAATTAATCTGCTTTTGCACCAGAAAAGCCTGGGGATGGAGCCTGGGAACCACACCTTGGACAAGAAAATGGGGTCTGGCAGGCAGCACTTGGCATGCGCAGGAACCACAGGCCAGCTGCGACCCTTCAGCAGGTCTGGGGGAGGAGTACGGCGTCTCCCTGTGGTTCCCGAACCCAGTCAGGTGGCAGGCCCGCATGTGTTCTTTGCAGCACACAGGTGTGTGCTGACCCATTAAACTGAATCGATGTGATTTTTACTATTTTGTGCCAAATCAGATACCATTTATGAGGTTCAAGTGGGAAGGTGTGGAAGGGATCAGGTTTTGAGATAATTTGGGGGGATAAATACAACTGAGAACCATATTAGTAATTTAATTTGTTCCCTGAAAATTGGGAACATGTTTTGACTTTTCAGTGTTATGGGTTCTGCAAGGGCTGGTTGAGATGCACTGGATATTCAATTAATGGAAAGCAAAATGAAACCCAGATACAAAGTAGCCTAAGCCTAACAGTGGCCCTTCTATTAGATGCTATGATGCCAGCAACACCTGCCACCACTCACCAAAAGTAAACAAAAAAAACAGACCAACAAAAAAACAAAAAAAAACCCACCAGCAAAGACATATTAAACACATAAATTTGGAACCAGTGCCAAACTGCATGAAAATATTTCTAAGCAAATCCAGTACTCAGATTCTCACATGGAGAATTTAGAAACAAAAGAATAGAGGTATCTTCTGGAAACAGTAAATGAAGAATTTAAAAATGAAGTAAGTGAGTTGAATAGGTCTGGCTAATCAATGCACGTGGCCTTAAATGACAAGATGACGACTCCCTTCTTTAGAAACATCAGCGTCCGAGGTGTGAGGGCTCCTGTAACCAAGCGCCACAAACCAGGCGGCTCAGAGCAACAGAAAACTTTTGTCTGCAGTCCTGGAGGCCAAGGGGTCAGCAGGGCCCTCTTTCCATCAAAGGCCACATTCGGAGGTCCTGGGGGTCAGGACTTCAACACAGGAATTTTTGGTGGACACAATGCAACCCATACCAGTTAGAACAGAAGAGTCAGGGGTTGAGGGCAGATTCACATTTTCCCTTTTATCACCACTGAGTTTTAAAAGCAAGGTTCAGGAGGATTCAGAGTAAAAACCTACTTCAACTTTCTCTAAAAGAACAAGATCCTTTAATAGCAATGGCCGCCGGCCTCAGACACCCCTGTGCTGGCTGCGGAGGCAGCTCCCTTCTGCTAAGTGACTGCTCCAAGCAGCCTCAGTTTGTTGGAGTTGAGGGGGCCAGTGAAAAAATGAGGTGGCCAGCGGGATGCAGCCGGCACAGCCCCAAGACCTGGGCATAATCCGAGTCTGGGGCCATAAAGACGACTCTGGAGACCTGGTGAGAATCCCCTGCCTGCTGGGAACAGGTCAGTTCACCAAAATCAACCCATGGAATAGCCTACTTGACCAACTGACAATTTGTCCAATTTACTGACTTGTCTCTTTTCTTACTCTTTCCTAAAACTTGTCTCTTTTCAACTCTTCCACAGTTTATAGCAACTTGTCCTGGAAGGACTGGCAGGGCCCTTCACATTCTCCCCATTTGTCTGCACCCCCTTCTCTGTTGTTCTCCTCCATCTTTCTGACTCTCAGCCAGCCACCCCTTTCTTTCTCTGACCCTTAGTCTCTCTCCCTCTCCTCTGGCCTGTACTCTCCTCCATCTCCCTGACATTCAGTCTCTCCCCTTCCCCTCCTGACCTCAGATTTAGCATCCAGGGGGTGCTGGGTATGACCGTGTAGGTTGTTCACTGCACAAAAGTGCCTTGCTAGCTCTGCCTGCCAAGATCCATCTGGATGGATGCCCGTTTCCATTTTGCAGAAAGGGGGCTGGGGAGGCTTTAGCAGCAGCCAAGCCTGTGTTCGGCATGAATTCTTCTCCACCTTCCTTGGGGCAGAGTGGCTCCCTCTTGGCACCAGCTCCCCAAAACGAGAGCAGCAGGGAGCTTAAGAAAATACCAAATGTTCTTAAAATGCCATTGGGAAGTCAAAATGCAAAACGGTTGACTAAAATCATCCGAAGATGTTAGAACTTCCCTGTTTAATATGATTTGCTATGAACTTTACAAAGATTTTTTTAAAAATGGGCTAAAACCGGCAAGTTTGGTAAATTCAGTGAGCTGATCCACTGACTTCACCGAACTGGCCTCAGCCCATGACCTTTTTGGGACACTCCTACCTCACTGAAAGGACTGTGGAGGAGACAGACACACCCACCCTGCTGAGTGGCCCCTACTTCACCCCCCATCTAGATTTCAGGAAGGAATCCCAAGGGGCTGGCAAGAGGCTGAGCTCCTGTCAGTTTAGCATAACCAGTTTCTTTTCCCCAGAGGACGGAATGCCGTTCCAGCTTTCTTATCCCAAGCTCATGGCCATCCCCCTCTCTCTGCAATCCCCACAGCTTTTAGGGCATGCTAAGCATCACTGTGCTTCCAGTCCGTCACACGGCCACGCGGACTATGGCTCCCCCAGAGGGCCCAGGCGCTCCTGAGCCCGCCCCGGCTACAGCCGTGCTCTCCGGGTCAGCCCTCTCGGCGCGGCTCTGACCCCTGCCCGGGGCAATGTTTCCTCCTCTGTGTGGCCGCCACCCGGCAAGCTTCCACAAGGCAGCACACCATTTGAAGCCGTTCTTGCAAATCGATTTAAACAATGTATTTTCGAACCATGAGCTTCCTTGCCCCTAACGGCAGCTTGTCTGTCCGCAGTCACCTTGCTAGCCTGCGTTTGCATTCTGTGTGCTCCATGGTTGTTATTGAGAGGACTAATTTTTATATGATGGTTCTGCCATTTTTGTATTAGAGCAGCAGCTTAACATTTATTTAGGAAAAAAGATGCTTACACTTTTTTCCATGTGTCTTTTCATGAAATTCCTCCAGCCAACATGTTGGATCAGTAGCTTAAATCATTGTCAGGGCAATGTATGTGAGTCCCTTCATAAGCTGCAAACTCAAATGGTGCTCTTCTTTGCATTGAGGGAGCCACCTTTGCGTTGAGACTGCAAGTGCCCCAGTTTGGAGCCCCAGGGCCAGATATCGGTTCCTATTTGCTGGAAACAGTGCAGTACAGGGGAAAGGGCCCCCCGAAAGAGAATGAGCCTGGAAGGCTGGCTTCTAGCTGGTTCTCTTACGGGGGTCTTGGGTAAGTCAATTATCCTCTCTGAGTCATATCCTTTTTTAAAAAATTATGGGTTTGACTGGTTCATCTCCAACAAAAGATTCTGAGTTTTTATTTCTATGGTGAAAAAACATCCTGAGTTACTTCCAGTTACAGATTGTAGGATTAGAATAAACAGATAAAGAAAAATTTTACATGGAAAAATGAAAGCATTCTTCTAGATCTTAAGTAGTTATCATTTCAAAATAAATGTGTCGCCCTTGTTTCAGAAGTGCTGATTACTGCCTGTGAACTAAGGAGAGGACTATCCTCGAACCCAATCTGGCAAAATTCTCCAGCGGACTTAGCTGTAGCTCTGGGAAGAAGCCTAAACGGAGTGAAGGAGGTGGAGGTCAGGCTGCAGGTTGCAGAGCCTGACAACCAAGCGCGTCTAGCTTTCTATTCTGGATGAGGTCCGAGTCACAGACCTGGCATCTGAATCAACTCTTGATTTCCCATCATTTTAAACAGACTCTGAAAGCTGAGGACTGTTCTTGGAATAGAAGCCTTCTCTATTTTTTCCAAAAATATTCTTTTAAACAGTTTCAAGGTCGTTCAGTATTTTCCTAATATTTTAGGCAACTATGGAAAAACTTGCATGCCAGAGAGAATTAAACAGGGAGTAGGGTTGTCCAGGGTAACCTGTCCTGGTGCAAACAGGAATGCCATCAGAAATCATTCCTCGGGGAGGTGGCACTGGGATATGCTTCGACACCTCTCTGCCCCCAGTTCCAGCAGGGTGGACTGGCAGGAGGGGCTGGGTGAGGGGGCAGCTGAGGTCACAAGGTCATGACTTGGGGTCAGAGGTGTTAGGTGATGGGCTCTGTGTGTCCTGGTACCCTTGTTACAGTCTGTTCAAGTGTTCGGTCAATGGAGCAAATATTAAGTTGCAGGCTTTGAAAAAATAGCCATGAAAGGTTATAATGTGTGTAGGGCTTGTTTTTAAAGGACCTCTACCAGGACTTACCAGGCTGACTGGTCCTTGTGATAATGGTTAAGAAAGACAGCAGTCACTGCATCCTGTCATCAGCGTGACCCGACACCCGTGACTGCCTTGGGCCCCGATCAGTCAGTTGTGAGGACCGTACACACCAGGCATTTCTGTCACTTACGCATTACTTACACTGTTCTATAAAATAGAGAATCTCCATGGGACTTGATAGGAAACCATGAGCCATGACAACAAACAGGGAAAGCCGAACAGATTTCAAAAGACCTCTGTTTCTTTTTACCATCTTCCCTTCTCTTTTGAACCCAAAGAACACAGTCTACAATAGAAGTCTGTTTATAAACGTTATGGGCTTTTTTTGTGTGTGCTTGCATTATAAAGCATGCAAGGTTTTTTTCCATGTTTTTTGAACATTATCTTCTACGTCTGAATCACCCACGGGAGTTGATAAAGGGAGGCTGTGCGCTGTACTGAGGCTGTGCACAGGGCCACCCACAGGCTTGCTCATGGGTATGTCCCCAAAGTGGCACAGGGCTTGGGATCCGCAGGTACTTGGTAAGTGTGTACTGAATGATGAAGAAATAAGTAGGATATGTCACACAAATGTAATTAGCCAAGGAAATTCTATTGGGGACACTGAAATACTACCAGGTAAATTTGGAAAAAGGACAGGGATGGTTATACAATTGACTCTGGGTGTTTAAAATGGGGCTGGAAAATATTCAGTAAGACAAGAGTATTATTAAAATTAAAGGGAAAGTCTTTCTTCACCAATATAAGGAAGTCCCAGAAATGCCAGGAGTGGACCCTTTACTCCTAGATAACATGACCTCCTTGAATAAAAACCGTGCCTATATTGGGGCAAAAATGTTTTGAAGAGGTTGTTAATTAATTGAATATAATATCACATGAGGATTGTGGTCACATGGCAACCTCTCCCTTTCCAAAAACAAAGCCAGAGTGGGCAGAGGGCTGGCCTCTCCTTACCGTTAGCGACAGGGCCATGCAGACAAATGTGAACTTCTTGATGTGGGCGGCCGTGACTGTGTTGCTTGTGTTCACCAGTTTATTGCTGGGGTTGTTCTAGGGACAAAGAGAGGCCTCGGTTAACCTTGGCGGACCTCGCGTGCATCTTCAAGAGCATCTCATCTCTGTTTTTCTTTGACGTGTCTGAAGCACAGAGGTCAAGTGACAGCTTGGAAGACAGCTCCAACTTGGCATCTCTCTCAGACAGCTGTCAGGTTTCTGGATGTGGACATCAACCAGAGGGAGTTCCCAACTGGACACCGGGTGGTGGCTCCTGAATCAGTCCCCCCCGCTTGGCGCCCACCTTGCCTAGTCCAGGGCCCTGGCTTGTGTGCCCTCCTGGCCACCACGGGCATCTCTCTGAAGCCACGGCCCTGCTCACTGACCTTTGGGGCCCTCTCCTCCCCACCAAAGGGACTCTCAGCTCACGTGGGCAGTCAAGGCCCTGCCTAACGCTGCCCAGGCTTACGGCTCCACCTGTATCCTGGGTGGGGCCTCGTGGGCCTCCCCCCTCAACATGTCTTTCATGTCTGTGATTTTCTTCTTCCTTCTCTTGTCCGATCTTCTGATTTTCGAAAACACCCCTCTCTTTAAGGGCCATTGTCTCTACAGCCCATCTGTTCTTAAAAGCCTCTCTGATCTTTGACCTCCCAACTGCTTCTGGGCCCCACTTCCTGCCAAGCCAGAGGCTGCTGGAGCTCTCTGCAGGCAGGTCGGTCTGGCCCTCACTCAGGCGGCATCCGTCAAAGCCCTGGGAGGTGAGCGCTCACTCTCTGAGACGGCGGACTGGGTGTCCCATCTATCTCTTCAGCTCCTCCAATTAGCACAGCCTTGCTCAAGTAGAGAAGGTGCTCAAAAGCCTTCGTACATGGAACTCTAAGCAAACAATGCCCTTGGCTCACCTGTCCTCTTACACATCCCGAGGCTGGTGGTGGCCCTGCAAGTGCCGCTAGGCACCCAAATCAAAACAAAATGCCTGGCCCCTGACCTTGAAAACCAGCAGAGAACAATAAACCCTACCTCATTATGGATCCAATTAGTCCCAGCGCTGACTAACAAAAACCAATCTGAGCACCTGGCTCCTCTATGCATCCGAATGAAAGAAACCCAAGCAGAGCTATTAAGGGTTGCCCTTGGAAAAGAGCTTTTGATGTTTCCCCTCCTTCCAAGGCTGAGGCAATCTCTTGAATCCCTTTCCTTTGCAGATGTGACCAGCACAAACCTCTAGAGGAGGTTAACATTTTCTTAATTCCAGTCTCTACAGCGTATCTGCTTTTCTGAGTCACAGACGGCTGCTACAGCAAAATGCAAATCCCAGTGGGTAGGAGAACTATCCCTCCCCACGCATCCCCGGGACCTGAGAGAAGGGGCGCCCTCCTGAGCACATTGGAAAGAATTAGGTGACCTCAAAATGCACACATTACCCATGGTGACAGCAATGTGTTCTTCAGGTGTACTTTTATTTTTAAAACAGCAAACATTTCTGTAAATGGTGGCAATAAACTAGCACGTATCATTCTATCAGCATCTCTGGTTCATTCTGTTTGCCCCATCTGCTTAGAAACGTCCTCTTTAGCAGATGATAACTGAACACTGGAGAGATTTTGTACTAGTGGAAACCTCTCCCAGTTTAATATTTAGCTAGACACATCAGAAGTTATGCGAGAAATGTAAAATCTCTTATTATGGAACCACAAAGGGGCTAAGGATTTCAACTGTCAATGCAGCAAATTCTGGAAGTCCACACAGAGGTGTCTAAGATTTGCGTGAATAGGCAGCATTCACATAAATGGCTTGGTGGAGCTCACTGGAATGCTTGTAAACAATGGGTGAGGTTTCAAAAGGATTCTGGGTAACTCCAGTTTCTGGCTAGAAGTATGCTCATTAAAGACATTTTCTCATAGCGCCCAACCTCTGTGATCATAAATAAAACAATGTTTTCCTTGGATGCTCCTAGCAAAATTACTGTGAAGTCTTACTATTTCAAGGTAGTCAAAAACAATTTCAGATGAGACTTTCATAGCCAGGAGGCCCTAACACTTTAGTACCTGCTATTCCCATCGTCTTATTATATAATCTTATTCTCCAGGAGCTAGAAAATTTAGCAAGATGACCTACACCCACTTTGGTTTTCTAGGATTTACTTCTATATGCATCCTCCTTGAAAACAATGATTTCTATCAATAGTTTGGATTAAACCCATGCAAACAGGGATGTCAGCAGTCTCCTGCATGGGACTAAGACCTGCTGAAGTCCACTCTCAAATGCATGTGAAGCACAGATCAAATGCAATTTTGAGGAAACAGTCTGTATCCTGATGTTGCAGGGAATGTTTGACATAGGTGGTGGGCCCAACTAATAGTCTACTGGGGAAGTTCCACACCTGGAACCCAGAGTTCTGGGCAACACTACTACTCTAAGTCTGGTTCGGCTGCATGGTGGGAATCCCTGGAGTGTTACAACGTAAGTTGCTATTCATAGTTTAGTCTGGGCATGGAAATAGGGAAAGGTGATGGTGACAGGAAGAGCAGGGGCTTGTGTAGTGTGGAAGGATGCCACGGATGGGGCTGTGGGAGCAGAGGGGTGCATGCATTCATGTGTGTGTGTGTGTGTGTGTGTGTGTGTGTGTGTGTGTGCACGAGCATGCACCAAAAGGGAAGTTCTTCCTGTGGGCCACAGGTGCTGAGAAGGTGGCCCCACAGTGACTGAATACTTTCCAGACTCGATCCTCCCTACCCCCAGCCTTATCGCTGTCAGAGATGCTTGGGGGGGTGCCCTCGGGTCAGGGTGTGAGGTGGAGAGGAAACTTCTCCCCACCTCCCACTCCCCAGGTCTCGCCTCCTCCCAGGGGCCCAGCAGAAGCTGGCGGCTAGGGAAGAAGAGGTAAGCTTGTAGCCTGTGGCCTGGTCTTGCCTCGTGTGGCTGCCCAGGGTTTCCTATGCCCACAGGGGTCCTGCAAGCTATGTGGGTGGGGCAAGAGGAAGGAAGAAACCCAGCCCCAATCAGCCAGAACCCAAACAGCCTGTGCCTGCAGTTACCCTGCTGGGGACCCCGGGAGAGAGGCTTCTCTCCTCACTGCCCAGGGCTCTCGTGGGGTGAGATAAAATGGGGGCTGCCAATACTCTGGGCCAGCTCTCTGGAAACTGGGGGCAGAACAGTTGCTATTAAGAGCATAAAGGCCGCTCATGTGCTTTGTTCCTATTTTTCATATTAAAGCACTGCACACTGTCTTTTGGGGGTATGTTTTCTAGTCTTTGGTTTTAGGATAAAAATTTACAGGTTCAAATAATTAAGCTTTAATGAAGTAGACATATGTTGAATGATTGGCAGGGCAGTCCCGACAGAGCCACAGGCCCCAAGTCCAAGGCTGCGACCCAGAGGCGGAGGGACAGTGGGGATTTTCGGCTGGAGTAAGCCTGCGGTGGACAAACCGCCCTGGGCCCGCGCCTGCTGCGTGGCAGCTGTGGCGTGCATGGCCCGGGAAGACACCCATGAGCTTATGAGCTCATGCACACACTTCCTGTCTAAACCTTCCCATTGGCTAGGAGGTCAGCAAAGTATTAATTTAATTAAAAAAACAAAAAACAGAAACAAAACCCAATATATTAAATTTTTTTGAGAGAATATTTCCTTTGTGTAAACAAATACTTTCTCAGTAGGAATAACCTCACAGTGAGTATAAGTTTGGCGAGGCATTATGTCATCAGCATCGCTGTAAGCTTAAATTTGCCTATTACTTTCTAAGGGAAATACTCCACATTTACCTCGACATTCTCAACACCACATTCACCTTACAGAAGGGGATGAGATGGAGACATAGGGAAGTGTCCCTCCACAGAGATCCCTGTCTATCAAATGCTAATTTCAAGGAGTGTGTTTCCGACACCTGCCACACAGGTTCTCACCTTGTCAAAAGCAGGGTAGACAGCGCGGATTTCCGTCAACCAGCCATATGGCATGTGACCCACAGGGTACGTGGCTGTCAGAATTGCCACTGCCTGCAAGAGGAAGAGCCAGCAAAGTTAGCATCAGCACCTGCAGAGGGCATCTCCAGTAGCTGCTGTCTGCCACACGGCAGAGCGACCAGCCACCGCAGACACATGGCACCACAGTGGGTGACGGGAGGCCCAGGGAGGGGCAGTGTGGTGGGCGCTCCACTATGTCCCTGGGAGTGGCATGAGGGAGCCCAAGGAGTGCCGGGAGACCCGGATAGGTCTTGTTTTACATGAATCCAACGGCACACACATCCAGATCGCTGCCTGGGGAAGCTAAGATGGCAACCCCAGTCCACCAGACTCCAGAATCTGCTCTTTCCATTGAGCCAGATGAAACATTCCAGTGTAGCCCAATTCTTGAGTCTCAGAAGGCAATTTTGAGCCTTCTCCACTCCCCAGATAATCTTTGCTCAGGATCCAGCCCTACGTCTCCACCCTGACCTTCAGGATGGCTAACGGTACGGGTTTGCTGATGGCTTTATGAAACTCTCCTTCTGACTCAACTCATTTCCAATCTAGTTGGCCAGGACAGCTCAATTTTTATTTTTTAATTTAAGAAACCTAAATAAATTTTTCTTACAGGAAGCCAAACATGTTCTTCCATGAAAATGAGAGTTTTCTTTTCTTATGCGAATGAAAAGGAAGAAAAATGGAAACAAAGCATCAAACCCTACACTTTGGCAGAGGACCAACCCTCTAGCTAGTGAAGGAGGAGTACAGGCTTCCTCTGTTTGAATTAACAGTGGTGCCAGGACCCGAGGTAAGTCGCCAGCTGGGTGAAGAGACTGCTGACAGCAGTGATACAGTGGACCAAACAGAGCCCTGGAACTAGGCAGACCGAGACTCAAATGTCTGCTCCATCACCTACCACCTGGGAGAAGCATGGACAGTCTCAGGCTCCCCTTTCCGTTCCCCCAGCAGCACCATGACAATGACGACATGCACCACCCAGGGTCGTTGGGATCCATGAAATATGCATAATGCAGACATAGAAGTTGATGACCAATATATGTCAGCCCTGTACCCTACATATTTAGAAACGGCTCTAAGATACCATTTGACTTGTGTTTTTTTTTTTTTAAGGAGAAGATGGAATTCCAGCATACAGGTGATGGGGATCACACGCGCTGTCTGTACGGGGAAGCTTAAACTGACGTAGTTAAGTAAAAAAACCGCTGTGTGTAACGGGAGCCACCCAAGATGACATCCATGATTCAAAACATAAAATCTAGGGACAAATTGAGGCAAGAGAAAGTGTTCTGCTTGTGATTTATGTGCTTCTCTTTCAAGCCAACGTAAGCTGCTTGCCAGGCATGGAAACTGGCAGGAGACCCCAGGCTGGAGACATGCTGACAGAGCATTCAGGGGCACTGTGTAAACAGCAGGCTCTCATGAGTAGCCACCAACCTTCCTGAGGGATCAGCAGTTCCAGAGACAGAATTAATTCTCCAGAAGGTGGAGGAGGATTAAACAAATGAAGCGATTCTATTTGTCTGTACCACACCTGAAAGATGGAAAAAATGACTCCACTCTTTCTTTGGAGCAGCTGCCAGTTTCCAGGTAGAGTCCTTGAGTTGTGAGTGAGTAAATAATGGCAATCCTCATTTGGGGAAGGGCAGGCTGCCAAGGAGCACAGGAAGCCAGGATGACTGGGTGGGGGGTGCAGGAGGGCGGAGAAAAAGCAGGTGCGAGTAGGCTGGGTCACCGTGGAGGCACTGGCCCTTCACTGTCTCGGGATCCCCACTGCTTCTGCTGAGGATGGCACAGTCCACCGTCCTCTGCAGCTACAGTGAAGGGGCATCACGCTGACTCCATGAGAAATGGAGAGGCTGTGGGGCAGGAGTCAGAAAGGCAGCATTCTAATACTAGTCGAGCTCCTTGCTAGTTCTGTGTTGTTGACCTTGTCCCTGCCTTGGTTTCCTCGTAATGGCCCATGAGAAGGATGAAGGAGACATTTCCATACTTGTAAAAACACAGAATTACATGATTATAAGATCCTCATGGCTTCCCCATTATGCGTCACATAATTTCATGTCACAGGTTTGAGCTCTCAGGATGACCTGGAAGCAGGTTTGTAATCCACCGTCCCCACCCCGTGCTTCACAAGGTGACTATGCATGTCCACATGCCCAGAAACCGCCCTACCTCTGTAGCTGCAGAACTGCCGCCAAGGTCCCGGGAAACAAAGAGGTTGACGATAGGCCTACTGATTCTCTGTGTGGCCAAGATTAGAGCCAAAGGCCACCAGAAGGTCAACATCTTTCTTATTGTTGCATCTCCCTGCATCAAGAAATGGAGATCAAAAAGTTGACTAAACTCTAGAAGCAGAATGGAAAAAAAAGACATTCAGAGCCAAACACTTTCCTTTTGATGTCATTTCACCATCCTGAAAAATAATATAAGGAAGAGCCTCTGTAGACGAGCCCAGTTGAATTAAAATTAAAAGTAGTTTTATTAGAAGACAGTTGGAAAGTGAACTCAAAACCCACACTTAAGCTTGATGGATGCAAACCACTCTTTTCCAAACAGGACACCTGTGACCCAAGCAGCTCCATGGCCTGAGAAATAGGCTGGAAATTAGTTTTTGTTTAAATCATCAAACTGACTGGCCAGAAGCCATGTCAGTAAGAAGTGACTCTCAATGTAAAAAATCATTACAATTTGTTTTGGAATCAATTAGCTCACAAATGTGCCTAATAATTTGGGCACTGTCTAAATCCACTACAGAGGCGTCGTTTTCAAAGCTCTGAGTGAGCTATGTGAATGTTCAGAAGCATACACAAAATAAAAATGGTGAAGAAGAGGCAATTCATGAAGAATTCTACAGCAAAGATGTGTGCCACCTTTCAATCCTGGCTTTCCTTATTTCACTTTGGTCTTAATTCTTCATGAGGGTAAGAGTTACATCACGGAACCATCTCAACCACTTTAATTCATTTCCCTTTGCGGGGGCTGAATGTCAAGAGATGATTGTCACTACCAAGACCAATCCGATGTAGCTGTCCTATTATGGAAATAACTAGACTGGATTTTATTGATGGCATAATTTCAGATCAAGGTAAGAAGTCAATACAATTATTGTTCTGATATGAAGAAAGGTACATGGAGTCAAAGGCGGGATCAGGGGGTGGAGTATGATGATTTATTCCCGGCTGTATCTAATCATGCATATCTGTCTTATAGCTAGATGGAAACAAACCCAAATGATGTCTCATACCTACGGGTGGAAAAGATTAGCATACATATAAACCAGATACTGTGTATACGTGTGATGAAAAGAATGCTTTGGACCCTCGTGTAAGATTACACCTTGCTTGTATCTTATTCAACTTCTGCGCACAGGTCAATCTCTGCCTCCATCAAGGAGGCTTCTTAGACCACGCTGCTATCTGCCTTCCTCCAGCTCTGGTGGTGCTCATTTGATCTGTGCAGGCTGTGTGCTGTGTTGAATTCATGTCTGACTGTTGCTTCTGTGTTGGTCTCATCTGCCAAATGGAACATAAAGTTTGAGGGTAGGGACCATATTTTAAATTTTATGTGTCACCTTATGGTCAGGAAATGCTCTGTTCACTCCATAGAAGGCACCTGGGTGAGCAGTTGTTACTGGCTGGTAAAGTATGACTGAAGCCTGTAACCCTGCTGTGAAATTAGAAATAATCAAATGTGAGGTCAAAGGTGCCATGGGTCCTGAAATCTCTGTTGACTAATGGAATGACTTACTTTTGACAACAGAGAGTAAGAAGAACCCATACATGTACCTGCTTCTTGGCCTGACATGGCTCATGGAGCCCCAGTCTCCTCTGGGGCCAAGGAGGTGGACAGTGACCTCTGAGATCTCTCCCCTCTCCAGAGCTCATTAGTTCTCCATCCATCTCTCCCTGTGGACACTCCTTCCCACGTGACATCTCAGTGCACATGCTCATTACGCTGAGTTGTCATTTCACATGGGGTGGGGAGAACCGTATTCCACCAAACCCACAGACAGGCCGCTGGCTCCTAGGACATACCCCCAGCTCCGGTCCACTCCTGTCGGGGATGATGTCGTGGATGTTCCTGTAGTAGCCCAGGCACAGGGTGGTACAGCGCACCAGGGCGCCCATGTACAGGGAGAGGATCGGGATGAGCAGAGGCTCTCTGCATTCCAGGTGACTGTGAAGTAAAATGGCTACAAAAACGACCTGGGAGATGGGGAAACAAGAACATGGCAGAGGGGATTAGATGGAATCAAGTCAACACAAGTGCGTCCGACCTCTGGCACGGGAGGACACAGATCTCTGAGCAGCTTCCTTAATGTTGGCCAGGAAGAGAGGAGCAACCGGGCGAGAGCTCAGGGCTGCTCTCGCGGGATTCAGGGCCAGGCATCTGGAGTTCACTGGAAGAGCACATGATCACTCAGCTCTGTGCACCACCACGATTCTTTCAGGGGAGCTGCACATCAGGTTAAGGTTACTGCTAGAAAATATCTAGGAACATTGTTCCCCTCGGCCTCCCAGAATACGCCACAGAGCTTTTCCCACCCGAGGCTAGATACTCGCATAATCCACACGTGGGACCTAAGTCCACAAGGGAAAAACAGTGGTGCTCAATGGTGGCATACAGAAAAACAGACCTTAACATGTACAGGATGAATTTCACTGTAAGGGCTGCAAAAATCATGGCTGTTAATTACTGTTAGATTAAGTTAAATTAAAATAGAAAATACTAACTTCTTTGCACAGACGGAAAAAATAGAAGTGAAGAAGGACTGGAGTAGTAATGAGGTGCTGGTCTCTACTGGCTGTACAGTCTCTGAAGCGAATTTCACGAGCTCTTTGACCTCATGCTCTGCTGACAGCAGAGAAGCAGCTCGGATTTGCACATTCAGAAGACTGCTGAGGCGGGCGAGCGCAAAAATAAAATAACGGTGAGGGGGACCATTCCTGAGCTACATCGGCCTTGGCAGCCAAACCCCTGAAGACCGTAGGCATGTGAACTGTATCATCGCTGAAGGATCCAGATCATGGCATCGTCTAGGTATCAGTGATGACAGAACGCTAAAAGCAGCTGCAGGCTGAGTGTGATCCATTGGAGGACACATTCAATTGCTGCAGGGAACACAGAAGAGCTGGGTACTCCCCAGAAACACTTCTAAATGCAGTAAAAGTATTAGATGCTCAAGGCGGTTTGCTTACAGCATAGACTGATACACATGCCCACTGTCATTCTCAAAGCCAGTCAATGAGACCAGCTTGATCACTGGGCTTTGGGAATACACAGGACAGAGGTACTGGTGGGCACGACTGCTGCCTGCAGCACAGACATGAGCTTGCACACGCCAAGGACACAGCAGAGCCCAGGGATGGAGGTAAAGATGCATGTGATGGTCTCCACGCCTGTGGCTTCCAAGTGGAATGACTAATGTGTTAACCAGGCATGAACACTAGCTGGGGAGGGCTGGCTGAGGACACACTGCGTTTGGAGAAGGCTGGAGGTTCTGTGATGGGGCCAAGAGGCCCATGCATTTCTCTGATGAATGAGATGCCTCTAAGGAACCCTACCACGTGAACTCAGACTAGTATGCCTGCAGTCAGCTGAACGTCTGCCACATGCAAAACATAGAGCATAAACCAAGATGCTCATGTGCAGATACTGAAAACTCATTGTATGACAAATGAATACGTAAGGACCAACCCCTCCCCTGCCAAGTCCAGGAAGGCTCCCAGGCTATATGGATGGCCTTACAAGACAAGGTCTGAAAGCAGGACCAGAGAGGATCTGGACATGAAGGAAAGGGACACGTGATCAGGGGAGGAGTCGGAGTGGAGACGGTGAGAACATGGCCTCAGGAGCAGTGGGCCCTAAGGACAGAGGGAGGCCAGGTGCGGTGGCCAGATCTTGCTCTGCCAGAGGGCAGATTTTGCCAGCCTCCCTCCTATTTTTAGTAGTTTGATGCCATGGGGCCCAACACCGGTCATAAAGCTTACATCTTCACGGTAGATTGTATTGTTTATCAGTTTAAGGTAACACTTGGGCCTTCTGCATTTCCATCCAGAGCTAGGATTTGGAGTCTGATATAGACATTGAAAATGTCGGCTTATTTTCTGAGGGGAACCTCCTGTCTCAGTGGGGAGGATTCTCCCAGTGAGAAGCTGTTAGGTGCTGGCCTGAGCCTGGTGCTGGGGATGCGTGACAAATAAGGTAGTCCCAGACTCCGGTCTCCAGGAGCTGACATCAGTGGAGCAGGCCAGGACACACCAGGATGCCAGCACCTGTCCACTGGTGATGTCCATGAAGGACGCAGAGCCAGGCCTTGGCGGGAGGGAGGTGCCCCACGCTAGGGGGCTGTCTGAGCTGAGACCTACAGTCTCAGGAGGAGGTAGCCGGTGGGGCAGGAGTTGGTGGTGGGGGGGAAGAACTGAGGGCACTATTTCCTTCTGGGCAGAGGGCTCCTGGCAAAGACCCCCAGGGAGGCCACCCAAGGTCGCCAAGGTCCTGAGCGCAGGGCTTGTGGCTGGAGAGCAGAGCACGGGGGTGAGGGGCTGGGGTGGGGAAAGTGCCAGGCTGGAGAGGGCACAAGGTCATGGGGCTTCAGGGCCTTGTAGGACCCACCAGGATTTGGCTTTTTATCTCCAGAACATTAGCAAGCGATTTTAAACGTAGGTTTTAAGCAGAGGGTGTGGTGGCCAGAACTTCACTAAGGACAGATTGCCGTGGCCGCAGTGGGGAAGGATGGAGGCAAGCCAGAGAAGATGTGGAGTGGCCTGGCAGTAGTCCAGCTGGGAGAGGTGAGCCCTTGGATGGTGCAAGGGCAGCAGTGATGGGACAAGAGGACAGATAAACGGAACCTCTAGGATTGAAATGGAAAAGGCTCAGTGATGAGGAAGGGCGCTCCAAGGGGGGTGTCCACATGGTAGTGCCACTGATACAGAAGATGTGAGCTTAGGGGCCCTCTGAGGGGGCTGAGTGCAGGTATCACAGAGACATTTAGATACCTTGTCTCAAGCCCGGAGGGGAGGGCTGGCTGCAGATGTCTATCTGGGGACCATTAGTCATGTTACAGATGGTACAAATCCAGGGCATGGACTGGGTTTTTCCTGAAAAGAATTCAGGGTGAGTAGAGAGAAGGGTCTTGAGGAACTTCAACATTTCCATGTCAGTCACGTGAGCTTCAGAAGTAGAAGCACTGGACTGTGGTGGTGAGAGCCCGGAAGGTCCAACAGCCTCAGAGAAATCTTGTTTTGATATTGAGCGCAAGCTAAAAAGGGCCAGGTGGTCATGTAATAAAACAGAAACAGCAGTCTTTTTCATAAAACCTTTGGCAATGTGATCGTCCCAGGGAGGAGAGAGTGGTCAGTGGAGTGAAGAGTGGCTGAGACATCCAGGAAGTTAACTGGCGTGTCACTGGTGTGATGCCACAAAGTCATTAGTAAGAACTATCTGGACGGGCTGACAGGTGGAAGTCAGCCTGGAGTAGATAAAAGAATGAGAGTGAGTACAAGTGGATAGAAACCACCCTTCTGCAAGGTTTGGCTGTTAGGTAGTGTATGTAGAGAGAACTGTAGCTACAGAGGTACATGGCGCCAGAAAAGGCTTCTTGTCTTAAGAAGCAGGTATTTGATCATTTTCATGTGTCAAGAGAAATGATCCAGGGGACAGAAGACAGAGCATGGATAACTGACTAAGTTTCCTGAGAAGGCAGGATGGGACAGGATGCAGGGCACAGGTGGCAGATGCAGTCCTGGACAGAGGAGGGACCCCTCCTCTCCCTTCAGGGGGGAAAGCAGAGATGAGGCAAGGCTCTGAAGTAGGCTTGTAATTTGGTGGCCAGAAGCTGAAGAATTCAGTTGCTTCCATCTGCTCAGTGAAGTGGGAAATGAGGTCATCTGGTGGGAAGACGGGGGTGGGTAGAGACCCTCTGACCTCGCTCTTGGAGTCGGCTGGGTGAGGCGCTGACACTGAACCTGCAGTTTGATTAGTTTGCCCTGTGGTGTAAGTTTCTGCAGGGACTGGAAGGTGCACATCTAAGGTGGGTGGGGATGGAGCTCTTGCCAGGCGCCGACATGAAGAGGCAGGAGGCAATGGCATTTACAGCAGTGCAACCTGACTCCTGAGTGGTGGTCCCGGGGTCCCATCTGAGGGCTCTCAGCTGACCTCAGAAGGCAAGGGATAGGACTGGAGGTCCTGGGAAGGTCCAACAGCCTCAGAGAAATCTTGTTTTGATATTGAGCAAGCTAAGAGGTGCCAGGTGGTCATGAAATAAAACAGAAACAGCAGTATTTTTCATAAAACCCTTGGCAATGTGATTGGAACATATGACTATTACAATCGGCGTGGCACAAAAAACATCTCATGTTTGGAGTAGACCATGAGCTTTTTTGTGCTACTGTATGAAGTCAATTATCTTAAGTCAAGTTTTTTAAAAATGGGAGTTGCTACTGAAATTCAGGGCGTTATAAACTACCTTCATTCTATCATTGATTACTCACTATCTATCTATGCCAAGGTGGTTATTTCAAATGACTGCCTAGGATGCGTTTACTCACTACCACATTACTGGATTCCAAGTGATGAGAGGAATTTACTGGGAGTAGGGGGTGGGGGTAAAGGACTTAGGGGCACACGTCAAATTTAGTCCCTCCACCAACCAAATTGCAGTAAGAACTCAAACTGCAAGGTTTAAAATAACTACTTCACCAGGAATAGCCCAGGGACAGATGGCATCTGAATCCGGCTTCCATCTCCTACTTAACCAGATGTGTTTATTCGGAATTTGCAAGCCCTCCCCGCAGTCAAGGACCAGGTTTAAAATCGAGAAGGAAAAGGGCTGTAGGCGTGAACTGGCAAAGCCTTTTTCAGGGATATGTTTTCTTCTTCTACTCTTGGATGCCTGCTATATTTATCTTATGCAAAGTTAAGTTTTTAGGTTTTTTTTTACCTTTCGGAAAACACACATTTACAAATGCTCACTGAGTTGCTGATGCCAGTGTTGAAAATAAGGTGTTTCTTTAATTTCAAATTTAGTGATTAGAGAGAATAAGGCAATTTAGTCTGCCTCTCAGAGGATGAATTTAAAGTAAGACCAGGACAAAAATCTCTAATAACCCGCAAAGAAAATTAACAAAGATAAATATCAAGGAAGCATGTTAGCTAGTGTTCACACATGCACACACTTGACACATGCACAAACACAGTGTTAGCAGGAATTAATGTAAAGTACTTCTAATAGTGATCCGTGGAATAAATGCAATTAATTTGGAAATTTAATTCTTGGTCTTTAGGGAGGTCCTAACAGTTTAAGGGTAGATTATTTCAAAAAGGTGGCTGAAAGAATAGCACGTACACTAGGGAAAAATGAGGAAGAAAGGCATGGAAATGTTTACACAATGGAATTGAGAAACAGGAAGGGAGCTTAGAAATCAGTCTAACTTCCTCCTCCAAGAAGAAATCATTCTCCCCAATCTCTGATTGTAGCAACTAAGTCTAAGGTATAGATTAGAGTAGTTAACTCTAATTTCCTGCTGAATGTCTCATGTGGTACCCTTGGTGGAAGAAGAAAGGAAGGAGAATGGAAAGCCAGGGCTGGGGCCAGGCCCCAGGCAACTGGACTCAACACAGAGGGGAATGTGGGCCTTCCTGGCTCTTTTCAAACGTGGGGAAATGAGGTGTGAATGGCAGCCCTGTACAGGAACAACATGAGAAACAACATCTAAGAATAACTCCTAAGAGTATTCCCTAGAACTGAGTAATGGGCGACGGACCGTCAGGCCACACAGAGGGCCAGGTGCACATCCGGCCGAGGGCATGGGGACCCCATGGCCACCCAAACATGGGTTAGCTGTGAATTACAGCCACTTTACAGGGAAGCTTTTTAAAAATAAAGGCCCAAACCTCTGATACTGAATTTAAATTCCTACAACCCTCACTGTAGTAAGATTATATATACGTGTATTCCAGGAGGTTTCATTATCTCATTCATTTAACAAACCTTGATTGAAGTCCACATGTGACTTGAGCAGAACAGGAGCTCACCGCAGAGTGAGTGAATGTACATGAGACGTCAGGTGGTTCTGGCACTCACCACAGAAGGGCTCTGAGCAGCTTAGCTGACACACACACCATATTTACCTGAGCTATGACATCGGAGATGGAGGCACATCCCACCAGGAAACTGTATTTGTGTTTTAAGAGAATGCCAGCATGGGTCCATGCCTGCCGGAAAGAAAAGAATTTGGCATGAGGTAAATCATCAGGATCGTATTATTTCTGGCTGCTCTGATTTACTGGGCATTCCTGAAACAGACTTTATACCCCCAAACCTCAGTAGCACAGGTTTGATAAATCTTTGGCTGGTAAAATGACTGTAATTTGGCCTGGTGGTAGCTAGATCCACATTAGATTTTTATGGGGAATCAGTGACTGCACTGTATTTACTGAGAACCATTTATATGCAGACTGGCGCCCTCGATAGGCTCACGTGCCTGGCAGGGAAGCCGGGTGAATGCCGAGAATGGAGGAAACACACTCCCTCTCTCTGAGCACTGGGAGTCACAGAGCAGCAGCTCTCTCCTTACATGAGCCACGTCATAATGAGGAGTCTATTTGGTTCTGAGTTATTTCAGTCATTACAGGTTCTCACTGACTGATTAGGGCCCCACTGCTCCTTTGGGGCTCAGGGTCGGGCAGGGTCTGATTTGCCATTTTGTGCCTTGGAGGGAAACTAACAGGAAAGTCCTATAAGAGAGCAGATTGAAAAAATCAGGGGATGTCGGGTTTAGAGATGGTTTTAAGTTCAAGTAGGATCTGTTTAAGGATCATGCTTCTAACCTGTAAATACTGGTCTGGAATGACACAGAAATAACATTTCATGTGAGCTAAACCCAATCAAGACAAATATGGTCTATTCCCTAGGTCTTTGTCAAGACTTCATATTGTAGCTGCTCCATCCACTCCCTTCCTCAGTGCCTAAGTCCCAACGTGCCAAATACGAAAATAAATGCAAATGGTAGATAACCTTTGCAAATAGTGGCTGGTGGGCTATCTTTGTTGACCATAAGCCATCTGGATGATAAGCTTTGTGGTATTCAAATATTATCTCTCCTATCAATGAGGGCCATGCTGCCAGGTATGTGTGTGTGTGTGTGTGTGTTTGGGGAGCCTTTTGGTTTTTATTAGCAGTCTCTTAGTGCTGGCTCTTTTGAGCAGTTAACAGATGAAACATGGAAGAAGGGGTGCTAACCACCAATGTTCTGGTGTTATACTGAGTTTTAGAAACTCATAGCAAATAAAGAGCTGAAGGGAAGTGGAACACAGGGCACTTAGGAGTCTGATTCATTTTTAGTCCCAAGGTCCCTGAATTCACTGCAGATCTGCAATTCTTCTGTGTTTATAGACTCCAGATACAGATCGGGGGAGGCACTAGCATCATATCATGGACTCGGCCTAGAAGGTGGGTTCTTATCTTTGAGGATGTGAAAAGTACTCTTAAGTCTTTTCGGATCAGTTCTCTACTGACTTGAAAGCACTATGGTGCTGCCATAGGCCAGGTGGGCACCATGGCAAATCTGGCTTTACAGACTCTGACCCCTTTGCGTGTGTGTGTGTGTGTGTGTGTGTGGTGGGGGAGGTTGTGTCAACAAGTAAACACACCTAGTGAGAAGAAAGAGAAAATCCGGGTACAGGTGTTCCGATGGTCAAATTCTCCCACCTAAAGTGACGTCACCACAATTGAGAATCAGAACCTATGCATCAAAGCTAAGAGTTAATATTTAAGGCTACGACACCAACTGTAGGAAGTATCAGAGATTCAGTGAGATGGCACCAGGAACCTAACCACAGGCAAACGAAGGCTTCTGGTAACATTTGAGAAGATGAACTGCATTTATTTTAGGATTAGGATTTAGGGTGCTGCCTCCCTCCTTACAGGTGGCCACTTGCCTCACACAGCTGATGTATATAAAACCTGAGATAAGGGGTGGTAAAAAACTGTACAGATTAACATATTTTTAAGTCTCCTTCCAAGGCTAATTTAAAATGGGGCTCAAAGAAAGAGTTTATTTTCCGGCATGGGACATTATTGGAAAAAATTTTTTTTTTTTGCCAAGTCTCTTTCATGTCTATAACACAGATGAACAGGGATAAAAGCATTCTCCAAGAACTCTTTAGCATCGTAATAAAGGATTTAATCTATGGAAGTGAGCTGCCCTCAGCTAATGTGGTAAAACTGGTTATTAAAGTATTGAAATCCTATCTGTATATTCAAGAGATTCTTATCCTGAAAAGCTCTGGGTGCTTACAAGTAATAAGTTTATCAGAAAGCTATCCTGATACCTTGATCTTGAAAGAATCAGAAAAGAACTTCGTATTTGAATTAAATCTTCAAATGGGTTCCCTTGCCTCCTGCCAGCACTGTGGCAAATACAGACAATTCTCAAAAAATAAACTGACGAGATGGACTGGTTAGAAGTCAATGGTCAACTGTCAACTGGAACCCTTCTGCACTGCCGGTGGAGATGCGAAATGGAACCGCTGCCACGGAAATCAGTGAGGATTCCTCAAAAAGTTAAAAATAGAATTACCATATGGTTCAGCAATTGCCACTTCCAGGTATATACCTGAGAGAGTTAAAGCTGGATTTCAGAGATATTTGTATACTCGTGTTCACAGCAGCATTATTCATAATAGCCAAAAGGTGGAAGGAAACTAAGTGTCCACTGACAGATGAACGGATAGGCAAAATGTGGTCTCTCCATGCAATGGACTATTCCTCAGCCTTAAATAGGAAGGACATTCTGACACATGCTACAGTATGGATGAACCTTGAGGACATTTTACTAAGCGAAATAAACTAGACACAAAAGGACAAATGCTGTGTGGCTCCACTCCTATGAGGTCCCTAGAGAAGTCAAATTCATAGAGACAGAAAGCGAAACGGTGTTGCCAGGGGCTGGGGGGGTGGGGGTGGGGGTTGGTGGGGGAGAAAATGCAAGTTATGTTTAATGGGGACAGTAGTTTCATGAGATGAGAAGAGTTCTGAGGATTCCCACTGTGCTAGTTTACTGCATGCCATTGAGTTGTACACATAAAAATGGTTGGAATGGTAAACCTTTCATTATATTTCACCATCATTAAAGAAAGAATGCCAACAATCTTCTCTACTTACCATCGCATCCATAAAAGGGAAGGCAGCAAGATACAGGAAGGCCCTTCTCGTCTTGTTCCCCACGGACTCATCCACATGGTGCAGCTTATTGATGATGTAGTAGCCCAAGTCACTGTAAGCTGCAGAGTCAAAAAGCATACATGGCAATATTTAGAAAAAGTTATCCTTACAAGCCTTTTCTCTCAAAAGTTTAAAAGCAATTTTAAATGTAGCATTTGTTTTTTTGTAGAGAAAATGAGAACATTTAGATGAGCAAATAAAAGAAAATCATCTATGATCCCATCCCTCCACCCAGAGAGGGTCGTGGTTAACACTCTGGGTTCTAATTGCCCAGTTCTTGTACGGGTGTAAGTGGTGAGTATGTTCGGGGGGTATGCGTGTGTTTTAATATAAAAATTTATATTAGAAATAGGATCTTACTATTTGTGTATACATATATATATATATATATATATATATATACTCTGTAAACCATGAACATCTTTCCATGATATCCTTCTACATTTTAGTGGTTGCACTGAAGTCCTTTTTGTACTTTACTCAGTACAAACTTCCTCAATCTTCTATTATTGTACATTTAGGTTGACATTATTTTGAAATTATTAAAAATAAAGAATGCTTGATGGATATGTTGGAAGCTAAATGTTTATATGTGTTCTTAATCATTCACTAATGGAAATTTTCTAGATGTTAATATGCCTTTTCAGTAAAAATTTTTAAAGCTAACTTTCACCACGTGTCATGCCTTTTGTTTCATTTTTTTGGAGGAAGGTGGCAACCATTCCCCCAGTGGAAGAGTGAGGTGCTTCCAAAGTCCCTCCACCATCAAGGCCTGTGACTGGTGTGGCCCTGGAACATAATGGGCACTGAACCAGCACAGACGGAATGAATGCACAGCGGCCAGACAGGTATAAAGGAAGAAAGAGGGAGGTCTTTTTAATGTGTTACCTCGGTATTCTGACAGATGTTATTAGTAAAGATTAAATAAAATATTAAGCATTTTTCTATCTCCTTAAAGCGTTAGACTGTCCAGGAAAACAATGACCTGTTTTTCATAGTGCTTGACAGCAATGTTCCTGCTGTTTCCATTCTTTTATAAATATGAATACTTGACAGCCACAGAGGCTCCACAGTAAGAACGGAGGTAGAATGGAGGAGGAGTCTCACCTTACATGAAATAATAAAAATCCCTCCCCCCATTTCAAAGTTTGAGGGATTACTTAGTATCATATTAACGGGCAGAAAAGAAATACCCCGCTACACTTTTTAGGGATTAGCCTTGCATCACAGGACTTCTGAATGAAGTGAGGTCGTCCAGATGATACCAAAGATAATTAAATGCACACATGGGAATCACAGTGGGGGTAGAGGCTGCAAGGAAGTGACTTCAAGGGCTGGAATGGCCCAGGGAACACGGCAGGGTCAGGGAAGGCCAACGCCAGATGAGAGGTCCAGGTGCTCCAAGGAGAGGCAGAGGTGAAAACCAGAAGGAGGCAGCCAGGTGAGCAGACATGTCAGGTGTGGGGTGTGGCGGGGCCAGCAAAGCCACCGCGGCAGCCAGGAGAGAAATCCAGGGGGGAGCGTGGCACATGGCCGAAGAGACTAGGGAAGGTAAGGGGACAAGGAGGGAGCCAGCTGCGATGTCCTGTTCAGATCTGCAGGCACACAGATGACAGCGGATGAGAGGTGGCTTGACCTGACCTGGGACGGCAGGGAGGAAAGAGGTAAGAAAGCCCAAGTCAGACCTGAGACAGGCTGATGGAAACACGAAGCGAGGATGGAGATGTTATTTAATCACAGAAAATGGTTTATTTGAGTGCCCAAGCTTGGAAATTCTGTCTCCAAGTTCATTGCTGTTTAGTTTATTTGTATACTCATTGTCACTCGGTCAGGAAATATTTACTGTGCTGGGACCTGCCCCTCCTGCACCACGGTCCCCTGGCAGAGGCTGCTGGAATGGCGACAGCAGCCATGCTGGGTGAGCAGGGCAACGCCAAGCCACGTGCAGGAAGGGCTATGAAGAGCTCATGAGCTAAAATTCTCTGGTAAAGGTTAGAGCTGATATAACACACCAGCTGAGCGGACTTGACCGTGTGGTCACAGCCAGGACCTTACACTGGTGAAAGACAGAACTAGAGGCAGCGCTGTGGGTTAAGCTGTGTCCCCTCAAGACGCGTAGGCTGCATCCCGGTCCCCAGCACCTCAGAGTGTGCCTTATTTGGCAACAGGGTCACTGCAGATAAAATTAGTTAAGATGAGGTCACACTGGAGCAGAGGGAGCACCAACCCAATATGACTGGTGTCCTAAAAGGGGGAAACTCAGACACAGAGGCAGACGTGCCAAGGAGACCGCCCCACGAGCATGAACGCAGGGATGGGGCGATGCCTCTACCAGCCAAGGGGCGTCACAAATGGCCAGCAAACCACCAGAAGCTGGGAGAGGGGCCTGGACCAGGTTCTCCCTCATGACCCTCACAAGAACCAGCCCTGCCTGCACCTTTATCTTCCAGCCTCCCAGCCTCCAGAACTATGGGACAATACACTGTGGCCGTCTGAGCCCCCCAGCCTGTGGTACTCTGTTAGGACAGCCGTAGCCATTTCATGCAGGTGGCTTCTGAAAACGGCAGAGAGAAATACTTTCTCGCGTGACTCTGGGATGGGCGAGTTGTTGGAGCAGTTGGAGCAGGGCATGCCCGTTTGCTGCGGCGGCCCGGGAGGGTAGAGATCAATACAGATAAGCTTCTCTACCCTTTGTAAATATGCCTACTTATTAAATATTCTAACTAAAACATCAAAAACAGTGCCTTTATGCAGAGTAATGAAGGGTAAACAATTCAAGTCTAACAGGGGCTGAGGGATGGGTGGGCGTGACGGCCACACTGACGCTGCCAGGATGTGTCCCCCTGCCCCCCATTTGCTTTCTTCAGCTTGCAGCCCCCGTTGGGCTCTCCTGGGGCCCCCAGGCACCTGGGTACTTTGGGACCGATGGCCCAAGGCTGCTCTGGCTTCTTTTTACCTCTTGTCTTCTTTTAGCTCCTAGAGGAAAAATTTGGAGGCCAAGGAAATCAGCTCTCTCTTCCTGTTCTTTTTTCTTTCCTTCTACTCCTCTTCTACACAGTAGAAGGAGAGTCTGATTAAAACTACAAAGGTTGTTTCCACCCTGTGAGCTGGGCACATAAAACCCTAGCTGCTGTTTTTCACCCAGTCCCCCTCCCTCCCCTCCTGTGCCTGGAGCTGTTTCTGGTGGAGCTGTTGGCTGGGGGTAATTTGTTTAAAGTGCTTTGCATTGAGTCCATAATTACCAGGTTAGCTGCCTTAACAGCATTTAGTAATCTTCACCTTCTATAAACTGCTTTTCCAAGATTGTTTGAAGCAGCCTGTATTTCTTATGAAGGGCAGAACATTAAAAAGGAAAATTAAACAAGGCTTTTGAACAGATGTAAATGGATTCCATGATGTGGGTGCAGTGGCAGGACACTCACTCGGCCTATTTACAGGTGGACAGTCTGACCCTGCCCAACTGAGAGGAAACCGGAAGGGCCATTCCAATCCCTGCTCCTCTGACCTCTGCCCACCAGGTGATGGAACCTTTCCAGAATCAGTGGTTCTCAAGTTTGTCTACCCAATAGTTACTAGCCCTTGTTGCAAAATGACACAAAATGGTAATATTCATCAAAAGCCATCTAGATATCTGTATTTTCCCATGGGGATTGAGAAGAAAGCTCTCCTTCTATTTTAGTAACAGGATAATATGTGTATTTCTAAGAGGTAAATATAAGAAACCTTATTCTAATTCAAATGACAAGTGTCCATGCTTAAAAGTCTCACTAGTATTATTGGTTGGCCCACCATGTTCTGTTTACTAGGCTTTTTACAGAACAAGTAACATCATCCCTGTGTTTCTACTGGATCATTTCCAAAGTGCGTGCGTTTGTATGGCTGATATTTCAATCACTTCAACAAACATGGTTCAATGACTCACACATATCAGGGACTGTCAACTCACTGGTTACCTGCGTGAGGACAGACATATGACAACGACATATTCATGTATAGTCTGCACCATGCAACGCTTATCTGGAAGATATGGGGATGTGAGGTACAAACACTGTCCAGGCCTTAGATATCATAAACACATGCATAAAGTAAATGTGAAAATTTAACACAAAAACATAAGTTTTATCTCACTGGTACCAAGACTATCATAGAGTGGGGTTTGGAATAATACATTGCAGGGTATCTGCTTCTCTGTGGAGAACATTCCTTATTCATGTCTGAATTCCCAGGAGCTAGCCCAGGACTTGCCACATAGTAGGTGTTCAATATGTATGGAATAAATGTGTGAATCCACAATCCCCTAAAAGTGACTGGGGTGGACTGACTGCAAGAAAGTTCCCAGTTCTCTCCTCCTTATATCCTTACTCTGTAATGTGACTGTGTGGTTCCTCTGGTCAAAGGCTGCATCTGCTCCCCTACTCCTCGGATCTGGGCCAGCCTGGGCTTCGTCTCGGCCAGCAGTGCGCAGTGGCAGCGATGATGAGCCTCTTTGGATTCATGGCCTCGAGGGGCCTTGTGTGCCCCATCTTCTCCCTTGGAGTATGGCTACAACTGTCTCAACAAGCTCAGGGGTGGAGGATGAGAGACTGTGGAAGAGAGCTCAGCTAAACAGCAGAAGCCATCTGGACCCACCTTCAGATCAGCAGAGTGTCCTCTGACTCTCAGCTGACCACAGAGACAGAAACACGGCCCAATCCAGAAGAACCGCCCAGCCCACCCATGGTCTGGTGAGCGGGAATAAATGCTGTGTTCTGAGTCACTGAGGAGTGCAGTGGCTGGTTATACAGTGACCAAGCTGTGAGACTATACTGAAACTGCCTGTTTATTCCTAGAACCCCTGCTGGTTAAAATTATATCCAACTGTACCAATTCATCCTTCACAGGGCTGGTTTATAGTCCATGAATAATGGAAAAGTTTGTTGACAGGGGAAGGCGGACAACTGGAACCACTCTGGAAAGGATCGCAGTTGCTCACTGTAGGAGCTGGGGAATCTGTAAAGTCCTGCTCCTCTGAGCTCTGCTGACTGCCCAGGATGCTTCAGAACACAGGCGAAGCCTCACAGGCCACTGCAGGGAACAAATGTGTAAGAAAGTAAAAACCCACAGCAGTGGTTTCTGTATCGATGTGAATTTGGAGGTCAGGCAAAACTAATTTCCATGCAGGGAAAATTAATTTGGACCCAAATGACACCAAAAACAAGGTCAGCAAGTTTTCTTCTTTTATAGATTAAATAAGAAGAAGAAATAGGATAATACCTACACCTTGACCATTGGCCTAAATTAAGGTCTGGTGGTAGCAAACCCCATGCCCTGAAATTTTAAAAAATGGTGTCCCACAGATGAATCCATGACACTAGTAGTTAGTTGTCTACCCCTAATGTCCTTCTGTGACCCTTGATTGATGTCCAGAGATGACACCAGGTTAGTGAAGGTCAGGAGCCATATCAGAAACAGGTTTTTCAAAGCTGGACATGCTCACAGTTGCAGTCCCTTGTAAGGAAAGATACTCCAGTGATTGGTAGATTATTAGACACAGAAGAGTACGGAGTGTGGAAGTTCATCCAGATTGGGGGAGAGAGAGAGAGACCACACTAGGAATCAGGATTCTCCAGTGACTGGAAGCCTCAGGGAATACACAGTCTTTGAAAGAAACAAATACCTTAGAGTACCTAAGCAAGGTACTTGTTCATAGCCAAAGAGATTATGCAGAATGATCAAGTTTTTCTAAATATTCAAAATTTCTTCAGGGACTATGAGGTTATAAAGCAGCAAATAGGCAGGACATACATATCTTTCTTGGTTAAAGCTGTATTAAACACACTGATACGAATAAATCTGCTTTATTCAATATGGTTGTCCATGAGATGTCACAAAAAATGCCCACCGGTGTCAAAGTATCACCAGGTTACTCAGACACAGTGTAGCACTCACTGCACAACGCCCTCCCTGGCGGCTTCCTCTGTCTACTTTGCACTGCCCTGCACCCCTTCCCTTTCTCTCTTTCCCCTCTCCCCTGTGCTGTCTAGTTGTCTACTGAGCTCAACTCTCAGGCGCCAAGCTTCCTTGACCTGGTTACACTGAACTCTTCTTTCTTGCTTCGTTTTCCCCCAGTTTAAAACAACGTGGCTATGATGTGCCTTCCACTCTTTTCCTTGCTAAGAGCTCCCTCTCCTGTGTAGATTTCTTGCTGTCACTTTGCTCTCTCAAGGCCAGGGGTGGTTCTCAACTCCTCCCGCTTTGACTTTGGTTCACCTGTACCATGCTGACACCACCTTTGGCCAGCATTCTTCTAGAAATTGGTCAACACACACACCTACTTGAGGAGAAGGTATACCTGGCCACTTTATCTTTTTATCCCACCTCACCTCTGTTCCCAACTTTTGATCAGTTGGATCTGGGATGACATACACACACAATTTTCTTCAATAAAAATTTTGTCAGACCACTGCTAGGCTACACGGGGACCAATTATTTTAAACAGGAGTTAAAGGGCAATTATTATTCTCTCTCTTCTTTAGTCAAAGCCAACTTTGAAAACAGGTAGATCAGCTGTATTAATATTGGCGGATCTCTTTACAGTTTACATTCATACTAACATTATAAGGGAAGATGGGTGAATGTTATCATTGAGAATAATCTTAAAAAAGATAAATACATTCATTAAATGAACAGAAAGACATCATGCTGGCAAAAGGAACCAATATCATAAACAGGTCAAGTAGGAAACAAGGCAAAAAGGAACCACTTACACCCACTTTCAAATCTTGGTAATGCTGAAAACAGCTACTTACATTTCTACCTTAATGGTCAGCTCTTGGATAGCTATGCTTGTGTCCAAGGGACAGTGACGTAGATTTAAAAAAGCAACTATTCCAAATACTTTTTACTGGAGAAGCCATAGTATGCTCTCCAGCAGGCTTCCTGATTGTATTTATTTGGACTGATACTGAAATGAGTGTCTATTCCCTACGTGCACAGCTCCTAAGGAGGGCCTACATGAAGCCCAGGTAGCCAGATGTTACAAGGAGTTGGCCGCAGAACTGGAGAAGTGCAAAGCACCGCGGCGTTGCTACCACCATGGGCCTGAGGCCAGACTGAATTAACAGAAATGTTACAGGCAAGAAGAGTGGCCATTTGGAATTTTCTGTGGCTACAGCAAAATATTAATTTAGAGGACCAGGTCAAATTCCGTCTTGTATCAAAGATAAGAGAAACATTAGAGTTGTGCTGAAAATACAACTCACACCTTGAGAGCCATTTAAGAGATGAACCACTCCATGGGATTTTCAGGACCAATCCCTCCTCTATGTTCTCATATGTCCTTATATTAAATGCCACTGAAAATTAGGTCTTGACAAAAGAAATAAAGTTATTCAGGCAATGGGGAACGAGCACCTAAGAAATAAAAGTTTAAGGTAGTTAGATTAGTTTCCCCTGAAAAAAAAGAATATAGAGAAATTATGCTTCCAGCCTAGATTATTCTGGTTCACAACTTCCACCCTGTGAGTTAATAAGCATGGTGGATTCAGAGCATATGGCTTCTTGGACCTATTGTAGGTCTTCCTTGGGAGCTGTTCATGTAGGGAATATATGCTCATTTCAATATCAGTACAAGCAAATATAATCGGAAGCCTGCTGGAGAGCATACTATGGCTTCTTCAGTAAAAAGTATTTGGAATAGTTGCTTTTTTTAACCTATGTCACTGTCCCTTGGACACAAGCACAGCTATCCGAGAGCTGACCATTAAGGTAGAAATGTAAGTAGCTGTTTTCAGCATTACCAAGATTTGAAAGTGGGTGTAAGTGTTTAGTGTATGTGACACATAAAGTAGAAACAGACTGAAGGGAGTGTTTACTGATGGGAGGACAATCATGCTGGAAAAGGCGGAACATAGCCAGAGAGCACCATTCCATCTGGAGCTGGTGGTTAAGATTATGGGAAACAAACAACGGGCAAAAACTGGGTATAGAAAAGCCTACAGGATTACAAAAAACAGGAGGAGGAAGGAAGGTGCAGCAGAGAGCCGTCAGAGACAGGCAGAGAACTGCAACGAGGCCAACAAATAAGAGGGCAGATCATTAACACCTGAGTGGTAAGTGTTCGAAAGAAGTTGGTAAGTGCTTTTTTTTTTTAGCAATTCTAGGAAGCATTTGTTTGCTGCAAGGGAAAAAGCTATAATTATGAAAACATTAAAAGTGATGAAAAACCATTGCTAAATATGTATGGGGGGTAGAACCATTTGGGTTCAAAGTTAGGATCTTACAATGCTATTTATAATTGAAAACCTCAGACTGAACTTGGAAAATGACCTTCATTTTCATCTCAGTGACTCCATGTTCCTCCCAGGGCACTCACTTTTCTCTCCAGTAATCACTGACAGCTGATTCAGTGATGAGCTATTAGTCCCAGAAGTCCTATTCGACCACGGCAAAACAGGAAATGTTAAGTTTATTTAGAAATTCAAACAAAAAGACTAGCAGCAATACAGAACTAATTTACCTATCTAGACAAAAATGTATTTAGATCTATTCCTTTCATTTATGGAATTTTCTCAAATACACAGACCACCTTTGAAAATGGCCCAGATCAAATCTAGCTGCAGAAGTTTTCTTCAAAACTCAGTCCACAAGTTAGTATTCAGGGCATAAACTGAGGGAAAGAAGGGCATTGTTTCTCCAACCCACACCCGGAAGCTCTGAGCCCCAATGAAATGATCAGTCTCGGCGCTCTGTCTGAATATTTGCACCACGACCGGCATCCTGTCTTCCATACAGTTCTTACCACAAAATCCTACGGCCTATTTAAAGGGAAAACCACCAAGTCTTTGAGATTCAGTTATGTGAGCAAACATTAGCTGACACCTGAATATACTATGAATGGCCTGGGTTGATTCTCTTTATTCCCCATTGACATTCGTGGGTCTCTTACAACCAGGGCCGCCTTTAAGACCCACAGTGGGTGTATGAAGTGTCCTTCCCAGGTTTTATGCAACTGGGAACAACAGATGTGCCATTCAGTGTTTATGCCAGGTAAGCCAAGCTGTTTTAAAGCCAAGAAGTTCTGAATTCATGCCCTCACGGTTTTATCTCCACCCTAGGCAGCGGAAGTAAAACCCTGGTCTCTAAAGGAAGGTGCTTTTCTAAGGTCTTGGTCAAAGTGTGGGCTAGTCACTGTACGTATGATACAGCTTTCTTACTTTTTCACAGAAAGAGTGTCATGCCAAGAGTATTTACCTGTCTTTGAATGAAACAAAATGAAGCCCTAAGCTAATTTTAATATACAATCTGTCATTTGTTCTCACTGATGATAAGCATTAATCCTCAATAACAATCATTCCTAAGACTGAATCTGTAGAATAAGGTATGTCTCTCACAAAAGCACCTGCCATTTTGTTGACCTCACCAAATGCTAATCCGAGATCCGATAACCGACTAACGAAATCCCTCCCTCTGTGACACAGGGTTTAGGAATCAGAGAACCAAAACTACAGCTTCCCAGAGAAAACATATCTTTTCTTGAGCTGGGCTAGGAGAGCCATCCCCACGCCTTCAGTCCCTTGAAATTTTCATGAGAAGTATGTAACAATTACTGAAGAAATCACATATTACAACAGACACATTTAGGTAAACTAAAAGGAGTAAGACCTTTCCAAAGCTAGGTCCTTAAGTGATGGGCAGCCGCCTTACCTATGAGAGTGTGAAAGACGGCGGCGATGGCACCGGCCACCACCATGCACAGGACGGCTTTGGTCCTGTCCCGCTTGCTGTTCACAAACACCAGGCCTACATTTTTAAAGTCACTCATGGGGCCTGTGAAGAACTTCATGAGGGAGTATGCCAGCCCGTAGCTGGCCAGCATCTCCACGGCATCTTCCTTGACAGCAGCGATGCCCCGGTTCAAGGCCTGCGGAGGGGAAAAGACAAGCCACACACAGCATTAAATGTCTTCTCATCTCCTGGGAATCACACTTCTAAGAAACACTCAGCAGGTCACATTCCTATAGAAACGCTAAGGAGCTTATAGGGTAAATCTCACTGTAATTTGATAAAGGTTTTTAGTTTTCATTTTCACCCATATTTGCTTCAATTTGAAATATCTTCTTGAAGGGAGGGAGGTACCTGCCCATTGGGGTGCAGGAATAGAAAAAAAAACTCAACAAGCATTTTTTATGTCACAATCAGAAAGTAACTCCAAGACATTCTGGTCAAAAGCTTAGCATGTTACATTTTATTTTAGACTGAATCTGCATAATAGCAACAGGCATTGTGGAAATGAGTCAACCCCTTTGTAGGGAGTGGGTGATGGTTTTTTCCTTTAAGGAAGGTGCTGTGTGTGTGTGCGCACGTGCACGCCCACCTGTGTGTGCACGCATCACCTGAAGTCCTGTGTGTGTGCCATGTAAGTATCCTTCACACCACAGAAGGAATTCTATGCTATGAAAAAAGGCATTGAAGAAATATATCATCAATGGATGCTATTCACCGGATTCTTACTGTATTTTAACCTGAAATACCCTGAGCTCTGTGCAGACAAGTATGAAAAGAAAACCTTTAAACTAAATACACTGTTTTTTTTAAAAAAATTTCTTGTGGTTGACATGGTATTATATTAGTTTTAGGTGTACATGATGATTAAATACTTACACTACGAAATGCTCACCGCGATAGGTATAGTTGCTTTCTGTCATCATACAAAGTTAATACATTATTATTGACTACATTCCCCCACCTGTACTTTTATTTTCTGATTGGAAGATTGTACCTCTTGACCCCTTCGCCTGCTTTGCCCATCCTCGCTCTCGTCACTGGCAGCCACCAGTTCTCTGTGTTCATGAGTCTGTTCCTGGCATTTTGTCTTGCTTTTTTGTGTTTTTTAGATTCCACATATAGGTGAAATCATATGGTGCTTGTCTTTCTCTTATTTCATTTAGTATAGTACCCTCTAGGTCCATGTATGTTGTTGTTGAAAATGGCAAGATTTCATTCTTTTCCACGGCTGAGTAATACTCCACCACGAAATACACTGTTTTTGGATGCTGCTTGCTCAAGAACGTGGGTGTCATAGAATACTCCTATTAATTTAACTCTCCTCCATGAAGGACCCTCTAAGAGGTGCTGGCAGCCTTGTCAGGATGGCATTTCCAGACCTCCTTTCCCACTGGACAAATAAATTATGCTGGAGACGGTGGGTTTGGATGTCCAGGTGCAGAGAACATTATTTGCACCAGGACATCACCTCTGTCTTTGGCAACAGGCAACTGACTAAGCAGGAGAGTCAGCTCTGTGTAGTTTATACTTTACGTAAGAGGTGCAGTGTCAGCCCTCACAGTAAGCTTTGACTGCTGAAGAGGCATCCACTTTACAGAGGGCCATCTCAGAATAAGCATCGCCAGCCTGATAAGGAGCCGGGCCATCTCCCCACATTCGGATTCCTTTGTTTCAGAGCTCTTGGTTGATTGTGATAACTGACCATTCAGACCACATCTTTTCTCTTCACCATGCTTTAAATTCCTCCTCTTATGTTTTAAATTTACCAATAAAGAGTAAGTCTTTGAAGCCCCAGGCCCTACCTCGGATTCCAGTAAAAGCAGACACCCCACCCCAGCAGCCCCTGCCCACGCTCTCTCTTTCCCCTGGACCTTGCTGGGTGGCCCTAGAGGTGCTGTGTAATTTCCATTTTTCTCAAAGGTTTACTTTTTCAGTTTCCTGATGGTTACTGCTGAAGAGTGTCACACTGCTATAATAAGAACCACAAGGGCTGGTCCAGTCTTAACACTGGCTTTGAAAGGGGAGATGTCTGTGCAAGCTCCTTGGGGCCTGGGTGAGGCATTTCTGGCTGACAGTAATATTACTGATAGGCTGAGATCAGAACAGATGCTAGACTTTACATTTCAGGGCAGTTTTAGGTTCACAACAAAATGCAGCAGCAAGTCCAGAGAGGTGCCATATTCCCTCTACCCCAGTGCACACACAACACCCCCCACTGTCGTCATTCCACCCCTCAGTGGGGCAGATGAGCCCCCAGTCACACACCATTATCACTCAGCACCCACAGTTTACATTCCGGTTTACTCTTGGGGTTGAACATGCTTAGGTTTTGACCAATGACACACATCCAACCATTATATAATCGAACATTCTATGCAAAGCACTGTTAGCAAAAAATGTATTTATAGGAAAATACCAGTGTGTAAAATGATTTCAGGAAGATCTAGACTGAAAGGGTATGAGAGCTGTAGCAATGATCGTTCTTTTGACAAAGTTGGTATTATATAACCTTGTTCTTGGTAATTATTTCCAATTATATCTCTAATTCTCTTCTCCTATTTTTCCAATAATAACTTAAAAATTTCCGAAAAGAACCTTTAATGGCCTTTGCAGAGCAAACCTGCCATGATGACTTTCATAGAAACAAACTTTCCTTCTACCAAAACTGATCTAACGCCTTAACCCTGAAGCAATATAAAAATCAAGAAGCCCTTGGTAATAAATCCTGTGTTCAATATATGTCAAAACCTATCTCTTGATAATCTTCCAAATTAATTTCCTTTCGGACTTCTGTAGCGTATTCTGTTCCCGGGACTGGTCCGCGCATCCACCTCCGGGTGCTCAGAGTTAGCACTAATGGCTCACTGCTGCCTCCTTCTCTGAGAAAATTTCTTTTAGAAAGTCACATTTTGGTTGTAAGATGTTACTACTTGTAAGATACACCACTGATTTAACATTTTTAACGACCATATTAAATGTACACAGTGACTGAAAAATATATCCCGATTTCAAGAAACATCAAAATGCAAGGAAAGCGAGCTTTAGAACTGAGGACACATGCTATATTATTGGCCTTTTTATTATTCCCATTTACAGCAAGTATTTCCCCCAATTTGCTCACTCCTTCATTTCATGATTTTCTTTTGACAGCAGAAATAGTAAGTTACTCTCCAGTTCAGCAGTGATTTCATGGGGTTTATTTCCATCCTTTTGGACTTTGCCATTCTTCCGCAACCATAGATAAGGTTTTGTTCTAGTTCATTGTTTCATTTGCACACTTAACTTTTTAATTCTGGAACTTACGCTATGAGATATGGCTTAAAATTAATTTTCTCAAAATAGTTTTCTTTAAAAACAATTTGAATAGAACACCTGTCACCCATTTATCTGTGATGTTTTCTTGCCACTGATTAGTTCTTATGGGTCTTCAGTCATCTACTGTTTGCGTCATCTGTCTCAATTTGCTGACCGTTTTTCTGCACGGCATGTTCGTTTCTTGACATTACATTGTCTATTTACTTAATGTCTTAGTGTCTATCTTCTCCATTTGAATGTAAGCTCCAGGGCACAGAGGGCTTTGGTTCATGCTACATCCCAGGCCTACAACATACTAGGGGGCCCCAGGATAGGTGATTGGCATTTATGCGAAAGAATGAAGGAAAATGTACACAAACACCATAAACATTTATTGGGGTAGGTACTGAAGAAATGGCATATGCTAATGAGCTGGGGGCTCCTTGGAGGAGTTTATTCAGAGGGGCTGGACAAGGAAACCTCTCCAAGTAGGGGGCAGCTGAGCTGAGACCAAAGAAGAAGAATGAGCCAGAGGCATGCGTGCTGGAGGAAGGCAGAGGCCAGCAGGAGGGCTTGGGGTATAAGGAACAGAGGGGACGTCAATAAGAGAACTAGGGAGAGGTGGAAGGTCAGCTTGGAAAAGTAGGCGACGCTGAGCCATTCCAGGTCATGGTGAAGAGTACGGGCTTTGCTCTAAGAGAGCAGGGGAGCAGTGAAAACACCTGGCTCACACTAGCAGTGGGGGTGGGAGGACGGCCTGGAGAGGGCAGGGCAGACACAGGATGCCAACAGGGGGTCCACCTGCTGTAGGCAGTCCAGGTGAGAGAAGGCGGTGGTGCGGACTGGGGTGGGACAGCAGGGGGTGGAGAGAAGTCGATTCTAGAGCTTTCTGGTGATAAAATAAATAGATCTGGTGAAGGACTACATAGTGGGCAAGAGGAAAAAGGAGAAATCAAAGCTGGCTGCTGGGTTTTTTGGCTGGAGTCACTGGCCCAGCCTCCCGTGTTCTAACCGCTGTGATTCATGTTAACTGGCTAGCTATGACTGTTCTGGCCCCATCACTGCTGGGCACTGTGGCAACTCTAGCCAAGACCCGGAAGAGCGGCTGCCGAGGCTGGTAAAGAGGCAAAGCCATGGTCTTGAAACTCAGCTAACTAAATGTCTGAGATGTCTTCAGAATGAATTAAGTTGAGCCAGAATTCTGTCCTGAGATAGTTAGCCAGAGGTTCACCTGCCGATTAAAGGTAAGTTTCTAAACATTCATGAGCTTTCCCAAGTAAAGCCCCCTTTACTTCAGATCAGAGCGAGACCCAACCATACTGCAACTGTGGTGAATGGGCAGCTGCCCATCAATCACAGCCCGGCTCTGGCCCCACAGGGCACGGCCCAGGGCCTTCCTCACAGCTCAGATCACCCTTCATGCTGTAGACACTCAGCAATGTGGAACATCGGATGCAAAAACACACCCAGGTCCAGAAGGCATTTGGTGGGCCCCACCTGCCTCAGTGTCTCTGAGTGTCTACCAGGCTCGTGGTGTTCTGGTGCCTGACTTTCCCCTCCAGAAAGTTAAGCAAAGCTATAGGATATTACAAAGTAACGAAACACAACTTCCAGGGAAATGGTTAACAAATCCCATGTGCTCTCCCTGGAGTGAATGGTCTTAGAGGGTTAAACCCTGAAAGAGATCCTGACATTTTAAACTTGAGCTCTAGAGACCAGAAACACCTCTATATTGCAGACTGAGATCCTTCAGACCAAGAGTCACCAGCTCCCCCATTCGTGCTGATCTCTTCCCGCTGGTGTTAACAGCCAGCATCCTGGCTAGCAGGCAGGAATGCCGTAGCACCCCCTGGGGGCCAGGCCCGGGAGGGGACACCTCCTCCCTGCGGGTAGCTGCCGCACGGAGCACCGCTTAGCTCCTGCCTGGAGAGCTGGGGGGCTCTCCCCATTTCTCCCACTCTGTCGATTCTATACTTCGTTAAATTGTCACTCTCTTGACTCCTCTACCTTCCTTGGCTCCGCCCACCTGCCCTTCCTTACTCCACCCTGCATTTCACCGTCATCACTTTAACCACACCTTTGTCAATATCTGCAACTCATAGCCTGCACATCTCTGACTTTGGATTCATCGAATTATTTACCTGTTCACTCCTATCTATATTTACAGACTTCTGCTTGGGCTCTGAGGGTGGCTGGAATCAACCACGCAGCACGATCCACGTCTCCATCCTCATCTGGGCTGTGAGTGGCTCTGCCAGCCTTCTGCCACTCCCGTCCCCTCACTCCCAGGCTGCCTCACTCCCCCTGACTCAGAAGGTAGCCACCTCTTCATCTGGACCACGGAGTCCATCAGGGAGAAACTACATTTCTTGTTGCTTCTCTCCCTAAAACAAACTTCAACAAAATACATCTGCCTCAAACTCTTCCTCACCCCCTTCTCCCGTTACAATGGAAAGGCCAGGCTGACCAGGGTGAGACCCGGCCCTCTGGGTGGGGCTCTGCATTTATGTCCCTCCAACCTGGCCAGGAGCCATAGTCCCTGCCTGCCTGTCTGATCTTCACTACGTGACTGGCTCCTTGCCATCAACACCAACCCACGCGTACTTCTCTTCCATCTTGGAAGTAAATCTCTCGACTCCTCTCTTCCTTTAGTTACCTCTCTCTTTCTCAGCTTCCTTTCTTAGATCATTTCTACAACGTGTTACCTGTTCTCATTATTTCTACTTTTGTTCTTCCCATTTACTCCTTGGCCTGTTAGAACAGCAGCTCCAAAAGTGCAGGGATCTTACCCGTACCCCCAGAACTACAGCCATAACATGGTCTAGTCATAGGACAGGTGGACAACAAATAGCAATTTGTCGAATACACCCACTGGGTTCTGGCCTCTGCCTTCCCCTTCCCACACGCTCTTCCTGCTACACCAAACAGGCACGTTTCTATCCTCATCCTTCCGACCCCTTAGCAGATCTGACCCTGTTGGCCACTCCCCCTTTGAAACACTTTTTCCCCCTGGGCTCCAATGACATTGAGGTTTTCTGCTTCAGCCCTTTCTCCTTGATGCTTTCTCTCTCTCTTGGTCTCTTAACTATTGAGGTTCCCAGGGTTCTCTATGGGGCCACCCCCTCTGCTCACTCTCCATCCTGGCTCAGTGATCTTTCCCCTTACACCTTCAACTACTCTGTCTGCTCAGGATTCTCAGATGTCTCTCTTGAGACTTCTCTTAAGCTCCAAACCCAGAAATCTCCATCTGAATGTCCCACTGGCCACGCACACTCTACATTTCCCAAACTGAGTTCTCCATCTACTAGGCTAGGTGGATTCTGAGAGACAGGGCCTTCCTCTGGGGCCTTCTGTCTGGATGAATGCATCCAGGTTTCCCACCTAGAAAGGTGAGTATCTCCTTGGATGTCTTTTATCCCTCACACCATGGATTTCTTGGTACTCTTCAATCTGTCCAGTTCCAGCCCCACCATCACGCCTTGGGGCAGGTCATCGGTGACCTTCCTGATGCCAAGCCCTCCTCCAACCCTCCACCCTGTGGTCAGACTGCAAAAATCCAAATCGCCGAAGGTGCATCCAGGGGGCTTCAGGGCTGCTACCTGTTTACGGACCGTGGGCTCTGCAAATGTTCTTGAAGTGTCTGTATCAGCGTCTGGCACATCCAACAAATATCTGGGCAATGAGTGAATGATTATAAAGGCCATTCATGGTCTGACCTCGCTCATCTCTCTGGTCTCAACTCTACATGTGTCCTTGCACTGTATAAGGTCCAAACCATTTGCAGTGTTCGGGATATAACACCTAAAAGCCTCTGCTTAAACTCTTTTCTCTACAAAGAACTGCTTAGACCTCGTCCCCACCCCATCCACCTGGTAAGCTCATCATCAGTCTAGGAGCCATATTTTCTGGGAAGCTGTCCCCTCAGCCAGCCCCCTCTGAGCCCTGCAGCAGCAGCCTGCACGGGCTGGGGCCCCACTACTCACTCGCGGGCTGTACTGTGGCGGCCTGTTCCCTTGACCTCACATCTCACCAGGGTACTTGAGGCAGGGATTGGCCTTATTTATCTGTGGTTTTCCTACATCTACTCAGCACAATGCCTCACACACAGTTGAAAACCAACATGTGAACAAATGAATGTATTGACTGTCCCATACAGCTTATATCTGGTCATTCATAAACAAAACCCTCCAGCTGCAGGCTTGGTTTTCTGGGTAAATAAATCTATTTTTGGTAGAATCTATGTACTTAAAATATGCAAAGCCATGGCCATAGCACTGTGCACATTCTTGAAATTCTGGTATTTTCTCAAGAGACAGGCAGGGGCTTCCACTGCTATTTCTACTAGACCATACTGGACACCCCACACCCCATAGGTATCAGATAGAAGTAGGCTGCTCAACTGTGGATACACGGACATAAATAGAATGCAACACTGGGCCTCATAATTAGCCTCTTAAATGTAAAGTTTAAGCAAGGATTTTTCCTGACCCCCTTTTTTTCCACGTCCTTTGGATCTCAACTGGGATACAGGACGAACTGTTCCCTATGGAGGAACCAAATCCTGTAACAGAAGTTAGGTGTTGTGAGAAGAAAATCACAAGTTTAGAGACGAGGGATAAGAGAATCTGTCTGTCCAGACCCTGGAGGAACCGAGAGAACCCTGCTAAGAGCTAAGTTTGTCACTGACAGATAACGAGGGAGGTAATCTCCAAATTTCAAGACAGGTGCTTGTAAGGGGAACAGGGCACCCAGATAGACGGCCTCGCCATTCAGGAAATGCCAAGGGCTGCGGGGTCCTGAGCTTGTAACGGCTGTTCTGGCCCCATGGTATAAAAGCGGTCATATTGCTCACACAGAACTGGTTTTTCAAATTCTTCTGCAAAAAGGCGTTGAGCTGGAAACTGGTATTGTTCCCTAAAATAGCAAGAGATGATTATATGCAATGCTGAAGGTCTCATTTTTTTATGTTTAGTAAGACGAATACTTCCTTTACTTGCCTCATCCTGGATTAGAAGAGCCGATGGGACACAGGGCAAGGTAATAAGTCTGCCTTGCTGGGCTGTCGTCTAATCTCTGCCAATGGTTTTAATGATCCTGTTACACCTTTTATGACATGAAGCAATCTCACTATTGTTGCCAAAGAAATACAGCTTAAAAACCTTTCTCACACCCCAGGTCCTCAGAAAATTGATGTTCGAGGAAGTGTGGAAAATTCAGAAGTACACATGTAGGCGAGGCTACCTGTGGGACCTAGCTTCTTCCAGTGACATGGATAATCAGCATCCTTGGGTTTCAAGCCTTGCCAGGAGTCTGGGCTCCTGTAATTTTCCACTGTTATTGTTCTGTTCGTCTGTATTTTAAAAAGTGGTTTGCGTTAAATTAGATCATTTATCTTCCCGGTAGTTTTCCAGCCACGTTTTATTTTCTCCCAAGATCTATATACCTCTGTAAATGAGACACCCTCGCCCTGTTGAGCTGGAGCTCTAGCCAAGAATTTGACGCCCACGCACGAGATGGAGGGACAGCAGTAAATGAAGCCTGGTGGCCATTCCAGTCAAAGTCACTGTTCCAGGCAGTGTTGTCCATATTTAGTGTTTCCCAAAACCTGGAGGCAACCTGGGGCAAGTCCAAAATATGACATTGACCTTTTCTGTCACTTCCTACACCTGCAGAGAGTTTCTATAAAGAATAAAGATAAACTACCAAACAGGTGGGGCGTCTGACTAACTCGTGTCATTTTGTGTTGGTTTCTTCAACATTTCAGGGGACATAAAAACATTGTACTTTTGGCTTCTTATTCAGGAAGTAATTCACTAAAGGACATTTTTTAGTGTTATAGGACCCTCCTCAAATCCTCTTGATTTTTCATTTAAAACATGAGGCTTATTCACCCAAATTTAACTTTAATTCAAGATAGTGGGAGACTTGACGAAGAAATATCACTATGGAATTTTAGTGAACTTTACAAAACCAGGGCTTCCTGTAGCATTTAAGGATCTTTACCTATTCCTCACTTTGATCTCCTATCTTTTACTACTGGACTTCCCATATTTCCTATTAATTTTTTAAATACTTGTACAGTTAATATGGTCCCCAAATGATATTTCTTGGTTAATATCTCAAGATTATATTCATTGCACTACAGAACTGAGTTTAAATTATTTTTATACTTAAAAAAACTACACATTCCATCAACAGTAGTCTGGAATAGAAGATTAACTCTTGAGATCTGCAGAGTCTTTTCACCAGCTTTTCATGCTTTCTCTTTGCCTATGTAGTTACATACTTAAGTATTTACTCCCTCCCTGCCTGCATACGTACTCTCTTGCTGCTGAGTAAGATTTTATTTTTTTATTACAGTATCATTGATATACACCCTTATGAAGGTTTCACGAGAAAAACAATGTGGTTATTACATTCACCCTTATTATCGAGTCCCACCCTATACCCCAGTGCAGTCACTGTCCATCAGTGTATAAGATGCCACAGAGTCCCTGTTTGTCTTCTCTGAGCTACACTGTTTTCCCCGTGACCCCCCACACCATGTGTACTAAACATAATATCCTTCAATCCCCTTCTCCCTCCCTCCCCACCCGCCCTCCCCCACCCCTACCCTTTGGTAACCACTAGTCCCTTCTTGGAGTCTGTGAGTCTGCTGCTATTTTGTTTCTTCAGTTTTGCTTCATTGTTATACTCCACAAATGAGAGAAATCATTTGGTATTTGTCTTTCTCCACCTGACTTATTTCACTGAGCATAATATCCTCCAGCTCCATCCATGTTGTTGCAAATGGGAGGATTTGTTTGTTTCTTATGGCTGAATAGTATTCCATTGTGCATATGTACCACATCTTCTTTATCCATTCATCTACTGATGGACACTTAGGTTGCTTCCATATCTTGGCTATCGTAAATAGTGCTGCAATAAACATGGGGTGCATATGTCTTTTTGAATCTGAGAAGTTGTATTCTTTGGGTAAATTCCAAGGAGTGGGATTCCTGGGTCAAATGTATTTCTATTTTTAGTTTTTTGAGGAACCTCCATATTGCTTTCCACAATGGTTGAACTAGCTTACATTCCCACCAGCAGTGTAGTAGGGCTCCCTTTTCTCCGCATCCTTGCCAGCATTTGTTGTTCCTGGTCTTTTCAAGATTTTATTCTTGATGACTCTGGCACCTTCAATTTGTCTGTGGACCTCGAGCAGCTCAAAAACTCTATTCCTTTTCCTAACTCAAGTGCAACATTCAGAAGGGTCATCCATTGCCTTCCACTGACATATGTAAATGAATTTATTCTAAGAGAAGAAAATGGGAATGCTTATTTGCATTCAGACCATGTGAAACTCAATGACCACAATAATGATGATGAAAGTATTTCAGCAGCCAGCAGTTACTGAGTGCTCGCTTTGTGACAGTTGCTAATCTAAGAGCATTAACTTCTGACAACTTTGTGAGGAGGTACTATCATTTCCCACCTGAGTGGTGAGGAAACTAGTACATGGAGAGGCCAAGTGACTTGTCCAGGGTGACAAAGGGCTGGGAGAAGAGTCCAGACAGCTTGCATTCCTGACCATCTCTCTGCCATACCGAAACCAATGCCCTCCTTCCATTCTGAATTCGATAATCGCCATTGGTGCCAAACGCTTACTTTAAACAGAGAGGATTAGCTGATCAAATCAGAGAGAACTTTTGGACAAACACTATTTTAATGAAAAAGTCCAAAGACCGTCCAGTAAAGACCATTTTTTTTTAAACAGTAACGTGTAGCAAGCACTTCAAGTGTGCACGTGGGCATGAACAGGCCGAGACAGAAGTCATTCTGTACCTGAGCCATGCCAAGAAAGCACGGACTAACGAAATCAGGTCACCCGTGGTGTGCAAGAGGCAGTGCGCGGCACGGCGGGGACTGGAAGGAAGCCTGTGAGCTCAGCACCACGTGGGCTGGGTTATGGGGCTGACACCTCCCGCCCCCCCCCCCCACCGGTGCGGCAGCAACGCCAAGAGGCTCCCCCCTTCCACGGCCTTCTGCAGAGGATAATGCATCATCCCTGTATCTTTAACGTGTCCAAGGTTTCTATTAGCTTCTCAGCTGCAGGATTCATTTCCTTCTGCATGGGGTTCAGCTATGACTCACTGCTGGTATTTATACGGCAGGCACATGCCAAGTTTTGTGAAAGATTTCTAAGATTCTGGGCTTTGGTCTGATTGTTTTTAGGAGGTGAGTGAGAGTTGAAATTAGTCATTAAACACATTCATCCACTCAGCTCATGGATGGTCTATACCGGTGTCCACCACACACATGCACATGCAGACACACACACACTAAGAAAGGAATCCCAACATCCAAACAGACAATGTTTGACTGTGACAAACCCGTCTTCAGTGTTTGCTTTGCTGGGTCCCAACAGATTTGTCAGTACCGTCCCATGTCCCCACTGCTATTATTAAATTATTGACCCAATTTATGATAATCTAGGTGAAGTAAAATCATCTCACTAAGTGTTAGGACACAATTCAGTAGAGGACAAAGCATATCGCTGCAGCACAGGCACATCAGGGGAGAGGCAAACGGTGTCATTAATGTAGCAGGGATTTAAGAATTGTATATTATCCTGAAGTTATTTTGTCTTTACTACTATAACTATGTTTTATGCCTAATGTTCTCCACCAAGGAAAGTGACATGATGAAGTAATAAGCTATAGAATAATGTGGGTAAGATTAAAGTGCTTTGAAAATGTCTAAAGAAAGAACAAGGAACACATTTTTTATCACTTACTAATAATATACGAGCTAGTAACTACACATGCTGGGCTCCACTCTGTAAATCCAGATTCACTGTAATTCAGGCTTTGTGCCTTTGACAATCAGAGCAGCTTGAAGAGTTGCCTTGCTCCAGCTCTTTTCCCAATGCGGATGAGGGGTGGAGGTGACCCGGTGAAAGGAGACATGGGCACCCTTCTCCACTTGGCCCTCAGAGCCCCGGGCGGATGTGCTGCCGTCACAGGAGCACGGCTGTTGCCGGTGCACAGTAACTGATTCAAGAAACATTTATGAGTCCCATGAAGAACAACAACCTCTCACATATGCACCATGGCAAAGCCTTGTATGTGCCTCCACACGTTCTCTTCCCAGTCTTATCTACCAATGTTACAACAGGAGAGGAATTGAAAATTCCCATTTTGCAGAAAAGGATCCCAAGGCTCTGAGGTTCCATGACCGGCCCGAGGTTCATAGTAAAGGCACGGTGCAGCCCCAGACAGTGAGACCACTAGTGCGGTGCTCTTTGGGCCTTCAAGGCTAGGCTGGAGACGGAGGAGGGGCGGGGCAGGGGCGGACGAATACCTCCACTCTCAGGGAGCCAGGGAAGGGGGTGTCTGTGTCCTCATGACCTGGCCACACAGTAAAGCACTGAAATAATTATTCCTAAAGAAAATCATTTTTTCTGTAATGGCTATTTCGTTTAGGGAACTGGAGAGGTCTTATAAGAAAGGTACGTTATGTTGAGTTATGAGTTCTTGAGGCTTTTCTCTGGGAGAAGAGGGCAGAGCAGGCTCGCAGCCAGCGATGCTGCAGGAAGTGGTGGAGTGGGCGGGCCTGGTCAGCCTCTGCCCTGCAGTGGGTACGAAGAAGTCCTACGGGACACGCCATGTGGCAAAGCTTCCAGGGACACAGATCCCTGTGAGTGCCTGGGAAAGCACTGGTTTGAAGCAGTACCGCCCCCATCAAGGCTCCAATGATTACGAACAGCAAAGGTTTGTTTCCCTCTCTGACAATGGGCCAGAAGCTCTGGCACCACCTGATTCCAGAGAGGCCTGCTGGTCTCGCCCCGCCCTCCGGGACATCTCGAGAAACCTTCCGTGTGGTGGGCTTGAGCTTTCCCTAAACTTCTGTCCATCCTTCTGACAGCTGAAGGCTAATGTCGTTGTCTTCACACAAACTGAGAACCGAAGGTGAAATTCTCCCCAAATCCCCCACCAAATGGAGTTATTTAAGCCTTTGTAAGTCCTGTGAGAGTTCCACTCAGGGTAGAGACTCCAAAGCAGAAAGGACGAATATGTAGTACAAGTACTAAATCTTACCAGTTGAAATGGAAATTATTATTTTAAAGCATCATTTTGGAAAATATTAATATAAATGATATGAGAGTAACTCTCATAAAACTTCTTACTATATATTATCTTAAAATACTGTGTCAAGAAAAAAGAAAAAAGCCTGTTTTCTTATTTTCTGATGACACAGTCGGTATCTTCTTAGATTAATAAACTTATTAGACCCATATTAGACTAATAAACTGTCTCTCTCCCATTATCAAAGAGACAAAACCATAAAATGCTTGGGAATAAATTCATCAAGGAGTATAGCTCCAAAAAGAAAACCATAGGATTTTTTTTCAAGTTCATAAAACAAGATCTGAATAAATGGAAAGACAAGCTCTGTTCCTGGTGAGAAGATATAATGTTATAATATATCAGAGCTTTCTATGAATTCATCTGTAAGTTTAATGGAGTTTTAATCAAAATTTCAGTGATTTGTGTTTCATTTGGATCTGGGCAAAATGATATTCAACTTCATATGGAAGGGTGACCGAGAAAACAGGATAAAGATGTCTAGTGAGGGTCGTTTCCCCTACCTGATACTCAGATTTACTAGAGGGAAGGCAACTCCCAGAAGAAGAAATGCTAATGGAAAATATACCCATGAAAAGATGCTTGGCCACACCAGTAGTCAGGGATATAAAAACAGAAACAAGGGTGCCAGCACATTTTAAAAAATGTAAATGACTGAAAAAATCCAGTGCTGGTGAAGATAGGGCACAATGGGAAACTTCATACAGTACTGGTTGCAGTGTAAACTGCTATAATCTTGTGGCAATGGAATATGTCAAGAGGTGTGTTAAAATTAAAAATGTAACCAATCTTTGATTTAGTGATCCCCCCTTAGAAATCTACACAAACAAAATAAAGGTACTAGTACATAATGCCACACATACAAAGGCGTTCATTAAAGCATTCTTTGTAACAGCAGACAGGTGACAACAATCTGCCTGTCGACCATTATGAGAAAGGCTGAATAATGATGGTACATTCACCTTGGGGAATGTTACACAGCCATCACAAAGCATGAAGCAGAAATACCAACGAGTTCTACTTGAGAATACAATGTTAAGTAGAAGTAAGCTGTACCTTCAGCAATATAGTATATTCTCACTCCATTAAAACAACAACAAAAAAAGACCTTCAAAAACATGTAAATATTTTGTATGAGCCAAGAGAAAGTTGGAGAATAACATATACAAAACTGTTAATACTGGTTATTTTAGGGGAGGTGGGATTTAGTGGATGGCTGGAAGGGGGAAATGATCAACTTTACCCACACATCTGTATTCTTTTACTTATGACAAAGAGCATGTTACTTTTATAGTTTAAAATGAAAAAAAAAAAGCAATTTCATCAGTGCATACAAAATGAGTGAAATGCCTAATCTTAGGGTGCAAAGCCAGGTGACCAAAATGTTGACATGTTACTGGCATACTTTTCATGATCACCTGCGATGACAGCTCTCAGAAGAATTCCCCTTGTTCATCTAGCTTGAAAAATGCCATGATTTCTGACAGTTTTAAACATGAGGCTGAATACCATAAGCTGTGTGCTGGCCAAAAGTCTGTTGCGAGTCTCCAAAACCTAGACCTTTGGGTATAAGAAAAGAGGAATCTTCTGTTTAATTCACCTCCCGCTACCGCTTATTTGAGCCCTTTGTGACCTAGTCCCACCTTTTCTGACTTTAGCTCATCAAGTACCATGTGATTACAAATAGGGAAAACAACAACTGTAATCCGGTCTGACTAGATCATAAAGGCATTTACTCAGTCTGCAGGGTCAGAAAAGCTGTTGAGTCCTATAAACTCAACAGGCTATTAATGCTCCCCTTGGTAAGACCCCAACCCTTGAATTTCCTCTCTATGCTATCTCTTACTGCCAGCTGAAATGCCAACATCTCCTTCTTACTTTCTGCCCATCCTCTGAGATCAAGGTTAATTGTTTCTGCCCTTACAAATCCTTCTTTAACTAGTTTTAGCCACATGATGCATCCTAGCACAGGCTTTATCATTGTTTATTTATTCTTAGAAGCATTTCATTCATTCACACACACTTGGTGAGTGTGGTGTGTGTGCCTGGCACCATACTCTTTATTGACCAACCTACATGATGCCGTGTTCAGACAGACTGTTAGCCTTTTATAGCCACCATGCCATGCATGCTGGTCAATAAACAGCATGGTGCCAGGCACCTATGCCATACTAAGTATATTTGAATCTTTTTTTCTGTCCCTCACAAGCCTTAGAACTAGGGGCTTGTATGAATAGTTAATCACTGATTAACTGCAAGGATTAGGGCACTTTGGTAGGACAAGCGGAACAGACTCAAGGAGCTGAAGGTGGAAAGAGTGGTGGGAGGAAGAGGCTGTAAAGGCTGTGCGAGATACATGCAGAAGGATCACTGCTGAAGAAGTGCTCAGCCATGACCGCAGTACCCAGGACAGCGACACATACCCTACAGACAGGATAACCCTCACTGATCAAAGTAAGTTGAAAAGGGAACGTTTTAGAACAGAAGTATAAGGAATGTGCCCTAAATAGCTGTGCAAAAGAAAAAAAAAACAGAGCTTGGATTCTTCAGGTACAAATACATCTAAACTCATTGGCTATTATACATCAGAGCCTTTATATAAGAATTTAAGAACTGTTTCAATTTCTGTGTTAGAACTGATTTACCACTCTTGAGCTTGCTTTGGACTTACATGCATTTTTGGGGAAAGCAAAGTTCATTTTATCCAACACAGTTAGGTCCTGTTAAACTACTCTGAACTCCTGTGCTTCCAGAGTGGTAGTGATGAAAAAGCTAAGCTCCTTTTCTAGAACTTCTTTGAAAGTGTTCAGTATTTGGGCTTGATAATTTTTCCTTAACACTAAGGAATAAACCAAAGCAAACATTTCCTCCTTTTTTGCTTAGAGTAAAAAGGGCTCTCCCAAGGTTGACTGTTTCTACATGGCAACAAGCAGAATTTTTAAATAGTACCTTAAGGATAAAAACAATGACTTTGAGTAGTAAATAGATTTTGCCATTGTGAAAAATTAATTACTGTGACTGAATATTTTAATCTCTTTTAAAGTAAGCTTTATGATGCCTTTCAATTGCTCAGTATAGAACACCATGTTTCTTTACAAGTTACAATGCATTAAGATTTTCCCCTCTGTCTTTCTAAAAATTATTTCTATGGAACAAAAAAAATGTTTCTCTATGATTACTTACTTCCATGTGAAGATGAGTGTACACGACACAGATAAAATATAACATAAACTATCATGTCACCTAATTTCTAATCTTCTCAAACACAGATGGACCTCAAGACTAGCCCCATATGACTGATATGGGTTTTCTTGGCTGCTGCAAAAAATTGAAGAATTCAAAGAGAAAAACAGTCATCAGGAAAAAACAGGAAGTCCCAACTTTGAAAAACACTCAACCCACCTTCTATGCAAACCACAGAAAAATTATACAAACTAAGTATTTGTTGACATTGGCTGCCAATTTTGAAAAGGAATAGAACCTTAAAATACATCTGGACTGAGACTCAAATCCCTTTTGCACTGGTTCTTTCCTTTTGTAAAATATATTTTAAAGGCGCTACTAAACAGAAATCTAAAATGACTTTAACGTTCATCCCTGTATAGATTAGCAGAATTGCATGATGCCAAGCACCCTTCCTAAGTGTGTACCGGGGCCTGGGCTGGGCATTGTCTCATGAGTTATCACATTTCACGTAATCTTCCTGAAAACCCAGCAAGGTAAGGGAGTCTTAGGTCTCGTGAAAGTGGGGAGACTGAGGCTCATGGGAAAAATAATTTACCCACGGTCATAAAGAGATTAGTTGCAGAACTCAGACTTTGGCCTCTAAATCCAGGAGTGTAAGCTATAAAGCATGCGGACCATCAATTTAGATCCGAATTAGTGTTGTCTTATCTTGGCACATGACGTTACCTGAGATTCCGTGTCCTTAGTAAAATAAGAATGCTCACCCAAATTTGTCCCCTGGAGTACAGACTTTAGGATTAACTGAGATCATGTGCCTGACACTATTTTGTATCAAAAAATGCAAATCACCAACCCTCTCCTCTTTTCCCAAATAAAAGTCCTGGAGATACCATGGCCTAAACCAGAGGCCATGGCCCCTCTGGGACTGGGAGAGCAGTTTTAGTTCAGGGTGAAAAATTAGACTAAAAATTTGGTCCTGAAGACCTGTGGCCGGCCTAAGTATCTTCTGGAATTCACTTGCCTTTTAGAACAGCCACAACTGTAGAGAGGTTCAGGGCAACAGTCACTTCCTTGGTCCCCTAGGTCACATCTACATAGCCCCTTGGGCTGGTGTGGTCTGTGAAGGACCCTAACTCTGGGCAGGGGGGTGGGCTCCGTCTCCCAGAAGTGACTGTGCTGAGATTTCACGACTTCCAGTTGGCGGGGAAGAGACAGCAAGAAGAGTGACTGTGGGGGCTGCTTTGTGATTTTCACAAAAAAATGCAAAGGTATGGATTCAATGAAGTAGTTCCTAATTACTCATTATTTATCCTCCTTAACCTGACAGCTTTAGAAGGTAAGGTGCAGTGTATGCAACGAAGCACTGGTTTTACATGTCCAACAGCAGCGTTGGGTGAGATTTTGATTAAGTATTTGTGATGTACCTAGAGCCTTGGGGCATTCTGAAGAGATGTGTCATGAGGTACCTGCCCTCCAGGAGGTCATGCTAACGTGGAGCGAGCAGAGAGATGGGAACACTGCAGGTGGCACAGTCCACACTGGCAGCGACTAGATAGCAGGAGACAGCAAGCTGTGCGTGCGGAGAGGGCTGGTGAGGGTCCTGGGCTGGCAGTGAGGAGGGCAGAGGGCCTTATGTGGGTGGGGCGCAGGGGCTGACTGAGTGCAGCCCGCTCTGGGCCCAGGAAGAAGAGGTAGGGTGCTGCGGAGTGGAGGAAAGCACAGGTGGGGTTCCAAGACCCCAGGCAGGTGACTTTAGATTGGATGTGATAGGCAACTGGAAAGACCCAGAGCTCCAGTGTAGAGTTCATGAAGACTGATCCGGTAAGAAGGTGGGTAATGGACTAAAAAGGTAAGAAAACAGAGTCAGAAAACCACCTCTTCCCACTACTGAGACAAGTACCCAAGGAAGAGGTGAGGAGTCCAGGACCCGCGGCACTGGTGGTGGGTCAGGAGGAAGGGGCCAACCTTGCTTTTGATGTAAGAAGCAGCTGCGTCTCTCCTCTGCCTGGAGCACCCCACCCTGTGTCAGTCTCCCTGGCTCGGATGCCGATCAACATTGGTGAAGGGAAGGACTGCTTTCAGGGTTTGGAGCAGCAGGAAGCTGGGTACTGAGCACCTGCTGACACGACGAAGGACTCTCCATTCTCCTCATGACGCAGAACAAAGCAATAACACTTTGTTATAACAGAGCCTAAAGTAAAAGAGAGGCAGGTGTTCTTGCCTAAGTTGAAAGAGGGATATAATCCATAGGGAAAGACGTTTGGCCAGAGCCAGGCTGTCCTACACTGTCAGCCTTGGCCCTGACATCTAAGGCTTCTGGGCATGAAAGTGCCTGTGGGGATGCTGTAAGTGCTGCAGGTGTGACAAGGATTGAACTCTGTCACTCACTCAGCCATACAGTGACTCCACGCTGTGTGCAGTGATAGCTCACAGGACACCCTTTACTTGGGGCCCAGGCATGACCACAGCCCTACCCCTATGTACCCCCTGCCTCCGGTGGCTTTGCCTGGCAACTCACGGGAATTTCTTTCAATCCTTAGGGTTGTGTCCACACAGAACTGGCAGCCTGTAAGGACTGTAGGGCATGGGGGCCAGTGAGACCACCAGCAGCCAGCAGCACAATTCCCCAAAGGCACAGCAGGCAGGGGGTCTGAGATGCATGGTGCACGAAGAGGCAGAATAAACAGGCAAAGGGCCAGGCAGCCAGAACGAGGAGCTTCGCGGGACTGGGGGACACAGTAGGATGGCAGGGCAGGTGACAAGAAGGGACCTGACTGCTTCTCGGGCCTTCAGCTCCTTCTTGAGAAACCCAGTCCTGTGAAGGTTTACCCTGGCAGTCTGCAGAGAGACCCAGTGGCTCAGCTAGCTGGGTGACCTCAGGTAGGGCAGCAGGCAAGACCCCGGCAGGTGCAGTTTCCCAGCCTGTCTGCTCTCTAGTGAGGCTGTAGGGGCTCAGCCTCTTCCTTTGCGATCACTGCTCTTCTTTGCTGCTAAATGCTGAATAATGAGCGGGTAACGGCCCACAGTGGGGAAAATGTGTTTCTCTAAGTGCAAGAAACCATGCTAACCAGCGATGCACTGGGTCTGCAAAGCAAATGTGTTTGCTAAACACTTATTGATGGCCAACTTCTGTTGGGATCAACAGAAATATCACGAGGATCTGTTTACCCTGGTGCAAACCAAATCCTGTGGGATGCAGAGGGAGTCAATGCGACTGCATAGCTCTATTCTCTTAAGCACAGGAGAACATGGTGTGTGGACTCTGGGAAGTCTAGCAGTTTGGGGCAGGAAAGCATTGTCTGGATGTATGCTGGCAAAACTAGCTTGTTCTGAGGCATCTGAACCCGTTTTCAAAGGATTCTTATTTTAGCTCAGTGGAAATCTGGAAAAAAGGTGGAATTACTCAGGCTGGAAGTATAACCTGCAGCTAGCTTTCTGTGCAGCCCCCCAGCCCCCAGCCGCCCACTATGAATCCGAGGTGTAGCTGCAGTGGAGATACATAGAAAAGAGCAAGTGGAGTTGCAGAGACAGGCCCTGCCAACTAACTAGAGCCAGCCGGTGCAGCACAGGAGGAGGCTTCAGGCTTTGGGGGATGTTCCAGTTAAAAGCTTTTTCTGTCCCTCTCCTTTCTTTCACACCTTAATTACTTAATAGTTCTCCTCCTGCAGAAAATCCCTTTGCTTACTTGTTAGATCAGTTTAAAGATAAATTTTCCCAAGTTTGCTAACTGCTGGAATTTGTAAATGGGCTGCAGTTAACAGCTGACCCCCACAGGCAGATCTCTCCTTGAGGTACAGTTTAATTGCTTTTCCCATGGAGGTGATGAACATAATCCCCAAATGCCAGAGCTTGCTACAAATCATATAATAAGCTTGCTTTTTAACAGCCCTGGCCTTAAGATTTGTACACCACAGTTTGGAACTGACTGGTCCTCTTTTCTTGGAATTGGGTTTAGGTTGCATTAAGCACTACATTGTCCTAGGACTTCGAAGAAATACAAACTGCATTTGCTTCAGTACAAAGTGAGGCACTAGAAGGAGACAGCTTCCTTTTGTGCCATAGAAGGTTTGCACTTGAGTCCTCCTTCGTCGCCTCCTGTATATTTTCTTAGGTCATGGAACTGGAAGGTGGTGTACAGAAACAAGATGTGCTCTGTGATACACAAGTGCCTGGACACAGGTCTGGTCCAAAGCTTAGCCACCGCCACCTCACTCATCACATGCTGCTGTAAGCACTTGCTCTTCTCCGAAGTTGCATTTTTCATGTTTGTGCACAAAACATTTACGATTTCCTCTGTGACATGCTAATGGCAATACAAAATCTGGTCACTAATTTGGAGCTCCTATCACCAAATATCAAAATGCAGTCAGCAACCAGAGGGTGGAAAAAAATCGACCTTTAATGATAGTAAAATCCTACTCAACTGCCTTGTTCACTATTTGAACAGGCAGTATATTCTGCATTTGAAAACAAAACAAAACAAAACAAAACAAAACCAGATGCAGCTTTTCTCCTAAACCAGAAGAAATCCCTTAACAATCCTTTGTGGTTCTTAAACTCATTTAAGTGAAAACAAGTCCAGAATCACGTGAGATTGATTAAGGACATAAGAAAAACCCAAGAAGGACAATGTTGGATTCTTTAAGCAAGCCCTCACCTTTTTCAAATGAGAACTGTATAAAGAATGTTGCAAAAGGAGACTGTAACACAAAATATATAAAAGCAAATATCCTGAGATGATCCCAGAGACTGTGAGGGGACTGGTTAATTATTCCTTTTGCAACGTGACACCTTATTAGTGCTCTGTTCCTTGAAGCCTTTTATAGTTAACATTCTATCAGACACATCTTCCTTTCGGAGTGGATCACAGCTGAAAAAATTCTATATTTGTTTGTGGTATTTTTTTTAATGATGCACTTTAAACATTTAATCAATTTTTTATGGCTTTATAATCATAATCATTTTATAATCAGAAAACAACTGATGAATTGATGAAAATGTTACAACCAGAAGCTTCCAGAATCTTAACCCTAGGAGCATTTGTTCAGTATTCACTAATTCAGTGTTTGCGGTGACTTTATCCACAAAGAGCATCCATAGAAGAACATAACTACTGCAAGTTATGAGATTGGCTGTATTTTCTCTCCTTCTGTAGTTTGTCTTTTCACTTTCTTGGCAATGCCCATTTGATATGCAAAAAATGTTTAATTTTGATGAAATCCAGTTTTTTTCTTTTGTTGAACAAGTTTTTGATGTCATATCTAAGATCCATTGCAAATCCAAGGTTGTAAAGATTTACCCTACATTTTCTTCTAAGAGTTTTATGGTTGTAGCTTTTATGTTTAGGTTGTTAATCCATTTTCAGTACATTTTTGTAAATACTGTGAGCTAGGTGTCCCACTCCATTCTTTTGCATGTGACAATCTAGTTATTCCAGCACCACCTGTTAAAATGACTTATCTTTCCCCATTGAGTGGACTTGGCATGCTTGTCAAAACTCAGTTATATATAGCTGAAGGTTTATTTATGGACTTTCAATCCCATTCCCTTGGTCTATATGTCTGTCCTTAATGCCAATACCAAACTGCTTTGGTCATTGTAGGTTTGTAGTAAGTTTTAAAATCAAGAGTATGAGTCCTTCAACTTTCTTCTTTTTCAAGAGTGTTTTCTCTACTTGGGGCCCTTGCAGTTCCATGTGAATTTGAGTACTGGCTGTCGTGTTTCCTTTTCCATGAGGTTGTCTCTTTTCCCCAGATGTAGGCGCTCTGTCACAGTCTTCTTTCCAGTTACTTTCAGGATTAGTTGTATGTGCTGTATTTTTGTATTATATGTGGTTTTGGGAGAAGGTTTCTGTCTCACTTCCCATGATGCCATCTTTTTTTTTATTAAGGTATCATTGATAGACACTCTCTCACACCACCATCTTTAATCTCCTTGTTGTATTTTTACAAAGAAATTTTTATCTGTGACTTTTGAGTATGATCTGATGTACACACCTTAATTGATTTAATAGAATCACTAGAATAAAAGGTTTTTTTTAAAAAAGGTTGTTTCATTTAACTTCTATCTTTCTTTATTTAGAACTCTATGAGATGCCTTAAGTCTTTCAATTCTCTATGACCCTCCCCAAACAAATTCTACTGCTTCCACCCTCTCCATAATTAACCCGATGATTACCAAAACTTGCTCTGAAATATCCTAGGTTTGGAAATTGATGAGCTCACCAGTGTTTCTGAATATGTTCTAGGAATATAGTTTCTTCCAGATGTTAATAGGTGCTATATATTAAGAAGCATGAGGCATGCAAATAATTTGAGGATACAAAGTTAAACTTTTTTTTAACTGCAGAATTCTCAAAGACATCCTATGCCAATGTGTGTTCTAAATCTCCAAGGGGACAATGTTGAGCGAGCTTACCAAATGTTTTTGCCTACAGAGCCCAGTTTCTGAGATGCAGTCACACTGCTGATTTTTCTAAATATGATACACTCCTGCTAGGTATGCACACACAGTAGAGGAAATAAATAGTATAGGATGGTTTTGGAACAGGAAAATAAAGACTCATCTGAGCTCAGTGATGGTTCAAACAAGGTGATGCTGTGAGGAAGAGCAGGTGGAGAATCAGCAGGTTTACTAGTCTCTGGTTCCTTCTCTGGCAAAAGTGGCTCTGGGATGGTGGAGAAGTCACTGGGACATGCTGTGTGATCTGATGGCCTCTGAAGTCCTCCAACTCTGTGATTCTCAATATATATATTTGCTAGCCCGTGACAGCTGAACATAACCCAGATTCAACTCTTTTGAAAGCTAGTTTAGCCTTCTTGCTTTAGGTATTTATCTGGGGTATCTAGTTGGCATGGAGCGGCTTGACCTTACTTAATTACCTCATTGTTGCCTATAGACCTAATCTACACATTTCTTTTCTGTACTCGATAGCTCATATTGATTAGCTGACATACGTTTATCAAGTTGAATGTATAACAACTTTGTAGATGGTTCCAAACGACTCCAAAAATATTCTGCTTCCCTTTCCACAGGGAGTTCAGACAGCCCTATCCCCGGATAGCACCTGCTGCTTGCTGCTTAGGTAGTAGGCAAAACTGGGCTCCCTCCCTGACCAGGGGTCGCTATGACTTCCTTCTAGCTCCGAAGGTCTGTGCTTTTAAGTATTCTGATGAGCCCTGGGCTAGCGGTTTTGAGAAGACACATATACAATTAATAGGTAATTTTTGACTTGTTCACAATCTAGGTGGGGAGATGAGGTAAATTTACAAAACTTATACAAGTACATGTGTAGTTTGCAAGCTTCAATTCTTCCACACTTCTGCCCTTTCAACACGTTTTGAAAACTCTAAAGGTACAAGCGACCTAATTCAATAGCTGTTAAATAAAATAAACACATTAATCAGGTAGAGAGGTATCCCTCTTGTAGCCCCTTTCCCCCCACCCCACCCCAGCTTCCCCCAAAACACCGAAACACTAAACATCCTATCATAAAATATATTTGGGTGAGGGAAAAAAAAACATCTACATAAGCCTATTACTTGAACAGGGTTAAAACAAGAGACTTTAATGTTTTAAATGGAATGCAAACCACATTGTAATAATTACCATTTAATAATTATTACCTTGGAGTCCACCAGAGCCTTCCCCGTCTGGCAGTGTCTCACGAGCGTTTGCTATTTTATTGATATTCATTCTACCAGTGCTTTTCTTAGGGAGTATTTGCTGCAGTGAGGGAAGGTCAGCCTCCTTCTGGGAAGGCAGGGAAGACTGTAGATGCAGGGACAGCAGAACAGGTCCTCTGTATGTTGTTCTTGGAGGCTCTTCTAATGCGCGAGGGCTGAGACAGCTCTTCTCTCAGATGGGCTCTATCTGTTAGCAACATCAAGTTTAACTGTCCTCGTGTGACTTCTTATTAAGTATGAAAAGGAAATGCAGGAGGCAGTGAATCCCTGAGTTGATACCTGATAATGTGACAAAGGAAAGAAACATGGCCTCAGGTACCCCTGCACTGCCGAATTCTTCACATTAGGGAGCCCATGCTACTGTGGATATAAAATTCTGTATAATACTGGTTGTCAGGAGTTCAAAAAATACAGTTCTTCTTAAAAAACTCATCTCTTATTTTCCTTTTCCATGTGATGAAGTGTTTCTTGTGCCTCTTTCTTCCCCACTCAGCATTAAACCACAGTTACCCTTCAGGGTTTGCCAGGCTAGTCCTTCCTGTTATTGAGTCCACATATTGAGTTCATGAGTTAAAGACTGTAAAACTTCTTGAGCATCATTTCCTTAGGTACCAATCCTTAAACTGAGCCAGCAAGGAGAAAGGTAAGCCTATTAAAATATTTTCAGTTTTTGTCTATGTGTCTTTACACACACACACACAGCCTGGACTAGGGTCATGTGTTTTCGATTATAAATCTCTGAAACGCAGGCACTGTGTCCCCTACAGTAAGTCTACATGCCTGCAAAGTGGCACAGATAAGGGGGAGCATTTGAGTGCTTTGATGAGATGAGTATCCACAACAGAAAACTCTGATTCCCTACCCACCAGTTCTCTGTTTTTCCTTGAAATAAACTGTTCATGGAATGACATGATGCCTTTCATTAGTGATGAAATGCAGAAGTAAGACCTGCAGAAGTTCACTTCTCCTCCTCTGAGCTTCCCAGACCTTCCAGGCTGAGGCCAGGGCCCACTTGGATGAGAAACCTCCGAAGAAAACTCTAGCCCCACAGGAAGTGGGGTGGATGACTCACCAGGAGGGCTTCTTCCTCTGAGTCAGCCCAGTCTCAGTGTGATCCTAGAGTAGGCCCTGGGCTCCTGAAGCCAAAACAGAATTGAGATCTGAAGCCAAGCTCCTGCTCACAAAGGAGCCTAAACAGGAAGTTAGTTCTTGGGGCCAGCTGAAGTACAGCCAGTCACAGCCACGGACTTGGTTTTCGTCCTCTGCTGGCCTGCTGCCGGTCATCCTGACTTCTCAGGGGTTGTGCATCACCCAACAGCATCTGAATCCCACTTAAGGCAGGGAAGATGCCAGATGCGATTCTGAGTTTGATGGGAGAGGACAGTAACTTATGAAATTACTGACTTTCAAAATATAATGCAGAGTAATGATGACCATGCTCAGACTCGTTTGCACTGATAAATCAGTCCAGGATCAGCTTCCATCGATTTTGAGTTTAAAGTACCCAACTGACATGACTAATTACATGAACCATGAATTCAGTGCCTGGCCATTTATTCCAGCATTTTTAGGTCTCAGGACTCTCTTGCATCATTAAGAAACTGAAGAGACAATTGTTTAATTTAACTGCTTTGCTGTTTAACTTCTACTTTCTGTGCCCTTAGAAGCCACTACTCATCTTTGGTTCCCTGATTTATTCCATGGTGAACTTTTTGTTTCTAAATTAAAAAGTCAGCAAAAGAAAAAAAGATTTGGTAGGAGATCAAACCCTGTGACTCACTGTCCAGGTCATCTTTTACCTCTTCTACACCTAGACTACAGGATGGTATCATTTCCATGGGATGAAATGTCATTTTACAGAGAATTATGACTTCAACAGGGCACCGTGGGGTGTGGGGTGAAGAAGGTAGGTGGGAAATGAATGGACTAAAAGCAAAAGATAAACCATGTTCCTGCACGTATAGCTCATGCTCCCTCCAGCAGAGCTCACACAGCCGCCTGCGTGAGTGAATTTCCATTGCCAGAGCCGACACACTGCATTCTGAACACTTTACTTGGGTAACAAAGCAGGTACTTGGTTTTCAGAAGTCTCAGCTCTGCCAATGAAATAAGCTCAGACACCTCACGTCCTCACTCATACAAAAGAAAAAGACAGGGCTGACCAGTTACTACAGCCCAGAGAAGGGAAAAAGAGGAGAAACCAGCAGACTTAGGTGCTAGGACTCTTCTGACTGCTCCACTGGCCAGCCAGACTGACACACGACACACTGCACCTTCTAGAAGCAGTAGCTCCCATGTGCAACTGCTGTCAGTGGGAGGCAGGACTGCTGGTCTCAGCTCACAAAAGCCCCAGTACACTGTAGGTCCTTCTGAATCGCTTTGAGGGTGTGTGCTGTTGGAACTAATAGTTTATGAGCATTCTGATTAGGTTATACACTGTCCCCAAATGCAAGCAAACAATTAAGCCTGTGTGATAAAACATCAATAAAAAGAATATTGAAACTTTGATTTTCAACCCACTGAATTTTTAGTTTACTATGTACTCCAATGGTCTAACTCAGAGGAATACTTACTACTTTCTGTTAAGTTCCCCTTTCTGCTAAATAAGTTCTTGACTGCAAAGAACCCACTTCCACGTTAAATAATGAAATCAGCCCAAGGCAACAAGACCCTCAGGCTGGAATATCTCATTTGGTTTTTCATAAAGCATCCATGCTTGATGTTCTCCATCCTACTCAATTTCTTCTTCAATTCTTAGTCCTTCAGATCTGAAGACCAACAGGAAAAGTACACGGCTTCACTGTGGCTCATTTGAAGCGCTTTTTCAAGTTTGAGTGTAGAAAATGATGTTTTTCTAGTTCAGTTCTTGGTCCCCTAATAGTCCTTTCTTCCTTCTCTCCCCAATATGATTTCCTCTATAAAATTCTCAACTAGAGACTTTTAATCACCTGATCCTGAAGGGAGACAGCTTCTCCTCCCACGTCTTCCCCGTGTGCCATGACGCAGCTCTCCCTGGCCACTGAGGGGTCCTTGGGCATCACGCTGCCCCTCTGCTTCGCTTAGACTGATTCCTCAGGCCAGGCCTCCCGCCTCCCCCTTCCGCCCTTACCCCAGCCCCATGACAGTAGCCTACAGCTCAGGCACTGAGGGGCCACTCCTATTTCTTACATCAGTCAACCATTTTCAGTGTTGTTTCCACAGCCAATTGTTAGTCCCTGCATGATATTTATTTCATTCCTCTGTAGCTCTGTAAAGTTAGTTACTTATATGCTTGCCTGCTCCCCTAGATCACAGATGACACAAGGGCAGAAGACTGCATGTGTGTGTGTGTATGCGTGAGCTGTTAGTGTACTAGGCCCAGCTTCTGGCAAATATCAGGTACCTAAAAATGTAAAGGAATGGACCCCCAAGTAGATGGATTAAGTCAGATCCCTTTTTTAAAGCTTAGTAGTCTGTTTCCCACATCAGGGTGCATTTTAATGGCATTCCTTGACTCTGACTCAAGGCTACACCTTGGACCTACCCATCTAAGAATTTATCTGAACAGCTTGTATTTCCAACCTACAACACCTCCTGGGGCCATTAAGTTCACTAACAGCCACCCAATCTTGTTCTTTTTCTCTTCCTCCCTAAATAAAATTTAAGTTCCTTCAAATTTCATTAGGTGGGTGGGGGGAGCTCTAAGACCAGAATGCCAGTGTTTACTAAACAAGGACATTTTTGCTCTATTCATACTTAAAAACAGAGTTGGGGTATCTAACAGAGCTTTTGCCATTCTGATCTGAAGAATCCTCATGTTTGAAGCATGCTCTTACACTCCACCTCCTCATCGCTATCCTTTTGAACATTTCACTTGGCTCTTTCTGGAAATTCTATAATTCTACATAAACTATGCTCAATAATCTAGGTCTGTTGCTTCCTAGACAAGATCCTCCACTTAATGATATTAAGGCTGAGCTGTAGCAGGACCTCTAGGCTGCTGTGTTCAAGAGAGATTACAAATTTCCTCGGTAGCGCTGCGTAAGCAGATTTAGAAATTGATGTCCATTGTGATGTAATCAAAGGGGTCCCCCAACCCCCATAGATTCCCTAGTTAATAGGTGCCCAGACTGAAGCTCATCTGTATGCATGTATGTATATATGTATATGTGCACATGCGTATGTGTAACAAGAACACTGCCACAGCCTTGAAATGTCTCACTGATGGTCATTCTTGCCATTTGTAGTCTTATCTATTTCATTATGTACTTCCTTTCTTCCCATCGATCATTATAAAAACAGTAAAGATTTTGATTTCCATATGACTCCCAATCCGTATGATTTCCAGGGTTCCACATTTTCCTAGAGAAGTGCCAATTCTTTGTTTCTTGTGCCTGAGTCATTCTTACAGATGCCGAAGTATTATTAGCCCCTATCAAGGAGTATTCTTTGTAAGATAATAACCACAGCCTGGGCATTTTCAGACAAACAGAAAGAGGAACATCAAATGTATGTGCAGAGACAGGGGCCAAAAGGCAGACAGAAACCATGGCCAGAGTGTCAAAGAACACCCAGGCACCACACAGACACAGTGTTAAACGTTGGAAAGTATTCGGAGTGTTGCCTGCTTGAGTTGAATGACTCAAAACACTGACTTGCTGAGACTCTAAAGGTAAAGATCAAGGGCTCCAGCCAGTAAGCCAGTCACGGTCCAAAGTGGATGGGTTTTTGTTGCAAACGGCCAATTGCAAGTTCTGGTCCCAACAGTTTTCTGTTCGCATATGCATTCATTTGACTCCCAATGCTAGTTTCCAGCTAGAGGTTATTTTTGGCAAACCAGTTTCACAAAGCACTAAAGACAAGCTGGCAAAAAAGTATTCCTCACTTACAAAATGTCCCCAGGTTGTTATACTAACGTGGAGAGCATATGATGCTGAGTATTTTTCTTTTCCCAACCTAAAAACATTTTACTTGGTTGGCCTTAAAAAGGAGGTGGTGATCTGAGGAGAGGACATTCTAACTTCTTGGTCTTTCATACCCGAGCATGTTACCTTGGACAAATCTCCTCTTTGGGCCTCAGTTTCCTTCTATATAAAATAAAAAAGAGTTGGTTTAGAAGCTCTAAAAAAAAAAAAAGAGAGAGGAGCTACTTTAAATGGGTCTAAGTTTATTTATTCTAAACCTGGAAGAGCTGCTCTGGTGAGTTTTTTTCTCACAATGCTTTTCCTCCCAACCATCTGATTGTGATCCAGAGAGGGATTTGCAGCCTGAGAAAGGAACAGGACCCAGCACGACAGGGAGGGAATGGCTCAGATGGGAACCTGCCCCACAAAGAAGTGAGAACAAGTCATGACCATCTTACCAAGGGTGTGGGGGACTGGGTGGTGACTCGTTTCTCTGGGTCTATCCTCTCACAAAAGGTTTTTATGCATGTGTCAATATTTTCATGAGGTCCTAACGTCTTTCTTGGAACATGAATGTCAAGTACACCTGGCTGTTCCTCAGTGGTGCCTCTGTAACAGGCTGGTCTGGCACCAAGAAAAGCTTCTCAAAAATTCACCCAACCAAGAGGCAGGGCAGACAACACTACCAGCCACGAGCTTTGGCCAATAGTCAATGTGATGGCAAAACAAACTCTCTCAGAGGGAAAAGAAAAACACTCGTTTGGGATGTGAAGCAAGAACGGGCCACACGCTGGGAACACGTGCTTTTATCTTTCTGTGGACCTTGCATTTCTGTTGGATACATTTTTTTTTTTAGTTAAGAAACCACATAAATTCTGCTTTGATGATTCTATGGCATGGTATTTCCTACATCTGAATATTTCACTGGATAAAATGCTTCAATTCCTTCAGACATGAGCTCTCATTTTTCTGTTGTTTTTGCCAAATAGGCAGATGGAAAGGATGCATCGTGTAAGAATCTAGGATTGAACACCGTGGGGTAGAAATGATGAATCAAAGCTTACGGATTCTGTTTGGCTGTGCATTCCAGCAGGCCTAGACTGCATGTGTCGAAGGCCGTCTGCTTGCATCATGCTGCATGATGGATGGTGTAAAATTCTGTGTGTGATGCTAAGAAGCTGGAAGAAATGATACAAACTGTTCAACACGAGTGGAAGTGGGTGACACTCAAGGATGAAAACAAGAGCAAAATGGGAATGAATGAAAAAACAAAGAGCCACATGAACGTAAGAAAGAGCACAGATATTTCCGCATTACCATGGGCTGGAATACATTGGCAGTAATGAAAGAATCCTCCCCTAGTCATACAGTCCGACCAGTCTTCTTTTTGCTCCTCTGCCTTCCCTCTGTATTTATCCCATGTAAAAATAGTCAAGGGGACAGACTTGGCTTTGAGAAGCATGACACCTGCCTTCACTCTCTGTGTTTAGGTTCACAGGTTCGAGGAATAAAAAAGCTGCTAATTCCTTTAGGGTGTTTTGTCTAGAGAATCGTTTCCAGGGGGCAACTACATCTCAAACATGGCTACACATCTGTAACACCAGCATTCGGCATAAGGTAGGCTCTACCTGGATCGAAGAGACATCCACACTTCCATTGTTAAAAAATAAAGTTTGTTGTAATAAAAGCAGGAAACTTTAAAATTTAAAAGTGGATGCAAAAAGGGTAAGATCTAAAGAAACCAATAGCTAGGGCACATTTTGTTAACCTATCCAATTAATCTTCCCATAATGGTTATGATTCATCATGTATTCTGATAAAACCTTTAGCTTTTCTGTCTCACCTACTTTATTCCACACGGAAGGCCAGGTTTTGCCCACGCTCCATGGTTAGGTCATTATTGTTCTGGAGCAGAACCATCAGGGGGAGAAAGTTGGCCTCTCTGACCGTGACAACCTACTCCTCCTGGAGCTATTTCAGCTCTTCTTCTTCTTCTTCTTTTTCTTTAATACGGCAGAAGCAGAAAAGGATCATATTCATGTGGTACTTGTCTCTCTACAAGTAGCTCCCATCTGCCACCAGGCTACCCACCCCCATCCCCCCAGGCTCACGGTTGCCTCTTTTCAAGAGGGAAAGTAGGAATTCTGCCTTGTCTCCTTTCGCAAAGAAATAAAAGCTTCGCTGAACTGCTATGGGTCTGGTCTATGACTTTTTGAGACATGCACACACTGGACATTTAGAGAAGCCTTCAGCACAGGCCTTCCCAAAGAACTTACATTTCACTGCTTCTAAAGAGCTACTTTTGAAAAAAGGCAAGTTTTAAAAAAATCATGAAATGCTTTATTCTAAACACAAACAGAAGTTTACTGAGGTTTTAACAAAGAGACTGAAGGCGGTTTCACTCTGAGGCAAAACTCTGACTAGGGCATTAATGATCAGGCCGCCGCTGTCATGAGCTTGTCTGCCACAGGGGGGACTGTAGGCTGGGGCCCTGTTAGAGATCATCTACTCCTGAAAAGTGACTCTTTGGGGAGTTGCCACAGTTATCGTCAGAAAAATGAAATGAAACTACCTATTATTCTGCTGTCTTCCTCTCTTCCTTTTGCATAACTTGTAATTAAACATGGAGGAAAGACATTCTGGCAGGGAACGGATGCGTAAGCCTCTGCCTCCATATCGTCCATGGGCTACATGGGTGGAATGCCATCAGGAAAGCCTGGAACAGGGATCTGGACTCACTAACGAAAAACCCTCCCAATGGGGACCAGCATTCATACACGGACTTCTCTCTGCAGTGAAATCTGTTCTGAAGTTACAGTGTAATTCTCGATCACCTTCACTTTAGTATACTTATTTTTGCCATAGGAAGAGTCTCTTTCCCATGTGACTTTTTTATTGACCGCTTGCAAATGGGTTAACATAAATAAATTAAACCTATTTGTAACCTTCGCAATTCAAGAGAGAACACAGCTGGCAGAGACATGCTCATGTATTTTGGGCCAAACACTGCGGTATCATTTAAGAACACCTTAGTCCTATAGAAACAGTTAAGAGTACAGAAATCCAATATTTTATAAATAAGCTTTTTATGAAGTTTTAGGCCAGATTTTACACTTTGGTTATAAGGTGAAATAAAATATCCACTAATAGTAACGAGCAATAAATTATCCGAATAAATAGGAACTTCAACTCTAACCACAGACTGCCTAAAGTAGTGTTTTTTTCAGTTGGGATGAAGTAAGGATTTACTGTGTATCATTATAAAATAAAATTGTCTTAAGTTTTAATACATGGGCTTTCTATGCAATTTATTATTTTCTTAAAGAAAAAGTTATTCTGATGCTTGTTAAAGCAGTAAGGAAGACTTCATTTAGGACATTGGCACTAGGGGGTCAACACTATTGAAATAGTAAGAAAGAAATCAAGCTCAACTCCGAATACACCATGGACAAGTGGGGCTTTATAGCCAATGAGCAGAGTGAGGGCGTCAGGGGCTGAAAAGTTACTGAGAGGAGACATTAAGGGTAGGGAGATTCTTGCTAATGGCAGGCTAAAAACTTACACATCAAGGGTGGCAGGTGGGGAACATGACAAGATATCAAGGGTGATTAGGTATCTTGAGGGTGGGAAATTCTCTCCAAACTGACAGCAGGATTCTTGCTAAAGACAGGCCAGATAAGGCCAAGGTTGGAGCCTGGTAGACAAGAAGGCTAACAAAAATTTGGTTACGGAGAGGAATTGTGGTCAATTTCTACCATACAAAAAATGTAAGTTATTCAACTTCAAAAACGTGCGAAGACCATACGGGAGCCAACATGAAGAGGATGATAGATGCGTGGGTTTGCAGAGATATTCCAAGTTCATTCCAGGCACATGCTTCCTTTACTAACCCCTTGACGGTAATCATCTAACAAAACCTCTATTGCCAATCAACAGTAATAAACTCAAAGGTCAGAGCTTCTTCAGAAGGAGGGCCATCTGGTTGGCAACAACTCTTTTAATTGGCCACCAAGAGCATGTTATCACCTCACTTAGGATTATAGTAACAGCTCTTTCACTGTGAAAATGGAATGGAGTAAAATAGCTCACGCTCCAGAGGATGCACCAAGGGAGGAGATTCACCACAAATAATGCTCTCTGACTGCTTCTGGTTATGAGTTAAAACAAACTGGTTTTGGTTAGTTGCTGTGAGATCTTTGAAGCATTTGGAATGGCTAATTAATGGGTCATTTTCCCACTGACCATACCAAATAAAAATATAAGCATTCATTAAGCAAAACTTCCATTTTCAGGGGGGGGAAAACCCAATATAATCAAAGCAGCCATCAGTTGAAAAGTAGTATGATAACTAAAGAAAGCACTTTGACTATAACTGGAATCTTTAACTTCTACTGTACTGCATCCATGTAACCACGGCAACAGCAGACCCAGATAAATGAGTGAAAAAAAGGATCCTTTACATTAAGGCTCTACGATGTCGAATTTTAATTTCCTTTAGGAAATGACTAACATTAGATTGGGGACTTTTTTTATTTGTTTGTTTCTTCCATAAGAGTAAAGTCCATTCTGCTATTGAGCAGCATTTGACCTGTATTAAACAATTCAGAAATAAAGTTATATTTTCCAGAAAGTCTTGTCAACATTTTCCTTTTTGAGAACTGACATTTTGCTTTCTGCCAATGGGCAGACATTTCACATGATCCTCTCTTCTTCCTACTTGAAGTTGCCATCAAACCATTAATAGATTTACTTTATGAAAACCAGACCTGGGCTGTCTAGTGTGGCAACTGCTGGCCACACTGGCTACTGAGCGTTTGAAAGGCGGCCAGTCTGGAGTGAGATGTGCTGTTAAGTGTACAATACATACCACATTTCAAAGACTTCGTACAAAATGAGAATCACAGCTTACTAATCATTTTATTTTAATTACATGTTGAAATGAGAGAAATTGGGTATATTAGGTTAAATAAAATATAGAAAAAAATTATTTTCACCTGTTTGTTTTTACCTTTTAAATGCAACTATGAGAAGATTTTAAATTGCATATGCGGCTCCTGTTATATTTGTGTTGGACAGGGCTGCATTGACGGTGCTTTGGGGGACGCTGTGTTTCCTAACCCTCGGAACAGAACGAGTATTTCACACTTCAGAAATAGCACACCAGCAAAATCACATAATGACCCTACGATGGGCCCATCTGCGGATACTATTTTAACTCTGTTATATAATCTCTTTTACTATATATAAAAAGGGAGTGGCTTTCACTTTTCATGATATACAGCATGTATTCAGAAGCAATGCTAACCACAATAGTAAAACTCTGTCAATACACAACAGAAATTTCCTGACTACAAATCTGCAAATCCAAGAAATACATGAAAACCACTTTGCCCTTTTCTTGTGCCCTAAGTACCTGCCATTAAAGACCACTAATACTGTATTAATTTGAGGTTATCTGAGCTTGGTGATATTAAGCACACCATTATGAAATTTTACAACACTAAATGAAACCAAATTTTCAACTACATATCTGACATTGATTGTATGTGTTGTAAAGGGCCAACTATGAACTTCAGAGATTCAGAGCTGAATGTATACTATTTTATACCTATATTATAAGAAAATAACTTTAGTTCGCTTATTTTATTGGTCCTGGGCGCTTTGAACTGTGTTTCATTTAAATGTCATCATGTCTATCTCTCAGAATATCAGGAATAACAGCAGCAATAATGAAAAAATAAAATTTTAAAAAAGAACAGAGCAATAATGAAAAATGAAATTTAAAAAAAGAACAGAGATACTGCTTATGAAATGAACAATGTGCTGTGGAAATAAACAATTTGTAATGTTTTATGTTTACAAAGTCATAGCATGAAGTTTAAGTGGGTGATCCTCTGACAAGTCAATACTGGGAGACCGAGAGAGAAAAAGTAGGCTGTTTTCAAGCCAACTAGAGATCAAAACTAATAAATGACTTTCAAGTTCACAGCCTCTGACGCATAAGAAGTCATTTCCACATTTAAACTTTCCTTTCTTCCTGTGGTACTGTTGCCCAGATAAACAGGCAGCAGAAACCACTGAACAAGTAGGTGGTATCAAGAATATCTTATACTGACGGAGAGTCTGCAGCATCTCAGACAGCCTTGACGGAAGAAAAACACCATCTCCATTACATTTTGCCTCCACAAATATAAAGGCTGAAATGATCTATTTCCAGATGGAAATAAACAGGATCCTTGAAAGAGGAAAGAAATAGGATCTAGTGAAATACGAACAGGAAAAAAAAGTGATGGAAAATTGATCTTTCCTTCCAGATTTCTTAGGGGGGAAGAACTAGAGTTGAATAGATTTAGCCTAGAGATGATTTTCCACTGCACATGACCTATTCTTGTTTAGAAATCAAAGCTAAAATCGGAGAAGTGGCAATAGTGATTGAGTGATTTGTCCGTATGTAACAGATAACTAAAAAGTGGTTTCTTTTTTAATGTTCAAATTGAGCTGTGTTTGGATTAGGAAAGGAATGATAATGCATATGGCCATGGTCATGAACTCCATACACAGCAGGCCAATGTGGCCAGAACCCCAAATACCCTCAATAATAGCTCAGGGAATGAGAATAACCATGTTACGTTATTCCAAATAAAAATAGGCAGTCATTTCCAAATTATGCCAGCTATAAATACAATGAGAGTCCTGCAGTGTGTGAGATCATTTAATCAGCTGATAGGAGCGATTGCCAGCACTCACTCCATGACATGTCATAAAGAGTCCCTGGCCCTCAAGAATGAGGACCCAAGTCCAAAGTCCCTACTAAATTACCAGTGTAACAGCCCAAGAAGTTGGCCCTGGATACTTCCGTTTTCTGCCCGGCCCAACCTAAGCTATCACCTCAATGACCCACGGCTCTGGTCACACACCCTAGAAGGTGAGCAAATTTCTCAACTCAATGAAAATTACATTTAAGAACAAATGCGATACGGAATATTATAACTTTGCACAGTGAAAAACACTTTGAAATCTAGAGGTGAAAAGCATTGGACTCTCACCTGTTAGTAACGCACAGATTGATAGTTAGCCTCGATTATCTCCTTGTTTTGTAAAACCAAAACAAGGCACCATGTAAAAGAAAAAGCCCATGGCAACAGAGCCCAATATTCAGGAGCAGGTGCTTTCCTCATGTGGCTGCCAAGCTGACACTTTTCAAAAGGCAGATGAGGCCACAAGCAAGTGGGCAAACATCCAACTATCTTGTAGCTTGGCCAAAAGTGTGTAAGTAGATATGCCGGCACACAGACATTCTAATTACTCAGCTATTCCACGGCCTATCAAAACCCTTTGTGCTGTTACACATCTGCTGTTTCCATCTGACATCTGCTTAAGTCTCGACTTCTCAGGGCTTTTATAAACTTATGTTAGCTCCACGGAGGGACCTGAAGTCTCTGGAATTGATAAAGATGGCAATGAGCTGACTCATTTTAACTGATCATGTAGAATCTCATAAGAATAATAAGTGCCTTATGCAAAGACTGGTCTTTACACTGTCCACCTATGGGGTGGACAGAATGGTGTTTCTTTTTTCTCTGTGATGTCATGCTCAAAACATTAAAGCACACACACCAGTGACATTAGGTTACTTACCCTCTGTGATTAAAATATTGCCTGGAGATCCAATACAAGTCAGGAACCTAACTGATATTTCAAGGAATATCTACACAGATATCAGAGGTTCATACCCTTATGCTACTTTTCCAGACTAATGCAGTGCATGCCTGGTTTAACCTGATGACACACACACAGCACGTTTAGCTAATCAAATAAAGTAAACCAAAGGATAAAGCACACGCTGGTGTGTGTTTTTCCAGGCACATGTGTATTACGTTTTCTTGACAAGCCATCCAGCTCATGACAAATTAATGGGTGCTGTATCAGGTAGAGTGAACACCCCATATTGGATTAAGTCTCTTCTGCTGTGTATCTGGGTTTGGTCTCCCTAAGTAGAAAACAGTTAATAACTACAAGTTCACTGTCTACCAAATTTTGTCAGGTTATAGATTAAAGGGATAGAGGAAAAGACACAACAGCAATTTTGTCAATCTCTGTTAATCCTGTGATTCTTTATCTCTTTATAGATATACATATATATTTTTTTCACTTGGATTAATGGCTTCTCTGTAATTGTTTCTTTGTGCATCAACTGTGGACAATTCTGGTACCTACCTGATAAAGGCTGTGGTGGGGATTAATTTCATTTCATTAAATAAGGAGAAATTGACATGCAAAGTGCTTGGTATCTTGGTATTCACACTAAATTTTCCATCAATGTTAGTTCTCGCTACTATTTTATTCAGAAATGGTAACACAGTTGACGTTCTGCATGAACAGTAGAATTTAAGTGTTCCATGACAAATAGGGGAGTAGATTTTCCCATTAATTCTTAAAATTAAAACAAATAATGTTGTGTGTCATAAGGAAACCATAAGCCAACGTCAAAATCATCAATATGTTATAGATTTTTCCATGTTTGCATCAATATCCATGTTCTTCTCTGCTGCCTGGGCACACAACTAAACTGTATTTCCCAGTTTCCTCTGCAGTTTGACAGGGTCATGTGTCAAATATAATGTGGGAGGTGTGGGAATGCGGGACAAGGTCTGGCCCCTTCATGCTCCTTAGCAAGATCTCTCTTTTCCCTTACCTGCCAGTTGGATGCTGAAATCCCACGAAGAAGTCAGAGGCCCTAGAATATGGCAACACTGTTACCTACAAGGAACCTAGATTCCTGAATGTCTGCATGGAGCAGAGCCACCTCACTGACATGGGTTGTGGCACAAACAAGAAAGAAACTTTCATGTGCTAGGTGCCAGAGACATCAGGCTTGCTTGGTCAGGCAGTTAGCAGCCCTAATCCATGATTTTTCCTTCCATGCGGAAGGCATGACTTTAACATATTTCAGTAACAATAACAGCTAATACTTCTACCAGGTGCCAACCAGTGTTCTAAGTGCTTCATATACATTAGCCTTTAAATTCTCTCAGTGACCATAAAAGGCCAGTCTTTTTTTCAGATAAGCAAAGTGAAGCATGAAGAGTTAATAATTTACCTAAGATAAACAGCCAAGGTAGGATGATGGATGGGTGCAAACAGCAGTCTAGCCCTAGAGTCAGTATCCTCAACCACTAGTCTGCACTGCCTTTTAAATGTAAATGCACACATATCACACACACACCTTTGGGATTATTCACCTGGTATCACACAGGGTCAGTCCAGGCACAGTTGAGGAGGAGGCTGGTTGTCAGGGAAGGTCCTGAAGTGCCCTTTCATAGCACACCCCACTTGCTCAGTAAGTGGGTGTCTCATCATTCCTTTGGCTTCTCAGGGCTCCCAACTTAAGGATATTATCGGAGCACATCCCATAAATTCTCTGACCTTTGTTTTCTCTCTCCTCATATCAAAACTGCTCTGTCCTAAGACTGACTTAGGATCTTGCTCACCGAGAGTTAATCTCTCTGCAATTTGATACATTAGACAGTGTTCTCCTTCTCTCTGATTATCTTTTCAAGGCAACAAAGATGTCAACAGAGGTCTTCAAGGGACAATGCCATCATCTGGAACAATCATTTGGTTGCTAACAGTTTCTGACATCTCCAGGTGGTGGAGGAGCCATATCTGTTTGGATAAAGGGGCGACCCAGATCAGACCATGTGGTGCCCATTCTAAACACAGGATAAAGCACATTAACTACAGGCAAACTGTAAGACCTGTCTCTTTGTTTCTAGGCCATGGCTGCAAAACCCTACTACTGTAAGCAGTACCATCTATTTGACACTATTTTAAAAAAGGAACCATAGTAATCTCACCATACAGTTATACATAAAGCTTTCCATGACAGGTTGGCTTGGATACCATCCAAAGTTATCTTCTATTATTAAAAACAAGCTTGTTTTTTACTGCAGTGTAATTTTTGGGCCTGTACCATGGAATAAAACCCACCAGTAATATGCCCTCTAGCAAGGATTTATAGGGGAAATTTACTTGTGAAAATATTTCATAGCCTGACTCTAGCCATGATATAGGAAAACATCAGTTCATCAAAAGAAAGTATACCCCCTTGTGCCATACTTAAATCAGAGGTAGAAGAACAAGCTAGCAAATACTTTGCCCAAGTCAGACATCTGAATTACCCAAGGGAATTCGCATAGGGAAATCATTCAGAAGAAACAATTTCAAAGTATAGCCCTTTACTACAGTGCTAGTTAATCGATGATTCTTATTGCACGTTATAAAGAAGAGAAATAATAGAACTTAGAACTTATTTAGCATCAGGCTCTGTGCTGAGTACTCCACGTTATATTTATGACCTTATGAAATATGTCGTACTATCAGGTCTTTCCAGAGAAGTCAGCAGGATGGGAGGGGTTCAGTGACTCAACCAAGGTCATATCATTAGTAAGTGGCAAAGCCAGTACTTGAACTTGGTTTAATTCATGGGTATTTCTGACCACGCCCATACTGTATATAACCAGAAACACTTAGTTTTGATATATAGATGCCTGAGGTAACTCTGTTCTTCCTCAGTCTTGGTGGTCAGATTTCTAGAAATAACCTGATCAAGCAATCAAAAGCTCAACAAACAATATGATCAGAATTCAGGTCTACCAGAAAACATCAAAGTTCTACAAATAATACAGCCTTCCCTCAGAAGTACAAGAGGAAAGTGTCAAATCCCTACTTTATAAATAAACTACCAAATGCTTAGGAAGAATGTATTTGGGCACATTGCCTGTTCTGGTGCAGCAAATCAAACAAGAATGCCCAACATGTGATCTAGAGTTCACTTCTGCCAGCCCACTGCTGCTCAACCCCTACACATCATATGTGTCTTATGCATCAATCTTTGAAAAAACCTCCTCACAAAATCAAGTCACCTTAAAAGAGTTGTTGCATGTATCTTGTGTTTTAGGCAGGGACCCAACATGAATACAGGTTGTTTTCCCCATCCTTAGCATATTTAAAGATGTAATATATACATAAGTCCTGTGTCTTCATCAAAGGTCATCAATTCCTTCTTAACTGAAGAATAATTTCGGCAAGGAAAACATCTACCTAGCCTCTAAAATGGTCCCTCACAATATTAACATCATAAATATAAATCAGGGAATTATTAATGCTTGATTCTGATTTTGCAATTTTAGAATTTGGGTGGAAAATGTCACCCACCTATTTTTTACCTTAAGATGGATGGAAGGGTGAATTAGGGTTGGGAAAGTACAGTGTGTAAAGTTGAAAAACACCTTATTAAATGACACACTAAAATCACCATGACAGGCTGAATACATACCTATGGACAACTACTAAATATGCTTGTAAAAATGGATGTCATAAGCAAATTGTCAGGAGTCTTCTGTATTGGAAGCTGCCCCTCTAAACCCTCAGAACTTCTGTGCTTGGGCTCACCGCAGCATTGCACTGAGAGTTAGTAGCAGGGTAGCTCATCCCCAGGGCTCGCGCTGCCTCTGCCTGGGCATACTATAGGGGCCATAGTAGTCCAAGGTGCAGACAGCACGAATAGGCAAGTAGGGAAGCGCTGCCCAGTGACTGCAGATACATTAGTGAGCCAAGGCTGTAGGTGTGTTTCCCAAACTGCCTCCCCACTGACCATTTTCACAAGTTCTGCCAAGAAGGATGGCCCTGCCTATAAAGACCAG
>JAVSCE010020079.1:0-143300 GCA_032199065.1 Smutsia gigantea | reverse complement strand
TGCATATATATTTATAATAGTTATATCTTCTTGTTGGACTGACCCCTTTATCATTATGTAATGTCCTTCTTTATCTTTTGCTACTTTCTTCGTTTTGAAGTCTATTTTTTCTGATATAAGTACTGCAACACCTGCTTTTTTCTCTTTGTTGTTTGCATGAAATATCTTTTTCCATCCCTTCACTTTAGTCTGTGTATATCTTTGGATTTGAGGTGAGTTTCTTGTAGGCAGCATATAGATGGGTCTTGCTTTTTTATCCATTCTGTTACTCTGTGTCTTTTGATTGGTGCATTCAGTCCATTTACATTTAGGGTGATTATTGATAGGTATGTACTTATTGCCATTGCTGGCTTTAGATTCGTGGTTACCAAGGGTTCAAGGGTTGCTTCTTTACTATCTAAGAATCTAACTTAACTTTCTTGTTAAGTTATTGTAAACACAGTCTGATGTTTCTTTCTTTCTCTCCCTTCTTATTCCTCCTCCTCCATTCTTTCTATAATAGGTGTTTTATTCTTTGCCTTTAGTTAGTATTTGGATGGTCTGCTTTCTTTGCTATGATTTTTTTTTTTCTCTGGTGACATCTTTTTAGCCTTAGGTGTGCTTCCCTCTAGAGCAGTCCATTTAAGATATCCTGTAGTGGTGGTTTATGAGACGCAAATTCTCTTAACTTTCGTTTATCTGGAAATTGTTTAATCCCTCCATCATATTTAAATGATAATCGTGCTGGATACAATATTCTTGGTTCGAGGCCCTTCTGTTTCATAACGTTAAATATATCATGCCATTCTCTTCTGGCCTGTAAGGTTTCTGTTGAGAAGTCTGATGATAGTCTGATGGGTTTTCCTTTGTAGGTGATCTTTTTTCTCTCTCTAGCTGCCTTTAATACCCTGTCTTTATCTTTGATCTTTGCCATCTTAATTATTATGTGTCTTGGTGTTGTCTTCCTTGGGTCCCTTGTGTTGGGAGATCTATGAGCTTCAGTGGAGTGCGAGACTACTTCCTTCCCCAGCGAGGGAAAGTTTTCAGCAATTATTTCTTCAAAGACACTTTCTATCCCTTTTTCTCTCTCTTCTTCCTCTGGTACTCCTATAATGCGAATATTGTTCCGTTTGGATTGGTCACACAGTTCTCTTAATATTCTTTCATTCCTAGAAATCCTTTTATCTCTCTCTGCCTCAGCTGCTCTGTACTCCTGTTCTCTGTTTTCTATTCCATTAACAGTCTCTTGCATCTCATCCATTCTGCTGTTAAGCCCGTCGATCGCTTGTCTGATTTCTGTATTGTCTTTCCTCAGTTCCCTCACTTCCTCCCTCAGCTCTTGCACATTTCTCTGTAGGTCCATCAGCATGGTTATGACTTTTATTCTAAATTCTTTTTCAGGCAGGCTGTGCATTTCCATCCCTTCAGACTCCCTCTCTGGGGTTGTCTGGTTGATTTTGGTCTGAACCATATTCCTCTGTCTTTTCATGGCTATATAATTGGTCACTGATAGTTGCCACGTATGTCAGCTGGGCTCTTTAAGACTTTAAAAAGAGAAGAAAAAAAAAGAGAAAAAAAAAAAAGAAAGAAAGAAAGAAAAAAAGAAGAAAAGAAAAAAAAACAAAAACAAAACAAAAAACAAAACAAAACAAAAAAAACAAAAAAATGCCCACCGGACGTAGATTCTGTGGGAATGCTCTAGGTGGCGCTATTGCCCCACTATTCCACAGCTGTGACTGTGCCGCTCCGCAGGGCCGTTTATCGCTCTGGCAGGGGTGGGAACGAATAGGAGGCTGTTGATCTCAGTGAGAAGTGTTAAGTATGGCTACGCTTCCTCAGTCGCCAGCTAAGGCGTCTGAAACTCCCAGGACTCCCAGCCTGCTGGGCTGAGTGTGCTGGGGCGATCCGGCTCCTCCGCTGGACTCCTGTCTCTTTAAGACCGCTGAGGAAAGCGCGCACTTTTTTTTTTTCCTTCCCGGAGCCGGCTGCAAGCCCCCTGGCGCGTTCCCCGCTCAGATCCTGCCCCTGTGTCTCTCCAATCTCCGCTGCACTGCGCAATGTGGGTCAGCGCTCCCCGTGCGGATCACCGCGGCTGGCTACTTCGCGGGGTGTGCTTCCACTCCCTCCCGGCTCTGAATCCTCTCCTCCCGCCGGTGCGCTGGGGTGGGGGAGGGCTCGGGTCCGCCGGGTCGCGGCTCCGTATCTTACCCGCCTCTTGGGGTGCCGAGTCCTCTCGGGTGTAGCTGCACGCTGTGCGCTTTCCTGTGTATTCTCGTCTCTCTTTTAGGAATAGATGTATTTTCTGTGTTTTCGTCGATAAATTTAGTGTTGGGAGGAGATTTCTGCCGCCCTGCTCACACCGCCATCTTCCCGGAAGTCTAAACTTACTTTCTTGTATGCTATAAAGAAACATGATTCAATTATGTGTTCAATAAATACTATGTGACAATGACTGGTCTAACACATAAAAGTAATTCCATGATGAAACAAACTTTCCTACATCTCACATTTCCTTTTATTTATTGATAACACCTTGGAAATTAATTACCTCCTCAAAAATTCTGTCCACTTATTACTACCCAGAATCATGAAAAGAAGTCAGTCCTTGCTTTTCTGCTAAAGGGTAGATGATTCTATGGGCAGAATTTACTTACAGACAAAATAAGTCTTTTAGTTTGACTATGCCTAAAGGACTTGTCTCCACCTTCTTCATAATCCCTCACCCTAATTTAAGATTGAAGTCTCACAAACTTGTATTATTTTCTATGTATTCTATAACCTTCATCAGTAACACATTTCGTTGCTACAAATGCACATATGCCAACTGCCATCTGGCTCCCTGAAAACAGTGATTCTTTCCCCCTGGAGTATTCAAAGGGGCATTTTTCAACAATGGCTGCCTTTTTTTTCTTTTTTTTTGTATTAAGGTATTATTGATATACACTCATATGAAGGTTTCACATGAAAAAAACAATGTGGCTGGCACATTTACCCATATTATCAACTCCCCACCCATACGCCAATGCAGTCACTGTCCATCAGTGTGGTAAAATGCCACAGATTCACTGTTTGCCTTTTCTGTGCTACACTGTTTTCCCCATGATCCCACAAACCATGTGTACTAAACATAATACCCCACAATCCCCTTCTCCCACCCTTACCAGGCGCCCTCCCACACCCCTCCACTTTGGTAACACTAATTCCTTCTTGGAGTCTCTGAGTCTGCTGCTATTTTGTTCCTTCAGTTTTGCTTTGTTGTTATACTCCACAAATGAGGGAAATCATTTGGCACTTGTCTTTCTCTGCCTGGCTTATTTCACTGAGCATAATATCCTCCCGCCCCAACCATGTTGTTGCAAGTGGCAGGATTTGTTTCCTTCTTATGGCTGAATAGTATTCCATTGTGTATATGTACCACCTCTTCTTTATCCATTCATCTACTGATGGACACTTAGGTTGCTTCCATATCTTGGCTATTGTTAAAATGTGCTACAATAAACATAGGGGTGCATATGTCTTTTTGAATCTGAGAAGTTGTATTCTTTGGGTAAATTCCAAGGAGTGGGATTCCCGGGTCAAATGGTATTTCTATTTTTAGTTTTTGAGGAACCTCCATATTGCTTTCCACAATGATTGAACTAGCTTACATTCCCACCAGCAGTGTAGGAGGGTTCCCCTTTCTCGGCATCCTGGTCAGCATTTGTTGTTATTAGTCTTTTCGATGCTGGCCATCCTCACTGGTGTGAGGTGATATCTCATTATGATTTTAATTTGCATTTCCATGATGATTAGTGATGTGGAGCATGTTTTCATGTGTCTGTTGGCCATCTGAATTTCTTCTTTGGAGAACTGTCTCTTCATATCCTCTGCCCATTTTTTAATCGGGTTATTTGCTTTTTGGGTGCAGAGGCATGTAAGTTCTTTATATATTTTGGATGTTAACCCCTTGTCGGATATGTCATTTACAAATATATTCTCCCATACTGTAGGATGCCTTTTTGTTCTGTTGATGGTGTCCTTTGCTGTACAGAAACTTTTTAGTTTGATGTAGTCCAATGAGTTCATTTTTGCTTTTGTTTCCCTTGCTCGAGGACATGCATTCAGGAAGAAGTTGCTCATGCTTATATTCAGGAGATTTTTGCCTATGTTGTCTTCTAAGAGTTCTATGGTTTCATGACTTAAATTCAGGTCCTTGATCCACTTCGAGTTTACTTTTGTGTATGGGGTTAAACAATAGTCCAGTTTCATTCTCTTGCATGTAGCTGTCAGTTTTGCCAACACTGGCTCTTGAAGAGGCTGTCATTTCCCCATTGAATGTCCATGGCTCCTTTATCATATAGTATTTGACCATATATGCTTGAGTTTATATCAGGGCTCTCTAGTCTGTTCCATCAGTCTATGGGTCTGTTCTTGTGACAGTACCAAATTATCTTGATAACTGTGGCTTTGCAGTAGAGCTTGAAGTTGGGGAGCATAATCCCCCCAGCTTTATTCTTCCTTCTCAGGATTGCTTTGGCTATTTGGGGTCTTTTGTGGTCATATGACTTTTAGAATGATTTTCTCTACTTCATTGAAGAATGCTGTTGGTATTTTGATAAGATTTGCATTGAATGTGTAGACTGCTTTAGGCAGGATGGCCATTTTCACAATATTAATTCTTGTCCATGAGCACGGAATGTGTTTCCATTTATTGGAATCATCTTCAATTTCTCTCATGAGTGTCTTGTAGTTTTCAGAGTATGGGACTTCCACTTCTTTGGTTAGATATATTCCTAGGTATTTTATTCTTTTTGGATGCAACTGTGAATGGAGCTGTTTTCCTGATTTCTCTCTCTGCTAGTTCATGGTTGGTGTATAAGAATGCCACAGATTTCTGTGTATTAATTTTGTACCTGCAACTTTGCTTAATTCAGATATAAGATCTACTAGTTTTGGAGTGGATTCTTTAGGGTTTTTTTATGTACAATATCATGTCATCTGCAACAGGGACAGTTTAAATTCTTCCTTGCCAATCTGGGTGCCTTTTATTTCTTTGTGTTGTCTGATTGCTGTGGCTAGGACCTCCCGTACTATGTTGAATAGAAGTGGGGAGAGTGGGCATCCTTGTCTTGTTCCCTATCTTAAATAAAAAGTTTTCAGCTTCTCTCTGTTAAGTATGATGTTGGCTGTGGGTTTGTCACATATGGCCTTTATTATGTTGAGGTGCTTGCCCTCTATACTTATTTTGTTGAGAGTTTTTATGATGAATGGATATTGAATTTTGTTTAATGCTTTTTCGGCATCTATGGAGATGATCATGTGGTTTTTGTCCTTCCTTTTGTTGATGTGGTGGATGATGTTGATGGATTTTTGAATGTTGTCCCATCCTTGCGTCCCTGGAATAAATCCTACTTGATCATGACGGATGATCTTTTTGATGTATTTTTGAATTCAGTTTGTTAATATTTTGTAGAGTATTTTTGCATCTATGTTCATCAGGGATATTGGTCTGTAATTTTCTTCTTTTGTGGTGTTTTTGCCTGGTTTTGGTATTAGAGTGATGCTGGCCTCATAGAATGAGTTTGGAAGTATTCCCTCCTCTTCCACTCTTTGGAAACCCTTAAGGAGGAGGATGGGTATTAGGTCTTCACTAAATGTTTGATAAAATTCAGCGGTGAAGCCATCCTGTCCAGGCGTTTTGTTCTTAGGTAGGTTTTTGATTATGAGTTCAATTTTGTTGCTGGTAATTGGCCTGTTCATATTTTCTGTTTCTTTCTCAGTCAGCCTTGGAAGGTTGTATTTTTCTAGAAAGTTGTCCATTTCTTCTAGGTTATCCAGTTTGTTAGCATATAATTTTTCATAGTATTCCCTAATAATTCTTTGTATTTCTGTGGTATCCGTAGTGATTTTTCCTTTCTCATTTCTGATTCTGTTTATGTGAGTAGACTCTCATTTTTTCTTGATAAGTCTGGCTAAGGGTTTGTCTATTTTAATTATTTTCTCAAAGTACCAGCTCTTGCTTTCTTTGATTCTTTCTATTGTTTTATTGTTTTGTATTTTATTTATTTCTGCTCTTATCTTTATTATGTTCCTCCTTCTACTGACTTTGAGCCTCATTTGTTCTTTTTTTTCTAGTTTCATTAATTGTGAGTTTAGACTACTTATATGGGATTGTTCTTCTTTCCTGAGGTAGGCCTGTATTGCAATATACTTTCCTCTTAGCACGGCCTTCGCTGCATCCCACAGATTTTGTGGTGTTGAATTATTGTTGTCATTTGTCTCCATATATTGCTCGATCTCTGTTTTTATTTGGTCATTGATGAATTGGTTATTTAGGAGCATGGTGTGAAGCCTCCATGTGTTTGTGGGATTTTTTATTTTCTTTGTGTAATTTATTTCTAGTTTCATACCTTTGTGGTCTGAGAAACTGGTTGGTACAATTTTTTTTGAATTTACTGAGGCTCTTTTTGTGGCCTAGTATATGATCTATTCTTGAAAATGATCCATGTGCACTTGAGAAGAATATGTATTCTGCTGCTTTTGGGTATAGAGTTCTGTAATTGTCTGTTAGGTCCATCTGTTCTAATGTGTTGTTCAGTGCCTCTGTCTCCTTACTTATTTTCTGTCTGGTTGATCTGTCCTTTGGTGTAGGTGGAGTGTTGAAGTCTCCTAGAATGAATGCATTGCATTCTATTTCTCCTTTTAATTCTGTTAGTATTTGTTTCACATATGTAGGTGCTCCTGTGTTGGGCACATAGATATTTATAATGGTTATATCTTCTTGTTGGATTGACCCTTTTATCATTATGTAATGTTCTTTGTCTCTTGTGACTTTCTTTGTTTTGAAGTCATTTTGCCTGATATAAGTATGGCAACTCCTGCTTTTTCCTCTCTATTACTTGCATGAAATATCTTTTTCCATTCCTTCACTTTTAGTCTGTGTATGTCTTTGGGTTTAAAGTGAGTCTCTTGTATGCAGCATATAGATAGGTCTTGTTTTTTTTTTATCCTTTCAGTGACTCTCTGTCTTTATGTTGGTGTATTCATACCATTTACTTTTACCGTGATTAGTGATAGGTATGTACTTATTGGCATTGCAGGTTTTAGATTTTTGGTTACAAAGGTTCAAGGATAACTTGTTTACTATTTAATAGTCTAACTTAATTCACTTATTATGATATTACAAACACAATGTAAAGGTTCTTTTTTCTATTTCTTCCTCCTTCATTCTTTATATATTAGGTATCTTATTCGGTACTCTTTGTCTATCCCTTGATTGAGTTTGGGGATAGTTAATTTAATTTTGCATTTGCTTAGTAATTAGCTGGTCTAATTTCTTTACTGTGGTTTTACTACCTCTGGTGACAGCTATTAAACCTTAGGCACACTTCCTTCTATAGCAGTCCCTCCAAAATACACTGTAGAGATGGTTTGTCGGAGGCAAATTCTCTCAGTTTTTGCTCATCTGGGGATTGTTTAATCCCTCCTTAAAATTTAAATGATAATCTTGCCAGATAAAGTGTTCTTGGTTCAAGGTCCTTCTGTTTCATTGCTTTAAATACATTATGCCACTCCCTTCTGGCCTGTTAAGGTTTCTGCTGAGAAGTATGATAGCCTGATGGGCTTTCCTTTGTATGTGGTCTTATTTCTCTTTCTGGCTGCTTTTAATAGTCTGTCCTTATCCTGGATCTTTGCCTTTTTAATTATTATATGTCTGGGTGTTGTCTTTCTTGGGTCCCTTGTGTTGGGAGATCTGTGCATCTCCCTGGCCTGAGAGACTATCCCCTTCCCCATATTCGGGAAGTTTTCAGCAATTACTTCCTCTAAGACATTTTCTATTCCTTTTTCTGTCTTCTTCTTCTGGTACCCCTTTAATGAGGCTATTGTTCCGTTTGGATTGGTCACACAGTTCTCTCAATATTCCTTCATTCTTAGAGATCCTTTTTTCTCTCTGCCTCAGCTTCTTTGTATTCCTCCTCTAGTTTCTATTTCATTTAACATCTCCTCCACCGTATCTAATCTGCTTTTTTTCTATTTCCTCAATTCCTATTTCCTGCTTTTTAAGAATATTTTTATTGTGATATCATTAATCTACAATTACATGTGCAACATTATGGTTACTAAAGTACCCACTTCATCAAGCCTCCCCCACATACCACACTACAGTCACTGTCCATGAGCATAGTGAGATACTATGGAATCACTACTTGTCCTGAGTTGTACAGCCCTCTCTGTGTCCCCCCTATATTATGTCTGCTAATTGTAATGCCCGTTTTTCCCCCTTGTCACTCCCTTCCCACCCATCCTCCCCAGTCCCTTTCCCTTGGTAACTGTTAGTCCATTCTTAGGTTCTGTGAGTCTGCTGCTGTTTTGTTCCTTCAGTTTTTTTCATTGCTCTTATACTCCACATATGAGTGAAATCATTTCATACTTGTCTTTTTCCGCCTGACTTATTTCACTGAGCATAATACCCTCCAGCTCCATCCATGTTGTTGCAAATGGTAGGATTTGTTTCTTCTTCGGGCTGAATAATATTCCATTGTATATATGTACCACCTCTTCTTTATCCATTCATCTAATGATGGACACTTAGGTTGCTTCCATTTCTTGGCTATTGTAAATAGTGCTGCGATAAACATAGGGGTGCATATGTCTTTTTCAAACTGGGCTGCTGCATTCTTAGGGTAAATTCCTAGGAGTGGAATTCCTGGGTCAAATGGTATTTTTATTTTGAGTTTTTTGAGGAACCTCCATACTGCTTTCCACAATGGTTGAACTAATTTGAATTCCCACGAGCAGTGTTGGAGGGTTCCCCTTTCTCCATACCCTCGCCAACATTTGTTGTTATTTGTGTTTTGGATGTTGGGCATCCTCACTGGTGTGAGGTGATATCTCATTGTGGTTTTAATTTGAATTTCTCTGATGATTAGGGATGTGGAGCATCTTTTCATGTGCCTCTTGGCCATCTGAATTTCTTTATTGGAGAAATGTCTATTCATATCCTCTGCCCATTTTTTAATTGTATTATTTGCTTTTTGTTTGTTGAGGTGCATGAGTTCTTTATATATTTTGGATACAACCCCTTATCGGATAGGTCATTTATGAATATATTCTCCCATACTGTAGGATGTCTTTTTGTTCTGTTGATGGTGTCCTTTGCTGTAGAAGCTTTTCAGCTTGATATAGTCCCACTTGTTCATTTTTGCTTTTGTTTCCCTTGCCCGGGGAGATATATTCATGAAGAAGTTGCTCATGTTTATGTCCAACAGATTTTGCCTATGTTTTTTTCTAAGAGTTTTATGGTTTCATGACTTACATTCAGGTCTTTGATCCATTTTCTGTTTAATTTTGTGTATGGGGTTAGACAGTAATCCAGTTTCATTTTCTTACATGTAGCTGTCCAGTTTTGCCAACACGAGCTGCTGAAGAGGCTGTCATCTCCCCATTGTATATCCAAGGCTCCTTTATCATATATTAATTGACCATATATGTTTGGGTTAAAATCTGGATTTCCTATTTTGGTCAACTGGTCTGTGGGTCTGTTCTTGCGCCAATATCAAATTGTCTTGATCACTGTAGCTTTGTAGTAGAGCTTGAAGTCTGGGAGCGCCAGTTCCCCTGTTTCATTCTTCCTTCTCAGGATTGCTTTGTCTCTTTGGGGTCTTTTGTGGTTCCATATGAATTTTAGAACTATTTGTTCCAGTTCATTGAAGAATGCTGTTCGTGTTTTGATAGGGATTGCATTGAATCTGTAGATTGCTTTATGTAATATAGCCATTTTGACAATATTTATTCTTCCTAGCCAAGAGCATGGGATGAATTTCCATTTGTTAGTGTCCTCTTTAATTTTTCTTAGGATTGTCTTGTGGCTTCAGGGTATAGGTCTTTCACTTACATTGTTAGGTTTATTCCTAGGTATTTTATTCTTTTGGATGCAATTGTGAATGGAATTGTTATCCTGATTTATCTTTCTGTTAGCTCATGGTTAGTGTATAGCAAAGCAACAGATTTCTGTGTGTTAATTTTGTATCCTGCAACTTTGATGAATTCAGATATTAGTTCTAGTAGTTTTGGAGTGTAGTCTTTAGGGTTTTATATGTACAGTATCATGTCATCTGCAAATAGTGACAATTTGACGTCTTCTTTACCAATCTGGATGCCTTGTATTTCTTTGTTTTGTCGGATTGCCGTGGCCAGGACCTCCAGTGCTATGTTGAATAACAGTGGTGAGAGTGGGCATCCCTGTCTTAGTCCCAGTCTTAGATGAAACACTTTCAGTTTCTTGCTGTTAAGTATGATGTTGGCTGTGGGTTGTCATATATGGCCTTTATTATGTTGAGGTACTTGCCCTCTATACCCATTTTGTTGAGAGTTTTTATCATGAATGGATGTTGAATTTTGTCAAATGCTTTTTCCGCATGTATGGAGATGATCATTGTGGTTTTTGTTCTTCTTTTTGTTGATGAGCTGGATGATGTTGATGAATTTTCAAATGTTGTAGCATACGTGCATCCCTGAGATGAATCACACTTGATCATGTTGTATGATTCTCTTAATGTATTTTTGTACTCGAGTTGCTAATATTTTGTTGAGTATTTTTGCATCTATGTTCATAAGGGATATTGGTCTGTAATTTTCTTTTTTGTATGTGTTGTCTTTTCCTGGTTTTGGTATTAGAGTGATGCTTGCTTCATAGAATGAGTTTGGGAGTACTCCCTCCTCTTCAATTTTTTGGAAAACTTTAAGGAAAATGGGTATTATTTCTTCTGTATAAGTCTGCTAAACTTCAGAGGTGAATCCATCTGGCCTGCAGGTTTTGTTCTTGGGTAGTTTTTTATTACCGTTTCAGTTTCGTTGCTGGTAATTGCTCTTTTTAGGTTTTCTGTTTCTTGCTTGGTCAGTCTTGGAAGGTTGTATTTTTGTAAGAAGTGGTCCATTTCTTCTGCATTTTCCGGCTTGTTAGCATATAGATTTTCATAGTATTTTCTTATAATTGTTTGTATTTCTGTGGGGTCCATCGTGATTTTTCTTTTCTCATTTCTGATTCTGTTTATGTGTGTAGATTCTCTTTTTCTCTTAATAAGTCTGGGTAGAAGTTTATCTATTTTGTTTCTTTTTGAAGAACCAGCTCTTTGTTTCATTGATTTTTTTCTATTGTTTTATTCTTCTCAATTTTACTTATTTCTTCTCTAATCTTTATTATGTCCCTCCTTCTGGTGACTTTGGGCCTCATTTCTCCTTCTTTTTCCAATTACAATAATTGTGTTTTTAGACTATTCATTTGGGATTGTTCTTCCTTCTTTAAATAGACCTGGATTGCAATATACTTTCCTCTTAGAACTGCCTTTACTGTGTCCCACAGAAGTTGCAGCTTTGTGTTGTTGTTGTCATTTGTCTCCATATATTGTTTGATCTCTGTTTTAATTTGGTCATTGATCTATTGATTATTTAGGAGCATGTTGTTGAGCCTCCATGTATTTGTGAGCCTTTTTGTTTTCTTTGTAAAATTTTTTCTAGCTTTATACCTTTGTGATCTGCGAAGTTGGTTGGTAATTTCAATATTTTTGAATTTACTGAGCTTCTTTTTGTGTCCTGGTATGTGGTCTATTCTGGAAAATGTTCCATGTGCACTTGAGAAGAATGTGTATCCTGTTGCTTTTGGGTGTAGAGTTCTGTAGATGTCTGTTAGGTCCATCTGTTCTAGTGTGTTGTTCAGTGCCTCTGTGCCTTTACTTATTTTCTGTCTGGTTGATATGTCCTTTGGAGTGAGTGGTGTGTTGAAGTCTCCTAACATGAATGCACTGCTTTCTCTTTCCTCTTTTAATTCTGTTAGTATTTGTTTTACATATGTCAGTGCTCTTGTATTGGGTGCATATATATTTATAATGGTTATATCCTCTTGCTGGACTGACCCCTTTATCATTATGTAATGTCCTTCTTTATCTCTTGCTGCTTTGTTTTGAAGTCTATTTTGTCTGGTTCAAGTACTGCAACACCTCCTTTTTTCTCCTTGTTGTTTGCATGAAATATCTTTTTCCATCCCTTTACATTTAATCTGTGTATATCTTTTGGTTTGAGGTGAGTCTCTGTAAGCAGCATGTATATGGGTCTTGCTTTTTTATCCATTCTATTACTCTATGTCTTTTGATTGGTGCATTCAATCCATTTACATTTAGGGTGATTATCAATAGATATGTACTTATTGCCATTGCCTGCTTTAGATTCATCGTTACCAAAGGTTCAAGGGTAGCTTCTTTACTATCTAACAGTCCAACTTTACTCTCTTGTTCAGCTATTATAAACACAGTCTGATGATTATTTCTCTCCCTTCTTATTCTTCCTCCTGCATTCTTTATATATTAGGTGTTTTATTTTGTACTCTTTTATGTTTCCTTTGCCTGTTTTTGTGGATAGCTGATTTTACTTTTTGCCTTTAGTTAGTATTTGGATTGTCTGCTTTCTTTGCTCTGATTTTATTTTCTCTGGTGACAGCTTTTTAGCCTTAGGAGTGTTTCCATCTAGAGCAGTCCCTTTAAGATATCCTGTAGAGGTGATTTGTGGGAGGCAAATTCCCTCAGCTTTCGCTTGCCTGGGAATTGTTTAATCCCTCCCTCAAATTTAAATGATAATCATGCTAGATACAGTATTCTTGGTTCAAGACCCTTCTGTTTCATTACATTAAATATATCATGCCATTCTCTTCTGGCCTCTAAGGTTTCTATTGAGAAGTCTGATGATAATCTGTTGGGTTTTCCTTGTAGGTGATCTTTTTTTCTCTCTCTGGCTTCCTTTAATACTCTGTCCTTCCTTGGCTTTGATCTTTGCCATTTTAATTATTATGTGTCTTGGTGTTGTCCTCCTTGGTTCCCTTGTGTTGGGAGATCTGTGGGCTACACGGTCTGAGAGACTATTTCCTTCCCCAGCTTGGGGAATTTTTCAGCAATTATTTCTTAAAGGACACTTTCTATCCCCTTTTCTCTCTTCTTCCTCTGTTACTCCTATAATGCGAGTATTGTTCCGTTTGGATTGGTCACAGTTCTCTTAATATTCTTTCATTCCTAGAGATCCTTTTATCTCTCTCTACCTCAGCTTCTCTGTACTCCTGTTCTCTGATTTCTATTTCATTAACAGTCTCTTGCACCTCTTCCAGTCTACTCTAAGCCCATCAATTGCTTGTCTCTTTCTGTATTTTCTCTCCTCACTTCCTCCCTTAGGTCTTGCATATTTCTTTGTAGATCCATTAGCATGGTTATGACTTTTATTCTGAATTCTTTTTCAGGTTGTTTAAATCTATCACATCATGCCCTCTTTCTGGGGTTGCCTGGGTGATCCTTGTCTGGACCATCTTCCCCTGTCTTTTCATGGCGATAGAAGTGGTCGCTGGTAGGCACCATGTGTGTCAGCTGGGAGAACAAGGTCCCTTCCTGCTTGTTGTTCTACTTGCCCTTCTCCAGAGCCTGAGCTGGTTTCCCGCACACTGGGAGGCAATCTCTGGGATATCCCCTGAGCTGCCTGTGTGCGGGGCTGCCTTCAGCCTAGCTTATAGCACTGGGGGGGGGGGGGGTTGCAGTCTTGCCGGGTGTATTCTGGTCCCCTTGGTGCCTTCCAGACCTTGTTATGCATTCTGCGGCCTTTCCCGGTTAGCTGCGTGCCAGCAGGAGTAGATTCTGTATGGTTGCTGTGGGCAGGGCCACTCTACCACTCTTCTGCAGCTGTGCGGATCCACTGGACCCTTTGCAGTGCCAGCTTGGGGGGAATGAATGGCAGGCTGCTGATCTCTGTGGGAGGCTTTGGCATGGCTGCTTCACACAGCAGCCAGTTTGGGGGTCCGAAAATCCTCAAGATTCCCAGCCTGCTGGGCTGAGTGCACTGACACAATTTTGTTCCACTGTTGGGCCCTTTTCACTTTAAGATTTTTAAAAAAGAGCCCACTTTTCTTTTGTCCCAGGGGAGCTGTCTGTGGGGACCTGCGTGCCGTCTCCGTCTCAGATTCTGCCCTTCCATTTCTCTAATATCCAGTACACCATGTGATGTGTGTCTGTGCTCCTGGTGCAGATCACCAGGGCTGGTTATTTAGCAGTCCTGTGCTTCCACTCCCTCCCCACTCTGATTTTTTTCCTCCCGCTGTTGCACTGGGGTGGGGGAGTGCTTGGTTCCCTCCGGGTCGCAGCTTTGTATTTCACCCGCATTGTGGGGTGCTGAGTTCTCACAGATGTAGCTGTAGCCTGGCTGTTGTACTGTATCTTCTGGTCTCTCTTTTAGGAATAGTTGTATTTGTTGTATTTTCACAAATATATATGGTTTGGGGAGGAGATTTCCACCGCCCTCCTCATGCCACCATCTTCCCAGAAGTCTCTCTATTCTGCTTTTAATACCCTCCATTGTGCTCCTCAATGATTGGATCTCTGACCAGAATTCATACCTGAGTTCTTGAATATCTTTCCGTACATCCATTAGCATGTTAATGATTTTTATTTTGAACTCCCTTTCAGGGAGCGTCATGAGGTCAATATCATTTAAATCTTTCTCGGGAGTGGTATTCATGATTTTACTCTGGATCAGGTTCCTTTGGCATTTCATATTTGTATATGGCGCCCTCTAGTGTCCAGAAGCTCTACTCCTTGGAGCTGCTCAGCCCCTGAAGCAATGTCAGGGTCACAAGGTAGTGGTATTGGTGCGTAGGGGGAGGAAAGACCTGCTTCCTGCTTCCCGGCTGCTATGCCTGTCTCCACTGCCTGAACCAGTGGGCCGAGCACACAGGTATAAGCCTCTATGCTTTGTGTTTGTAGTTGGTGTAGGCACATCTTTCCTCTGGCAGGGCTAATGCCAGGGTTGGTTTTGCCGGTTTGTGAGCTAGGTGGTGCTGGCCAGGAGAAAGGCACAGTAGGCTCTATATCCTGGAGGGGGTCCTTGGAACTGTGTAGCCAGCCAGGGAGCTGGAGCACCTGAAGATCATCTAAGGATGAAGATTTCTTTTTACTCCTTAAATATGACAGTCTATGTGGCAAAGCCCCCAACCTCCTGAGCCAAGTGCACCCGGACAATTTTGTCTGCCTGTCCTTTCTCCTGAGCAGTAAGCTCTGTGCAGTCCTTGCCCCTTTAGCAGCCCTCTTGCTAAGAGCTTCCTTCTTAGGAAGTCTCTCAGACTTCCCACCTTTCTTTTGTCCCAGAGCAGCCGGATATGGATCCCTGCTTTCCACAAGCCGCTGGAATCTCAGTCTCTCCAGGAATTCTGCCTGTCTTTTAGCTTTTCAACTCTGTAATCATGAGAGTATCATGCAAGCACCATGAAATGTAGGTTTGTGCTCCCAGAGCAGATCTCTGGAGTTAGGTATTCAGCAGTCTCAGGCCTCCACACCCTCCCTGCCCCGTTTCTCTTCCTCCCGCTGGTGAGCTGGTGTGGGGGAAGGGCTTGGGTCCCTCTGGGCCACAGCTTTGGTACGTTACCCTGTTCTGTGAGGGCTGCTCTTGTCTCCAGGTGTATGCCGTCCGGTGCAGTCCTCTTTCCTGTTGCTCTTTCAGGATTAGTTGTAATAATTATATTTTCATATTATATGCAGTTTTAGGAGGAAGCCTGTGTCTCACCTCTCATGCTGCCATCTTTAATCTACCTTTTCTTTCTTTTTATATGTGTTCAAATAGCAGCATTTTGTTAGCATTGGGTTACTTCAGGTTCTATGAGCCACCTAGTGCAGGCCATGTGTCTTTCATGGGGGAAAGAAGGGGGTGTGACATTTGAGAACCATAAATTCATTAATAATCTCCCACAAGATTAATCTCACAGTGCAGGACTGTACTTTTGATCTTGGACTTGATGGGAAAAGGGGGGTTTAGTAAACATCACTTAAAAGGATGGAGAAATGGTAGTTCCCTAAGAAACTAAGAATGTTGTTCTGACTAAAATTGCTTGGTCATACTTTTTTACCCTCTTTTTTGACTCTTGGGGCATATATTACAGAAGAAATGTACTTTCCTCACAAAATGACGTTGTGCTCTCTGCAATGACGACTACAGTCATCTGAGGGCTAGAAGGCTCATCTGAGAGGCCCTTGATGTGGTGTCACCAGAGTCAAGCTGCCCGTCAGTTTATGAATCACATTCACAGGCTCCCAGGTGTGTGGTCCAGATTTGTATAGCAGCGTCGCAAATTTATCATCCACTGCACAGTTTGGCACAGAAGCCCCTCTGCTTATTTATTGTATAACAAATTCTTGATATTCCTTGTGGGCCCCTACCCAACTAACAGAGAAAAATAAAAATATAATCCAGTTGGTAAGCTCCATTAAATAAATAGCATCTTTGGGTAACCTGGGCTTATGTCCTCTGCTTCCCCTGTTCTCCAAGGTGGCAGCTCAGCGAATGGTGGTAAGCCACCAATCCATTATTCATTGCCTTCCATCTCCTATTCCTGGTCACTGGACCCCCTGCCTGGCATCTTCTGTTCAAGCCTGGGCCTGAGGAACCATCAGGTCTTTCTCAGCTGGGTTGGATCTTCAACTTCTGTGGTCTCTCCAGCCTAGCTAAGCCACCCTACCCTTGCTTAGAGAAGGTACACTTTGCCCCTTCTCATTAGACTCACCAGTGACTTTAGCTATCTACATACTTCTTCCTAGCATTCATGGAAACTTCTAGAAAGATGTTCTTGGAATCAGGCTCTCACTTCCCTACCTGATCCTGAAGTTGTTATGGGAAGACCCACTCTTGAGATTTCCTCCTCTCAAGAAGGGAACAGGGCAAAAGCCATTCTTCTTTCACCTCTGTCCTCATCCTACCTAAAATATCTCCACATTCAGCCCTTTGGCCTAGGCAGGGTCACCTAGTCTCACCATGTGCTCTCTCTGCCTCTGTGACCCCCTTCCTCCTACGAGGATGGGCTCCCCTCTTTCTCTTCTGTTAGTACCAGGATGTACCTGGAAGAATATGGGTGATGCACTGAGTCTGAAGGGTGTCCAGATGGGACCCATCTGCTGCAGCTTTTTACCATGGGTCAAGCATGAAGATGAAAGAATGGAAAAAAAGAAACGATTGTAGGACAAAACAAGAATATATATATTCAATATTCCCCAAAATGTGATTTCTTTACATCTATTTTCTCAGAAGCAGAATTTTTGAACTCCTTTCAAGAGTTTCTTCACCAGCTTTTAGCTCCCTTAATTGCCAGTACACCTTCAGTATTCCAAAGAGGCCTTTTCACTATATCATCAAAAAAAGAAAAAAAGAAAACACACCAAACCAGCTCTACAAGCTTTGATGTCAACTCAAAAGCAGCCAGCCAGCAGTAAGGGACTGGAGGCTATAGAAAAGTCATGTGTGAGGACATAACACAGTATTCAATTCAGAAAGAAAATGACTCACAGAATTTGGAGCAAATACAAGTATGTTCGGAAAACTCAAGGCCAGCATTATTGATGAAGTAGACTTATTTTCTATGGTAGTGAACACACATCCATAATTACTTTAATGATCTTCAGTATCACATAGTGAGGACACACCTGCCAGTTTTAAAAGGTGAGCACAGCCCTATGAAAGTTATCATATAAAAACAGTTTTATCTAACTTGTTTTAAAAATGAATCTTCCAATGTGATTGCCTAATAGAATAAAGTTTTAGTATGACTCAATTTAGTTTGAGAAATTCAGTCCAAATGCTGATGTAACTTTTGGCACAAATAGTCATTTGCAAGGTCATGGGGTATGAATGAAACAAAAGACGAACACTCTCATTACTTGTCATTTCCACAGAGTGTATGTCCTTTCGACTATTGATTAGATCTCAGGAAAAAGTTGTAGATCATTTCCAGAGCTTTATTATTAAAATCTCAAATAGATGTCAGGGGAATAAATTTGCAAAGTGACTATTACAGGCACTATTTTCAAAAGTCATTGTTAAGCAAGATAAGTTTTATTCAATTAAGTTGATAAAATACCCATTTCACATTGTTTTTAGTAGGTTCTCTTCAGTATTCACATAACAGTTTCAATGTCTTCCACGTATGACTAGATAACAATAAAAAAATAAGTTTCTGCTTCGGTTTCACTGTTGTTTTACCGCGGGGAAATGTATGGAAAAGTGATGAGATGTGTTGAAAAACGGGTATGAGGAAATTCATGGAAAAACAGCCATAAATAGGAGACATAAAATGAGAATATCAGGTCTACATAAGCTCCTTAAACTTCCCTTAAATTTAATGTAATTGTTAACCAGGATGTAAAGTGTCACTGAGAAAACCACAGCTTTTTAGGAAGTGGAGACTTCTTTTCCTTTTAATTTCAAAATCTGCATTTCTATAACAAATAATCATAAATATTCTCTATGAAATCCTGCAGCTTTTTGCTGGTACACAATATACTCACCATGGACAAACCTCTGTGTATACTTATCCTCCTTACCACACACACACACACACACACACACACACACACACACCCTAGATTATGAACTAGGGCAGGATTGTATCTTTTTTTTCTCATCTTTTTTTTATTAAGGAATCATTGATATACAATTACATAAGCAACACTGGCTTCTCCAAAGATGATGGAAAAGACAGAATTTGAGTGGTACCGTGTCCTTAGAATGCACAGAATGATAAAAAAAACTACCTTCACTCTGAATTTTTAGCACTGAGTGATCTTTGGTTGCTCTCAAAACTGGAAATGCCTGAGAATAATCAGGTTGATAAAAAATCTAATTTTATTTTGGGTCATTTTGGGTGTGATGTGCTTTTCCAATCATTGTGATGGTGGTAGAATCACAAGTTACTGAAGTTTTACAAGATCATAAAGGTTATTTCATCATTAAAAAAAATTTTAGTAACATTAATATACAGTTACATGAGCAACACTGTGGTTACTAGATTCCCCCCATTATCAAGTCCCCACCACATACTCCATTACAGTCACTGTCCATCAGTGTAGTAAGATGATACAGAATCGCTGCTTGTCTTCTCTGTGCTATACCGCTTCCCCATGCCTCACCCTGTACAATATATGTCCTAAATGTAATGTTCCTTATTCCCCTTATCCCCCCCTTCCTACTCTTCCTCCCCAGTCCCTTTCCTTTTGGTAACTGTTAGTCCATTCTTGGGTTCTGTGAGTCTGCTGCTGTTTTGTTCCTTCAGTTTTTGCTTTGTTCTCATACTCCACAGATGAGTGAAATCACTTGGTACTTGTCTTTCTCTGCCTGGCTTATTTCACTGAGCATAATACCCTCTAGCTCCATCCATGTTGTTGCAAATGGTAGGATTTGTTTTCTTCTTATGGCTGAATAATATTCCATTGTGTATATGTACCACCTCTTCTTTATCTATTCATTACTGATGGACACTTAGGTTGCTTCCATTTTTTGGCTATTGTAAATAGTGCTGCGATAAACATAGGGGTGCATATGACTTTTTGAATCTGCGATCCTGCATTCTTAGGGTTAATTCATAGGAGTGGAATTCCTGCATCAAATGGTATTTCTATTTTGAGTTTTTTGAGAAACCTCTATACTGCTTTCCACAATGGTTGAACTAATTTGCATTCCCACCAGCAGTGTAGGAGGGTTCCCTTTCTCCACATCCTCACCAACATTTGTTGTTGTTTGTCTTTTGGATGATGGATGAGGTGATATCTCATTGTGGTTTTAATTTGCATTTCTCTGATGATTAGTGATGTGGAGCATCTTTTCATGTTCCTCTTGGCCATTCGAATTTCTTCTTTGGAGAAGTGTCTGTTCTTACTCTCTGACCATTTTTTAATCGGATTATTTGCTTTTTGTTTGTTGAGGTGCGTGAGCTCCTTATATATTTTGGATGTCAACCCCTGATCAGCTATGTCATTTATGAATATATTCTCCCATACTGTAGGATGCCTTTTTGTTCTACTGATGGTGACCTTTGCTGTACAGAACACTTTTAGTTTGATATAGTTCCACTTGTTCATTTTTGCTCTTGTTTCCCTTGCCCAGGGAGACATGTCCATGAAAAAGTTGCTCATGTTTATATTCAAGAGAGTTTTGTCTATGTTTACTTCTAAGAGTTTTATGGTTTCATGACTTACATTCAGGTCTTTGATCCATTTTGAGTTTACTTTTGTGTATGGGGTTAGACAGTAGTCCAGTTTCATTCTCTTACATGTAGCTGTCCAGTTTTGCCAAAACCAGCTGCTGAAGAGGCTGTCATCTCCCCATTGTATATCCATGGCTCCTTTATCGTATATTAATTCACCATATATGCTTGGGTTAATATCTGGACTCCCTAGTCTGTTCCATTGGTCTGTGGGTCTGTTCTTGTGCAAGTACCAAATTGTCTTGATTACTGTGGTTTTGTAGCAGAGCTTGAAGTTGGGGAGCGTAATACCCCCTGCTTTATTCTTCCTTCTCAGGATTGCCTTGGCTATTCAGGGAATTTTGTGGTTCCATATGAATTTTAGAACAATGTGTTCAGGTTAGTTGATGATTGCCTTTAATATTTTGATAGGGATTGCATTGAATCTTTAGATTGCTTTAGGCAGGATGGCCATTTTGACAATATTAATTATTTCTACCGAAGATCATGGGATGAATTTCCATTTATTACTGTCCTCTTTAATTTCTCTCCTGAGTGTCTTGTAGTTTTCAGGGTATAAGTCTTTCACCTCCTTGGTTAGGTTTATTTCTAGGTCTTTTATTCTTTCTGATGCAATTGTGAAGGAATTGTTTTCCTGATTTCTCTTTCTGCTAGTTAACTATTGGTGTATAGGAATGCAACAGATTTCTGCGTATTAATTTTCTATCCTGCAACTTTGTTGAATTCAGATATTAGTTTTATTGGTTGGAGTGGATTCTTTAGGGTTTTTTATGTACAATATCGCATAATCTGCAAACAGTGATAGTTTAACATCTTCCTAACAGATCTGGATGCCTTTTATTTCTTTGTGTTGTCTGATTGCCATGGTTAGGACCTCCAGAGCTGTGTTGAATAACAGCGGGGGGCGTGGGCATCCTTGTCTTGTTCCTTATCTTAGAGGACAAGATTTCAGCTTTTGAATGTTAAATATGTTGTTGACGGTGGGTTTGTGACATATGGCCTTTATTATGTTGAGGAACCTGCCCTATATACCCATTTTGTTGAGAGTTTTTATCATGAATGGGTGTTGAGTTTTGTCAAATGCTTTTTCAGCATCTATGCAGATGATCATGTGGTTTTTGTCCTTTTTTATTGATATGGTAGATGATGTTGATGGATTTTCAAATGTTGTATCATCCTTGCATCCCTGGGGTGATTCCCACTTGATCATGGTGTATCATCCTCTTGATGTATTTTTTTTCCTTTTTTTTAATATAATTTATTTTATTATCATTAATCTACAATTACATGTGCAATATTATGGTTATTAAACGACCCCTTCATCAGGTACCCTCCACCAACCCCATTACAGTCACTGTCCATCAGCGTAGTGAGATGCTATGGAATCACTACTTGTCTTCTCTGAGTTGTACGGCCCTCCCCGTGCTCCCCCACATTACATCTGCTAATCGTAATGCCCCTTTTTCCCTCTTATCCCTCCCTTCCCGCCCATTTTCCCCAGTTCCTTTCCCATTGGTAATTATTAGTCCGTCATTGGGTTCTGTGAGTCTGCTGCTGTTTTGTTCCTTCAGTATTTTTTTCTTTGTTCTTATACTCCACATATGAGTGAAATCATTTGGTACTTGTGTCTTTCGGCTTGGCTTATTTCACTGAGCATAATACCCTCTAGCTCCATCCATGTTGTTGCAAAAGGTAGGATTTGTTTTCTTCTTATGGCTGAATAATATTCCATTGTGTATATGTACCACTTCTTCTTTATCCATTCGTCTACTGATGGACACTTAGGTTGCTTCCATTTCTTGGCTATTGTAAATAGTGCTGCAATAAACATAGGGGTGCATCTGTCCTTTTCAAATTGGGCTGCTGCATTCTTAGGGTAAATTCCTAGGAGTGGAATTCCTGGGTCAAATGGTATTTCTATTTTGAGTTTTTTGAGGAACCTCCATACTGCTTTCCACAATGGTTGAACTAATCTGCAGTCCCACCAGCAGTGTAGGAGGGTTCCCTTTTCTCCACATCCTCGCCAACATTTGTTGTTGTTTGTCTTTTGGATGTTGCCCATTCTCACTGGTGTGAGGTGATATCTCATTGTGGTTTTAATCTGCATCTCTCTGATGATTAGCGATGTGGAGCATCTTTTCATGTGCCTGTTGGCCATCTGAATTTCTTCTTTGGAGAAGTGTCTATTCATGTCCTCTGCCCATTTCTTAATTGGATTATTTGCTTTGTGTTTGTTAAGGTGCATGAGTTCTTTATATATTTTGGATGTCAACCCTTTATCAGATACGTTTTTTATGAATATATTCTCCCATACTGTAGGATGTCTTTTTGTTCTACTGATGGTGTCCTTTGCTGTACAGAAGCTTTGCAACTTGATATAGTCCCACTTGTTAATTTTTGCTTTTGTTTCCCTTGCCTGGGGAGATATGTTCATGAAGAAGTTGCTCATGTTTATGTCCAAGAGATATTTGCCTATGTTTTTTTCTAAGAGTTTTATGGTTTCATGACTTACATTCAGGTCTTTGATCCACCTTGAATTTACCTTTGTGTATGGGGCTAGACAGTAGTCCAGTTTCATTTTCTTACATGTAGCTGTCCAGTTTTCCCAACACCAGATGCTGAAGAGGCTGTCATCTCCCCATTGTATATCCAAGGCTCCTTTATCAAATATTAATTGACTGTGTATGTTTGGGTTAATGTTTGGATTTTCTATTCTGTTTCATTGGTCTGTGGGTCTGTTTTTGTGCCAATACCAAATTATCTTGATTACTGTGGCTTTGTAGTAGAGCTTGAAGTCAGGGAGCATATTTCCCCCTGTTTTATTCCTCCTTCTCAGGATTGCTTTGGCTATTCGGGGTCTTTTGTGGTTCCATATGAATTTTAGAATTATTTGTTCCAGTTCATTGAAGAAAGCTGTTTGTAGTTTGATAGGGATTGCATTGAATCTGTAGATTGCTTGAGGTAGTATAGCCATTTTGATGATATTTATTCTTCCTAGCCAAGAGCGTGGGATGCATTTCCATTTGTTAGTGTCTTCTTTAATTTCTCTTAGGAGTGTCTTGTAGTTTTCAGAGTACAGGTCTTTCACTTCCTTGGTTAGGTTTATTCCTAGGTATTTTATTCTTTTTGATGCAATTGTGAATGGAATTGTTTTTCTGAATTCTCTTTCTGTTAGTTCATCATTAGTGTATAGGAAAGCAACAGATTTCTGTGTGTTAATTTTGTATCCTGCAACTTTGCTGAATTCAGATATTAGTTCTAGTAGTTTTGGAATGGAGTCTTTAGGGTTTTTTATGTACAGTATCATGCCATCTGCAAATAGTGACAATTTGACTTCTTTACCAATCTGGATGCCTTGTATGTCTTTGTTTTGTCTGATTGCTGTGGCTAGGCCTTCTAGTACTATGTTGAATAACAGTGGAGAGAGTGGGCATCCCTGTCTTGTTCCTGATCTTAGATGAAAAGTTTTCAACGTCTCGCCGTTAAATATGATGTTAGCTGTGGGTTTGTCATATATAGCCTTTATGATGTTGAGGTACTTGCCATGTATACCCATTTTGTTGGGAGTTTTAATCAGGAATGCATGCTGAATTTTGTCAAATGCTTTTTCAGCATCTATGGAGATGATCATGTGGTTTTTGTTCTTCTTTTTGTTGATGTGGTGGATGATGTTGATGGATTTTCGAATGTTGTACCATCCTTGCATCCCCGGGATGAATCCCACTTGATCATGGTGTATGATCCTCTTGATGTATTTTTGAATTCTGTTTGCTAATATTTTGCTGAGTATTTTTGCATCAACGTTCATCAGGGATATTGGTCTATAATTTTCTTTTTTGGTGAGGTCTTTGCCAGGTTTTGGTATTAGAGTGATGCTTGCTTCATAGAATGAGTTTGGAAGTATTCCCTCCTCTTCAATTTTTTGGAAAACTTTAAGGAGAATTGGTGTTATTTCTTCTCTATATGTCTGGTAGAATTCAGAGGTGAATCCATCAGACACGGGTGTTTTGTTCTTGATTAGTTTTTTGATTACCAAGTCGATTTTGTCGCTGGTGATTGGTCTGTTTAGTTTTTCTGTTTCTTGCTTGGTCAGTCTTGGAAGGTTGTATTTTTATAAGAAGTTGTCCATTTCTTCTGTGTTTTCCAGCTTGTTAGCATATAGATTCTCATAATATTCTCTTATGATTCTTTGTATTTCTGTGAGGTCCGTCGTGTTTTTTCCTTTCTCATTTCTGATTGTGTTTATGTGTGTAGATTCTCTTTTTCTCTTAATGAGTCTGGCTAGGGGTTTATCTATTTTGTTTATTTTTTCAAAGAACCAGCTCTTGGTTTCATTGATTTTTTCTATTGTTTTATTCTTCTCAATTTTAATTATTTCTTCTCTAATCTTTATTATGTCCCTCCTTCTGGTGACTTTGGGCCTCATTTGTTCTTTTTCCAATTTCAGTAATTGTGTCTTTTGACTATTCATTTGAAATGTTCTTCCTTCTTTAAATAGGCCTGGATTGCAATATACTTTCCTCCTAGAACTGGTTTTGCTGCGTCCCACAGAAGTTGTGGCTTTGTGTTGTTGTTGTCATTAGTCTCCATATATTCTTTGATTTCCTTTTTGATTTGGTCTCTAACCCATTGATTAATTAGGAGAGTGTTGTTAAGTCTCCATGTATTTGTGAGCCTTTTTGTTTTCTTTGTATAATTAATTTCTAGCTTTGTACCTTTGTGATCTGAGAAGTTGGTTGGTAGGATTTCAATATTTTTGAAATTACTGAGGTTCTTTTTGTGGCCTAGTATGTGGTCTATTTTGGAAAATGTTCCATGTGCACTTGAGAAGAATGTGTATCCTGTTGCTTTTGGGTGTAGAGTTCTGTAGATGTCTGTTAGGTCCATCTGTTCAAGTGTGTTGTTCAGTACCTCTGCTTCTTTACTTATATTCTGTCTGGTTGATCTGTCCTCTGGAGTGAGTGGTGTGTTGAAGTCTCCTAAGATGAATGAATTGCTGTCTATTTCCTCCTTTAATTCTGTTAGTATTTGTCTCACATATGCTGGCGCTCCTGTGTTGGGTGCATATATAATTATAATGGTTATATCTTCTTGTTGGACTGACCCCTTTATCATTATGTAATGTCCTTCTTTATCTCTTGCTACTTTCTTCGTTTTGAAGTCTATTTTGTCTGATACATGTACTGCAACACCTGCTTTTTTCTCTTTGTTGTTTGCATGAAATATCCTTTTCTATCCCTTCACTTTTAGTCTGTGTATATCTTTGGATTTGAGGTGAGTTTCTTGTAGGCAGCATATAGATGGGTCTTGCATTTTTATCCATTCTGTTACTCTGTGTCTTTTGATTGGGGAATTCAGTCTATTTACATTTAGGGTGATTATTGATAGATATGTACTTATTGCCATTGCTGGCTTTAGATTCGTGGTTACCATGGGTTCAAGGGTTGCTTCTTTACTATCTAAGAATCTAACTTAACTTTCTTGCTAAGTTATTGTAAACACTGTCTGATGTTTCTTTATTTCTCTCCCTTCTTATTCCTCCTCCTCCATTCTTTCTATAATAGGTGTTTTATCCTTTGCCTTTAGTTAGTATTTGGATTGTCTTCTTTCTTTGCTATGATTTTATTTTCTCTGGTGACATCTTTTTAGCCTTATGTGTGCTTCCATCTAGAGCAGTCCACTTAGATATCCTGTAGTGATGGTTTATGAGAGGCAAACTCTCTGAACTTTCGTTTGTCTGGAAATTGTTTAATCCCTCCATCGTATTTAAATTATAATCGTGCTGGATACAATATTCTTGGTTCGAGGCCCTTCTGTTTCATAACGTTAAATATATCATGCCATTTTCTTCTGGCCTGTAAGGTTTCTGTTGAGAAGTCTGATGATAGTCTGATGGGTTTTCCTTTGTAGGTGATCTTTTTTCTCTCTCTAGCTGCCTTTAATACCCTGTCTTTATCTTTGATCTTTGCCATCTTAATTATTATGTGTCTTGGTGTTGTCTTCCTTGGGTCCCTTGTGTTGGGAGATCTGTGCGCTTCGGTGGACTGCGAGATTATTTCCTTCCCCAGCGAGGGAAAGTTTTCAGCAATTATTTCTTCAATGACACTTTCTGTCCCTTTTTCTCTCTCTTCTTCCTCTGGTACTCCTATAATGCGAATATTGTTCCGTTTGGATTGGTCACACAGTTCTCTTAATATTCTTTCATTCCTAGAAATCCTTTTATCTCTCTCTGCCTCAGGTGCTCTGTATTCGTGTTCTCTGATTTCTATTTCATTAACAGTCTCTTGCATTTCATCCAGTCTGCTGTTAAGCCCGTCGATCGCTTGTCTGATTTCTGCATTGTCTTTCCTCAGTTCCCTCACTTCCTCCCTCAGCTCTTGCACATTTCTCTTTAGGTCCATCAGCATGGTTATGACTTTTTTTCTGAATTCTTTTTCAGGAAGACTGTGCATTTCCATCCCTTCATACTCCCTCTCTGGGGTTGTCTGGTTGATTTTGGTCTGAACCATATTCCTCTGTCTTTTCATGGCTATAGAATTGGTTACTGGTAGTTGCCACGTATGTCAGCTGTGCTGTTTAAGACTTTAAAAAGAGAAAAAAAAAGAGAAAAAAAGAAAAAGAAGAAAGAAAGAAAGAAAGAAAGAAAGAAAGAAAGAAAGAAAGAAAGAAAGAAAGAAAGAAAGAAAAAAGAAGGAAAAGAAAAAACAAAAACAAAACAAAACAAAAAAAAACAACAAAAAAAACGCCCACCGGAGGTAGATTCTGTGGGAATGCTGTAGGTGGTGCTATTGCCCCACTATTCCGCAGCTGTGGCTGCGCTGCTCCGCAGGGCCCTTTATCGCTCTGGCAGGGGTGGGAACAAATAGGAGGCTGTTGATCTCAGTGAGAAGTGTAAGTATGGCTCCGCTTCCTCAGTCACCAGCTAAGGCGTCTGAAACTCCCCAGGACTCCCAGCCTGCTGGGCTGAGTGTGCTGGGGCGATCCGGCTCCTCTGCTGGGCTCCTGTCTCTTTAAGACTGCTGAAGAAAGTGCCCGTTTTTTTTTTTCCTTCTCGGGAGCCGGCTGCAAGCACCCTGGCGTGTTCCCCACTGAGATCCTGCCCCTCTGTCTCTCCAATCTCCGCCACACTGCGCAGTGTGTGTCAGCACTCCCCACGCAGATCACCGGGGCTGGCTACTTCACGGGGTGTACTTCCAATCCCTCCGGGCTCTGAATCCTCTCCTCCTGCCGGTGCACTGGGGTGGGGGAGGGCTCGGGTCCCGCCGGGTCGCGGATCCGTATCTTACCCGCCTCTTGGGGTGCCGAGTCCTCTCGGGTGTAGCTGCACTCTGTGCGCTTTCCTGTGTATTTTCGTCTCTCTTTTAGGAATAGATGTATTTGCTGTGTTTTCGTAGATAAATAGTGTTGGGAGGAGATTTCTGCCACCCTGCTCACACCGCCATTTTCCCGGAAGTGACTCTTTATGTATTTTTGAATTCAGTTTGCTAATATTTTGTTGAGTATTTTTGCATTTATGTTCATCAGCAATATGAGTCTGTAATTTTCTCTTTTTGAGGTGTCTTTGCCTGTTTTTTGTAGTAGAGTGATGATGGCTTCATAAAATGAGTTTGGGAGTATTCCCTCTTCTATTTTTTGGAAAACTTTAAGGAGAATGGGTATTAGGTCTTCTCTAAATGTCTGATAAAATTCAGTGGTGAATCCATCTGGCCCAGGGATTTTGCTCTGGGTACTTTTTTTGAGTACCAATTCAATTTCACTGCTGATAATTGGTCTGTTTAGATTTTCTATTTCTTCCAGGGTCAGTCTTGGAATGTTGTATTTTTCTAGAAAGTGTCCCATTTTTTCTAGGTTATCCAGTTTGTTAGCATATAAATTTTTACAGTATTCTCTAATAATTCTTGGTATTTCTGTGGTGTCCACAGTGATTTTTCTTTCTCATTTCTGATTCTGTTTATGTGTGTAGACTCTCTTTTTTTTCTTGATATGTCTGTCTAACAGTTTATCTATTTTGTTTATTTTCTCAAAGAACCAGATCTTGGTTTCATTGATTCTTTCTATTGTTTCATTGTTCTCGAATTTGTTCAGTTTTGGTCTAATCTTTATTATATCCCTCCTTATACTGACTTTAGGTCTCATTTGCTCTTCTTTTTCCAGTTTCAGTAATTTTGAATTTAGACTGCTCATTTGGGATTGTTCTTCCTTCTTTAAATAAGCCTGGATTTCTATATTCTTTCCTCTTAGAACTGCCTTCACTGCGTTTCACTGAAGTTGGGGCATTGTTTGTTGTTTTCATTTGTCTCCATATGTTGCTTGATCTCTGTTTTAATTTGGTCATTGATCCATTGATTATTTAGGAGCATGTTGTTAAGCCTCCATGTGTTTGTGAGCCTTTTTTTTCTTTGTACAATTTATTTCTAGTTTCAAACCTTTGTGATCTGAGAATTTGGCTGGTACAATTTCAATCTTTTTTAATTTTCTGAGGCTCTTTTTGTGGCCTAGTAGTGGTCTATTCTCGAAAAGGTTCCATGTGCACTTGAGAAGAATGTGTATCCTTCTGTGTTTGGGTGGTGTGTTCTATGAATGTCTGTTAGGTCCATCTTTTCTAAGGCGTTGTTCAGTGCCTCTGCCTCCTTACTTATTTTCTGTCTGGTTGATCTGTCCTTCAGAGTGAGCAGAGTGTTGAAAACTCCTAGAATGAATGCAGTGCATTCTATTTCCCCCTTTAATTATGTTAATATTTGTTTCACATATGTAGGTGCTCCTGTGTTGGGTGCATAGATATTTATAATGGTTATATCCTCTTTTTGGACTGATCCCTTTATCATTATGTGATGTCCTTCTTTGTGTGTTGTTACTTTCCTTGCTTTCAATAAGAAATAGCTGTTAAGGGCGATTGGATTAATGATGGTGGCATGAGAGGTGAGACACAGGCTTACTCCTAAAACTATGTATAATATGAAAATATAATTAATACCACTAATCCTGAAAGAGCAACAGGAAAGAGGACTGTGCCAGACTGCATACACCTGGAGAAAACAGCAGACCTCACAGAATAGGGTAACATACCAAAGCTGTGGCCCAAAGGGACCCAAGCTCTTCCCCCACCCCAGCTCACTGGTGGGAGGAAGAAAAATGGAGCCTGGAGGGAGTGGAGGCCTGGGACTGCTGAATACCTAACTCTGGAGATATGCTCTGTGAGCACAAACCTACATTTTATTGTGCTTGCATGATACTCCCGTGATTACAGGGTTGGAGAGCTAAGACAAGCAGAATTCCTGGAGAGACTGAGATTCCAGCCGCTAGTGGAAAGCAGGGATCCATATCCGGCTGCTCTGGGACAAAAGAAAGGTGGGAAGTCTGAGAGACTTCCTAAGAAGGAAGCCCTTAGCAAGAGGGCTGCTAAAGGGGCAAGGATTGCACAGAGGTTACTGCTCTGGAGAGAGGACAGGTAGACAAAATTGTCCGGGTGCATTCTGCCCAGCAGGTTGAGAGCTTTGCCATACAGAGTCTCATATTTAAGGAGAAAAAGAAATCTTCTTCCTTAGATGATCTCAGGTGCTCCAGCTCCCTGGCTGGCTACGTAGCTCCAAGGACCCCGTCCGAGACACATAGCGTACTGCAATTTTCCCCTGGCCAGCCTCACCTGGCCCGCAAACCGGCAAACCCTACCCTGGAATTAGCCCAGCCAGAGGGAAGATCTGTCTACAGCAACTACAAACACAAAGCATAGAGGCTTATACCTGTGTGCTTGGCCTACTAGTTCAGGCAGTGGAGACAGGCATAGCCACCGGGAAGCAGGAAACAGCTCTTTCCTCTCTGCAGGCACCAATACCACTACCTTCTGACCCTGACATTGCTTCAGGCGCTGAGCAGCTCCAGGGAGTAGAGCTTCTGGGGCACTAGAGGGCGCCATATACAAATATGAAATGCCAAAGGAACCTGGGTCAGAGTAAAATGATTAATACAACTCCTGAGAAAGATTTAAATGACATAAACCTCATGACTCTTCTTGAAAGGGTGGTCAAAATAAAAATCATTCACATGCTAATGGATGTACGGAAAGATATTCAGGAACTCAGGAATGAATTCCGGTCAGAGATCCAGTCATTGAAAAGCACAGTGTAGGGTATTAAAAGCAGATTGGATACGGTGGAGGAGATGATAATTGAAATAGAAACTAGAGAAGAGGAATACAAAGAAGCTGAGGTACAGAGAGAGAAAAGGATCTCTAAGAATGAAAGAATATTGAGAGAACTGTGTGACCAATCCAAACGGAACAATATTCGCATTATAGGGGTACCAGAAAGAAGACTGAGAAAAAGGGATAGAAAGTGTCTTTGAGGAGGTAATTGCTGAAAACTTCCTACATTCAGGGGAAGGAGATAGTCTCTCAGGCCATGGAGATGCACAGATTGCCTAACACAAGGGACCCAAGGAAGACAACACCAATACATACAGTAATTAAAATGGCAAAGATCAAGGATAAGGACTATTAAAAGCAGCCAGAGAGAGAAATAAGATCACATACAGAGGAAAACCCATCAGCTATCATCAGACTTCTCAACAGAAACCTTATAGGCCATAAGGGAGTGGCATGATGTATTTAATGCAATGAAGCAGAAGGGCCTTGAACCAAGAACACTTTATCTGGCAAGATTATCATTTAAATTTGAAGGAGGGATTAAACAATTCCCAGATGAGCAAAAGCAGAGAAAATTTAACTCCCACAAACCATCTCTACAGTGTATTTTGGAGGGACTGCTATAGAAGGAAGTGTTCCTAAGGTTTAATAGCTGTCATCAGAGGTAATAAAACCACAGTAAAGAAAGTAGAACATCTAATTACTAAGCAAATGCAAAATTAAATTAACTATCCCCAAAGTCAATCAACGGATAGACAAAGAGTACAGAATATGATACCTAATATATAAAGAATGAAGGAGGAAGAAAAAAGAGGAAGACAAAAAAAGAACCTTTAGATTGTGTTTGTAATAACATAATAAGTGAATTAAGTTAGACTCTTAGATAGTAAGGGAGTTACCCAAGAACCTTTTGTAACCATGAGTACATACCTATCGATAATCACCCTAAATGTAAATGGTATGAATACACCAATAAAAATACATAGACTCACTGAATGGATAAAAAAACAAGACCCATCTATATGCTGCCTCCAAGAGACTCACTTTAAACTCAGAGACATACATAGACTAAAAGTGAAGGGATGGAAAAAGATATTTCATGCAACTAATAGGGAGAAAAAAACAGGAGTTACCATACTTGTATCAGACAAAATAGACTTCAAAACAAAGAAAGTCACAAGAGACAAAGAAGGACATTACATAATGATAAAAGGGTCAATCCCACAAGAAGATATAACCATTATAAATATCTATGTGCCCAACACAGGAGCACCTACATATGTGAAACAAATACTAACAGAATTAAAAGGAGAAATAGAATGCACTGCATATATTCTAGGAGTTTTCAACACTCTACTCACTCTGAAGGACAGATCAACCAGACAGAAAATAAGTAAGGAGACAGAAGCACTGAACAACACATTAGAACAGATAGACCTAACAGATATCTACAGAACTCTACACCCCAAAGCTGCAGAATACATATTCTTCTCAAATGCACATGGAACATTTTCAAGAATAGATCATATACTAAGCCAAAAAAGAGCCTTGGAAAATTCAAAAAGGTTGAAATTGTAGCAACCAGTTTCTCAGACCACAAAGGTATGAAACTAGAAATAAATTACACAGAGAAAATGAAAAATCCCACAAACACACGGAGGCTTCACAACATACTCCTAAATAAACAATGCATCAATGACCAAATAAAAACAGCAATATATGGAGACAAATGACAACAATAATTCAACACCACAAAATCTGTGGGATGCAACAAAGGCTGTGCTAAAAGGAAAGTATATTGCTATTCAGGCCTACCTCAGGAAAGAAGAACAATCCCATATGAGCAGTCTAAAGTCACAAATAATGAAACTAGAAAAAGAACAAATGAGGCCCAAAGTCAGTAGAAGGAGGGACATAATAAAGATAAGAGCAGAAATAAATAAAGTACAAAACAATAAAACAATAGAAAGAATCAAACAAAGCAAGAGCTGGTTCTTTGAGAAAATAATCAATATAGATAAACCCCAAGCCAGACTTATCAAGAAAAAAGAGAGTCTACTCACATAAACAGAATCAGAAATGAGAAAGGAAAAATCACTATGGACACCACAGAACTACCAAGAATTATTAGAGAATACTATGAAAAATTATATGCTAACAAACTGGATAACCTAGAAGAAATGGACAACTTTCTGGAAAAATGCAACCTTCCAAGGCTGACCCAGAAAGAAACAGAAAATCTGAACAGATCAATTACCAGAAACTAAATTGAACTGGTAATCAAAAACCAACCTAACAACAAAATGCATGAATCAGATAGCTTCACTGCTGAATTTTACCAAACACTTAGTGAAGACCTAATACCCATCCTCCTTAAAGTTTTCCAAAGAGTAGAAGAGGGAATACTTCCAAACTCATTCTATGAGGCCAGCATAACTCTAATACGAAACCAGGCAAAGAAACCACAAAAACATAAAATTACAGACCAATATCCCTGATGAACATAGATGCAAAAATACTCAACAGAATATTAGCAAACAGAATTCAGAAATACATCAAAAAGATCATCCATCATCATTAAGTAGGATTTATTCCAGGGATGCAAGGATGGGACAACATTCGAAATCCATCACCATCATCCACCACATCAACAAAAAGAAGAACAAAAACCACATGATCATCTCCATAGATGCTGAAAAAGAATTAGACAATATTCAAAATCCATTGATGATAAAAACTCTCAACAAAATGGGTATAGAGGGCAAGTACATCAACATAATAAATGTGATATATTATAAACACACAGCCAACATTATACTTAACAGCGAGAAGCTGAAATTTTTTCCTTGAAGATCGGGATCAAGACAAGGGGCCCACTCTCCCCACTTTTATTCAACATAGTTCTAGAGGTCCTAGCCACGGCAGTCAGACAACACAAAGAAATAAAAGGCACCCAGATTGGAAGGAAGAATTCAAACTGTCCCTGTTTGCAGATGACATGCTATTGTACATAAAAACCCCTAAAGAATCCACTCCAAAACTAGTAGATCTAATATCTGAATTCAGCAATGTTTCAAGATACAAAATTAATACACAGAAATCTGTGGCATTCCTATACACTAACAATGAAGTAGCAGAGAGAGAATTTAGGAAAACAGTTCCATTCACAGTTGCATAAAAAAGAGTAAAATACCTAGGAATAAACCTAACCAAGGAAGTGAAAAACCTATACCCTGAAAACTACAAGACACTCATGAGAGAAATTAAAGAATATACCAATAAATGGAAACACATCCCATGCTCATGGATAGGAAGAATTAATATTGTCAAAATTGCCATCCTGCCTAAAGCAATCTACACATTCAATGCAATTCCTATCAAAATACCAACAGCATTCGAACTAGAAAAAATCATTCTAAAATTCATATGGAACCACAAAATACTCTGAATAGCCAAAGCAATCCTGAGAAGGAAGAATAAAGCTGGGGGAATTATGCTGTCCAACTTCAAGCTCTACTGCAAAACCACAGAACTCAAGAAATTTTGTACTGGCACAACAGCAGACCCATAGACCAGTGGAACAGACTAGGGAGCCCTGATATAAACTCAAGCATATATGGTCAATTAATATAAGATAAAGGAGCCATGGACATATAATGGGGAAAAAACAGCCTCTTCAACAGTTGGTGTTTGCAAAACTGGACAGCTACATGCAAGAGAATGAAACTAGATTATTGTCTAAATCCGTACACAAAAGTAAACTCGAAATGGATCAAAGACTTGAATGTAAGTCATGAAACCATAAAACTCTTAGAACACAGCATAGGCAAAAATCTCCTGAATATAAGTGTTAGCAACTTTTTCCTGAACGTATCTCCTCGAGCAAGGGAAACAAAAGCAAAAATGAACTCATGGGACTACATCAAACTAAAAATTTTCTGTACAGCAAAGGACACCATCAACAGAACAAAAAGGCATCCTACAGTGTGGGAGAATTTATTTGTAAATGACATAGCCGACAAGGGGTTAACATCCAAAATATATAAAGAACTTACATGCCTCAACACCCGAAAAGCAAATAACCCGATTAAAAAATGGGCAGAGGATATGAAGAGACAGTTCTCCAAAGAAGAAATTCAGATGGCCAACAGACACATGAAAAGATGCTCCACATCACTAATCATCAGGGAAATGCAAACTAAAACCACAAGGAGATATCACCTCACACCAGCAAGGATGGCCATCATCAAAAAGTCTAAGAACAACAAATGCTGGCGAGGATGCAGAGAAAGGGGAACCTCCTACACTGCTAGTGGGAATGTAAGCTAGTTCAACCATTGTGGAAAGCAATATTGATGTTCCTCAAAAAACTAAAAATACAAATACCATTTGACTCGGGAATCCCACTCCTTGGAATTTACCCAAAGAACACAACTTCTCAGATTCAAAAAGACATATGAACGCTTATGTTTATTGTAGCACTTTTTTACAATAGCCAAGATATGGAAGTAACCTAAGTGTCAGTAGATGAATGGATAAAGAAGAGGTGGTACATATACACAATGGAATACTTTTCAGCCATAAGAAAAAAACAAATCCTATCATTTGCAGCAACATGGATGGAGCTGGAGGATATTATGCTCAGTGAAATAAGCCAGGCAGAGAAAGACAAGTGCCAAATGATTTCCCTCATTTGTGGAGTGTAACAATGAAGCAAAACTGAAGGAACAAAATAGCAGTAGACTCAGAGACTCCAAGAAGGAACTAGTGGTTACCAAAGGGGAGGGGAGGGGGAGGGCGGGTGCTGAAGGTCGGAGAAGGGGATTGAGGGGTATTTTGTTTAGTACACATGGTGTGGCGGGTCACGGGGCAAACAGTGTAGCACAGAAAATTTCACAATTGAATTATTCCATAAGTTATATGGGCTACTAAAAAATGTATAGTAATCTATTATATTTCACATGATAATCATCATTCTTGTATATAAATCTTTCTGCATATTTCTTACTACTTCCTTAATGTGAAGTGCTGTAAGGAGAGGAAAATATGTTCTTAAGGCACCTTCTGCTACATTAATGCTCATGACTTTTCTATTCTCAGGCAGCTGGATTCCAATACCCCTGCTGTCCTTTTCCATACTAACCTCAAATTATTTTATTAACCTGAATTAATTTCTACTGCAAGTAACAATTGTTTGTTTCAAAAAAGTCCAATCTGAGAAAAGCCATGTCTCTTTTCAAAGAAAGTCTTAGAGTTTTGATAACAATGTCCTCTATCTAATAATCACTACATGTACTATAAAAAGTGACAAATATTCAAATACAATTGTATAATCTTTGATTTTTTTCACTAACCCGTAATTCTTGGTTTATCAGTATGTGGTTTAGTTGGAATGTTCTTTTATAATTCTTTCTTTTTCAATCTTAAAATATTTAAAGTATACACTTAAAGCAACCTTAGCTAAAAGGTTTCTTCATCACGCATGCTGCCTTTTTGGCTTTGAAATTTAAAACTATACATTCAAACTATACTATAACATTGGAAAAAGTGAACTGCAATGATTTTCATTACTTTAACTTCTTCTCTGATTGCTGTCGGGTATATAGATAAGGCCTTTGTATTAACAATCAGTGTGTGCCTCTTCCTAGGTGTTCTGCTTGTGTTACCTGACTGATTCTGCACTGACATGTCCAACTGTCAAAACAGTTCTTTAGCTGGTAATGATAGTTCACATTTATTGAGCTGTCACGCCAGGCACTGTGCTAGCGCTTTGCATGATCACACTTCATCCTCAGAACAACCCTCTGAGTTAGGTGCTATTATTTTCTCTATTTTCCAGGGCAGGAAAACTGAGAGTCAGGGAGGTTATGTCGTTTGCCCAAGGTCAGTGTACAGTGTAAGTAGTGAAGCTGCTCTCAGCTGGAGGTGCGACTGCATAGGTGAGGAGCTACACTTCACTGACTTTGTTAAAATGGTCACCCTCTCTTTGCATAGATACGGCAGAAAAACAGAAAAATCAGAATAAACAGCCAGTGGAGGAGAAGTTAGAAGAGCTGCAGGCCAAGCTGAAGTAGACCGAAGGGGAGCTGGAGGCCCGGAGGAAGGGTGAGAGGCAGCGACAGCTCCAGGTGGGCAGGGAGAAGAAAAGTTGGGGAGACTCTGTCCTGGACCACGTCCACGGCCCATGATACACATGATTCCCACTGGGCCCAAGTTCCTGCCGGCTTCTCAGGGCTGGGGTCACGGCTAGGAGGGCAGCTTCCTGGAAGCGGCAAATGATTTTAGGCAGTCTAGAGAGGAAAAGCCCATTGTTTTGCCAGACCTCTGTGGCCAAAAGCAGAGCATAGCAGTGCAGTCCCGGTGCTCTTCTCGCCCTCTGAGAGCATTCACACTTGAATTTTGACTTCTTACACGATACTGTAGCTTTTTGAGGACAAAGAGTGGATAAAGCTCGAGATTCCAGCCCAAAGGAGGTACTCAGCACCTATTCATAGAATGAAAATACATAAATATCCTCACTCATTCTTTGATTAATTCGTTCATGATTCATTCCCTCAACATGCGTGTATTGAGCACCAACTATGCCAGGCATTGTGAAAAGTATAAAGAGAGAAAACACAAGATCCTCATGGCACTTTAAGTTCAGATAAGATTTGTCCCACTCCAAGTCCAAACAATGGGGTCAAATGCTCTTTAGGTCTCCATAATGACTTGCACGGGGAAGGGTCTCTGGCAGTTTCTCAGTAAATATTTGCCATAACATGGAATCAATGATTTTATTATTCTTGCTTTTCTTTGTAGGAAGCAGAGAGCACTCGTCAGAGAGAAATACAAGCTAAGAAACTATCTGATGAATGGAAAGAAAAAGAGCTGGTCAAGCCATAGGGGGAAATAGACAAGCTAAAAAAATTACTTCCAGATGAATTTAAAAGTGTTGTCAACCAAACTTCTACGTTAGAAGAGGTACCTGACTTAAAAGGCTTTTCAAAGTTGTTTTTGTTGAAAATCTGCTTATTGTTCTCAAAATTCATTTCTTAGTTTGTACTAGTTTTATTTCATCTGCCATTTGGGCCTAATACCCTGTGAGGCCCGATACCCATGGCCATGCCTGGGATCGAAAGAATCCGTGTTCTTTCACGTACAGACTGCGTGACCTTAGGCGAGTTACTTAACCTTCCTGTGCTTCCGTTTCTTTCCTGTAAGACAGGTTGCCCAGTGGTTAAATTAGCACATAGGCAACACTTAATATCCTGTTATATAGTAAGAACTCCCTAGATATCACCCTTATTTTTACAAAGGGCTTTCATCACTGGACAAGAAATGAGGCAAACTTTAAGCAAATGCATTTTTCTACCGACAGATATTCGCTGGGCACAGGCTTCATGCCAGGCACAGATAAGAGCTAACTTTTACTGTTTGTATTTACTGTTTTCCAGCCCTTACACAGTGTGCTTTGTATACACTAACTTTTAATCCCCGTAACAACCAAACAACCATAACATTCTCAAAGCACGTACATCATTAGTTCATTAATTTCTTTTTTAAAGTTCCTTTTTTTTTAAACTTTCATCATTCTTCTTTACTGGTGAAGACAGTGAGGCCATATAACTTGCCCATAGTCACACAGATATTAAGACCTGGGATTTGGACCCAGTCATTTCAACTTCAAAGCCCCTGCATCTGGATGTAATACCAAGTTTATTAAAGCATATAAACCTATATGACTAAAACTGTATCAGGGAAAAAGTTTTGAGGAGAAATATTTTCTGAATGTATTTGGCTTTTAATGGTCTTCCTCAAGTCAAGGAGAATCTTTTCTTGTTTTTGAAAATGAACTAATGGTGTTTCTCACAATCATTCCATGTTCTGCCTAAAGAAACACCTAGACAACTGTTCCAGATGGGGATTGTCATAGGATATGCTTGGAGTCTGGGTGAACCATCATCTCAGTCTGAGATGGAAAGTCAAGGATGGAAGGTGGTGGGGTTGAAATGAGGTGCATATGTGCGGGCGTGTGATCTATAATGACCCAAGCCCTCCCATCCTAAATGTTCCCCTACCATGGTGAGGGATGTCTTGTGGATGGCAAGATGCAGCTCCACCATATGGATGTCAGACTCCAGCTCCATACCCACCATTCCTGAGCTCATCTAAGCCTTTCCTGACTCCCACACAGTGCTAGCTGACTAGACATTTGATAAATGGTATTAATTTAAATTTGGAGTTGTTCAGAAACCACCTTGCTGAGGGTCAAAGGGTTACTTTTCCTTAGGAGATTCTGAGTTTCAGTAGAGGACATAATTCTTACCATCCATGGCTTCCTTTTAACTTGGATCACAACTGGAGCATCTCATGTGCTATTACTATTTTTCTCTTTCCCCTATAGGATTGTTTATGTTGTGTCGTGTGTCTCCCCATCTCCTCTCACCTGACACTTCATTATTCTACTTATATTAAAGTATAAACTGGGTAAGAAATTCTCACTACAGTTGGATAATTATTTTGTTACTTTTTAAAAAAATCCTGAGGGGAAAACATAAGATTCCATTTGAGGGGGCCAATGAAAGTTCAATACATTTTGAAAATATTTCTCCACAAAACTTTCCCCATGATACACAAGTCTGAGAGCTTAGTTACCTGAGCTGAAGTTACCTGACTGGAGAACTTTACCCTGTATTGATTAGATACAGAGTAAATCCAGCTTTCAAAGGACTGCCTAGTTGAAGGGAAAATACTGTGAAGGTTTGTAATGCCAAGAAAGTGAGCTCTCTGGTGTGTCATAAACAGTAGTGTGAAGACAAAAGTGACAGGCTTATCAGAAGCTGAGAGTTGTGCATACATCTGAGCATTTGACCCTATGAAAATATTCAAGGGGTTTGAAAACAGTTAACATTTGGACCCAATATTGCTTTAGCAGTAATGGAGAAGAATTAAAGATTAGCAAGAATGACACCAAGTTAATTTAGGGACATGGAATTCTTTAAAGCTTTAATCAGGCTTATGAGTTTAGTATCTTAGTAGAAATGGATGTATTTGCTTTTGTTACTGCATGTGGTAGTGATGTATTTAGAAATATCACCATAGACGGGTGGCAAGGCATTTTCTCTTTGACCCACTTTTCTGTGCTGTTCCCTTCAGATCACACACTGCTAGCCCAGGAATCACTTGCATTGGTGTACTGACTCCAAGCTGTGCAAAGCCAGGCCCTCTTGGTGACAGCTAGGACTTTTTTTTGTGGGAGGAGGGGAAGGAGTTCTCAGGGAATGGTTTGGGGTGCCTGGGACCCTCCCAAAGACTCTGACAGTCTGATTCTCTTCAGCCTTTTGGAGACTGAGGAAGAAATGGGGCAGCTGTCAGGTGAGTTCTGGGTTTTGAGGACAGCAGAATTTCATGCAATTGAAGCTATACTCTTGAATTCTGTTCTTACACAGGAACTGGCTTCTCCTGCACAAGGGCTGAGTGCTCAGGAGAACTTGAGTGGAGGGGCATGCGGGCTGGTGTGAGTGTCTGCAGGTGTGCAGATATCTAAGGAGGACAGGCTGGGCTAAGCTGTGCCCTCCTGACATTGCTCAAGACAACATCGAGATTTCATCTTTATTTAAATAAAACTATGCCCTGGACTTTTCAGAAATTGCAGGCACTGCAGTCCCACAGTGTGATAGAGTGCGACCTCGGGTCTCTGCAGCATGAGGAATCCGGGAGCAACGCAGGCCGGCCCAGGAGCTCTGGGCCCTGAGGAGAGCATGGAAATGCAGGTGAGTGACGCCTCATGCCTTTCTTGCTAAAGCCAGCCAAGAACCATGTTGTCATCCGACAAAGTTTCTCATTTTTGTTCTGTGGTTTTAGGGAAGTTGAAAGATGTCAAAGTTTTCAGACCTTCTGCCAGTAGATGGAACCATAGAATAGAATTTTTAGGGTTCTGAGGTGGGTTCCATGTGTGCAGGATCAGATTTGCTTGTGACCTTTTTCAAAGTGCACATAGCTGTGTCTCTTTTTGGACACTTTTGCCCTCATTTTGATTCCAACCCAGTTGAAAACAACTCTTAGAAAGTGTGACAGTCTCCTGGATTTGAAGATATTTGGGATGGATCAGGTGGTGTGATGGTAAATATTTAACAACCAGCTCTCTGGAATGAAGAAAGCTTTCATTTATAGCATCTGCTTATTTCTGTGGTATGCCCATTGGTAAATCTCATATTATTCCAGTTACACATGGTCTGTGTCACTGATCATTTCATGGCAATGAAGAGCAGTTGACAGTCATTAAATCATGTGCTTCTGTTTCTGCTCTCCAAGACTAAGAAAGAGCTTTATATCTATTTAGTGCTCGGCAGTAGTGTCTCCACTGCCTCATGTTTCGTAAGTTTCACATAAAAAAAAAGCGCTCTTTTTCTAGGAACTTTGTTCACATCCTTTGCCTATTTTTCTGTTGATTTCCTTACCAATTTATGAAGTTATATAATGTATGGAAATAACCCAACCCTTTGTTTGTTGTTCTTGTTGTAGCTATTTTCTTCACAACATTGGTCCTTCAACTTTATCATGGTTTGGCCATACGAAATTAATAATGTTCATATGCTCAAAATGATCAAACTACCTATCTTTCGCTTATGGTCACTCTGAGATCTAAAAAGAAAATATCCCTGTGTTTTCTTTTAGTACTTTTATGGCCTCATTAGTTCATTCATTCCACTTTATTAAGGTATGGCTAACATGTAAAAACCTGTATATATTTAATGTATAACTCAGTGAGTTTGGGAGTAAGTATACACCCTTGAAACCATCACTACCATCAGACCACGGACGTGTCCATCATCTCCCAAATCCTCCCGACTTCTTTATTATTATTTTCTCTTTGTATGTGTGTGTGTGTGGTGTAATAACACTTACATAAGATCTATCTTCTTAGAATATTTTAAGTACACAATACAGTACTTAACTCTGATTTTTATTATTTCCTTCTTTTTGCTAACTTAGGGCTGAATCTTTCTAGTTTTTTGAAGTGTCAAGTTAGGTTGTTTATTTGAGACCTTTCTTTTTCTTATGTAGAAGTTTATCACTATAAACATCCCTCTTAGAACTGCTTTTGCTGATTCTATAAGTTTTGGTATGTTGTGTTTCCATTTTAGTTTGTCACAAGATATTTTTTGGTTTCCCTTTTGATTTCTTCTGTGAACCATTGGCTGTTCAGGAGTGTTTTCTTTAATTCCACATATTAGTGAATTTACTGTGTTCCTCATGTTATGTTTTCTAGTTTCATAGTAGTGTGGTTGGAAAAGATCAATGTGATATATTTCAAGCTTAAATTAGTATGATTTGTTTTGTGAGCACACATATAATCTATCTTGGAGAATGTTCCCTGGGCACTTTAGAAGAATGTGTATTCTGCTACTTTTGGATGGAATGTTTTGTTTATGTCTGCTTGGTCCATTTGCTCTGTAGTAATATTTAAGTCTGCTTTTTCCTTACTGATTTTCTGTCTGGATGATATATCCATTGTGGAAAGTGGGGTATTGAAGTCCTCTCCTATTATTGTTTTGCTGTCTATCTCTTCTTTTAGGTCTTTTAATATTTGCTTTATATATTTAGGAGCTCTGATATTGGCTGCCTATATATTTAAAATTGTTATAACCTCTTGATGAATTGACTCCTTTATCATTATATAGTGACTTTTGTTACTTGTAACAATTTTTGACTTGAAGTCTCTTTTGTCTAAGTATAGCTACCTCTGTTTTCTTTTGGTCACCATTTGCATGAAATATATTTTTCCATCCCTTCAGTTTCAGCCAACATGTGTCCTTAAAGTGAGTCTCTTGTACACAGCATATCAAAAACCAGATCGGTTTCTGTTTTTGTTTTTATCCATTCAGCCATTCTTCATCTTTGATTGGAGAATTTAATCCATTTAAATTTAAAATAATTATTGAAAAGTAAGAATTTACTATTGCCACTGTGTTAATTGTTTTCAGACTGTTTGGTAGCTAATTTGTTCCTACTTCTCTTGCTGTCTTCCTTTGTGATTTGATTTTTTTTTTTTTGTAGTGGACATGTGCATCTGGACAAAGCTTTCTGTATTCTGGGTGCCACTGTTCCTTCTGCTCAGCCTTGTTCTCTCTGCTGAGCCAGAAAAACCCTCAACCCCAGACAGCAGAGGCACTTGGAGTGCAGGCCAACTGACAGAAGTATTACGAGTTCTCTCTCCTGGTGACCGTCCACCCTTGAACCGCTCAAGAAGCTTCATCAAAACATTTTTGGAGAAAACTGGATGTCCACGGAGGACAAACGGAATGCAAGGAGACTGCAATCTGGGACACCAGAGCACGTTTTTGAAGCACCTGCAGAGCTTCTGAGAAATGAGACATTCCTCACAACCCTCTCCTGCCATCCCGCTGCCCTCCTCAACTGTCCTACAGGCTTGGTATTTCTAACCACAATCTCCAGGCAATTCTCAGACACAGTCAAGGTGGAGAACCACAGCTTTAAGGTCCTGCATTTAATTCAATCCCCCACCCTGTGAATTTGTCATATCTGTCATGGAATAAAATGTGGAAAGCTTCAAGCTTTAAAAAAAAAAAAAGATGAAAGAGAAAAGTGAAGGGCCTGCAGGGAAAGCGTGCAGCTCAGAGCAGAGGTAGCTCTCCTTGGGTGTCTGGGGCTTTGTCCCCATGCCCTCACCTCACCCTTCACCCCCACGGTTCGCCCCCCGACCTTGGACTGGTCAGCAGGTATCTTGTTGCTGATACTGTTCCCGACTGCCGACCCCCATCAATACACAGACAAGGCTGACTGTGTGGGGAGCAGCTTCCTTGCTAGAAGCAGGGGCTTCTGGGTCTTCTCTTCTGAACCCAGCCCCTCCTTCCCTCTGTGGTCCCTTCTGCAGTGACCCTTTCAGGCCTTCCTGGAGGGTTGGCTGTGAACCTCAGTAAACTGCCAGGTTATTTTATTTTATTTTTTTAATATAATTTATTTTATTATCATTAATTTACAATTACATGTGCAATATTACAATTATTAAACTACCCCTTCATCAGGTCCCCCCCACCAACCCCATTACAATCACTGTCCATCAGCGTAGTGAGATGCTATAGAATCACTACTTGTCTTCTCTGAGTTGTACTGCCTTCCCTGTGCCCCCCAACATTACATCTGCTAATCGTAATGCCCCTTTGTCCCTCTTATCCCTCCCTTCCCGCCCATTTTCCCCAGTCCCTTTCCCTTTGGTAACTATTAGTCCATTCTTGGGTTCTGTGAGTCTGCTGCTGTTTTGTTCTTCAGTATTTTTTCTTTGTTCTTATACTCCACATATGAGTGAAATCATTTGATACTTGTCTTTTTCGGCTTGGCTTATTTCACTGAGCATAATACCCTCTAGCTCCATCCATGTTGTTGCAAATGGTAGGATTTGTTTTCTTCTTATGGCGGAATAATATTCCATTGTATATATGTACCACATCTTCTTTATCCATTCATCTACTGATGGACACTTAGGTTGCTTCCATTTCTTGGCTATTGTAAATAGTGCTGCAATAAACATAGGGGTGCATCTGTCCTTTTCAAATTGGGCTGCTGCATTCTTAGGGTAAATTCCTAGGAGTGGAATTCCTGGGTCAAATGGTATTTCTATTTTGAGTTTTTTGAGGAACCTCCATACTGCTTTCCACAATGGTTGAACTAACCTGCAGTCCCACCAGCAGTGTAGGAGGGTTCCCTTTTCTCCACATCCTCGCCAACATCTGTTGTTGTTTATCTTTTGGATGGTGGCCATCCTAACTGGTGTGAGGTGATATCTCATTGTGGTTTTAATCTGCATCTCTCTGATGATTAGCGATGTGGAGCATCTTTTCATGTGCCTGTTGGCCATCTGAATTTCTTCTTTGGAGAAGTGTCTATTCATGTCCTCTGCCCATCTCTTAATTGGATTATTTGCTTTTGTTTGTTAAGGTGCATGAGTTCTTTATATATTTTGGATGTCAACCCTTTATCAGATACGTTTTTTATGAATATATTCTCCCATACTGTAGGATGTCTTTTTGTTCTACTGATGGTGTCCTTTGCTGTACAGAAGCTTTTCAGCTTGATATAGTCCCACTTGTTCATTTTTGCTTTTGTTTCCCTTGCCCGGGGAGATATGTTCATGAAGAAGTTGCTCATGTTTATGTCCAAGAGATTTTTGCCTATGTTTTTTTCTAAGAGTTTTATGGTTTCATGACTTACATTCAAGTCTTTGATCCACCTTGAGTTTACCTTTGTGTATGGGGCAAGACAGTAGTCCAGTTTCATTCTCTTACATGTAGCTGTCCAGTTTTTCCAACACCAGCTGCTGAAGAGGCTGTCATATCCCCATTATATATCCAAGGCACTTTTATCAAATATTAATTGACTGTATATGTTTGGGTTAATGTTTGGATTTTCTATTCTGTTCCACTGGTCTGTGGGTCTGTTTTTGTGCCAATACCAAATTGTCTTGATTACTGTGGCTTTGTAGTAGAGCTTGAAGTCAGGGAGTGTAATTCCCCCTGTTTTATTCCTCCTTCTCAGGATTGATTTGGCTATTCGGGGTCTTTTGTGGTTCCATATGAATTTTAGAATCATTTGTTCCAGTTCATTGAAGAAAGCTGTTGGTAGTTTGATAGGGATTGCATTGAATCTGTAGATTGCTTTAGGTAGTATAGCCATTTTGACAATATTTATTCTTCCTAGCCAAGAGCATGGGATGCATTTCCATTTGTTAGTGTCCTCTTTAATTTCTCTTAGGAGTGTCTTGTAGTTTTCAGAATACAGGTCTTTCACTTCCTTCGTTAGGTTTATTCCTAGGTATTTTATTCTTTTTGATGCAATTGTGAATGGAATTGTTTTTCTGATTTCTCTTTCTGTTAGTTCATCATTAGTGTATAGGAAAGCAACAGATTTCTGTGTGTTAATTTTGTATCCTGCAACTTTGCTGAATTTAGATATTAGTTCTAGTAGTTTTGGAATGGAATCTTTAGGGTTTTTTATGTACAGTGTCATGTCATCTGCAAATAGTGACAATTTAACTTCTTTACCAATCTGGATGCCTTGTATGTCTTTGTTTTTTCTGATTGCTGTGGCTAGGACCTCCAGTACTATGTTGAATAACAGCGGAGAGAGTGGGCATCCCTGTCTTGTTCCCGATCTTAGATGAAAAGCTTTCAGCTTCTCACCGTTAAATATGATGTTAGCTGTGGGTTTGTCATATATAGCCTTTATGATGTTGAGGTACTTGCCGTCTATACCCATTTTGTTGAGAGTTTTAATCAGGAATGGAAGCTGAATTTTGTCAAATGCTTTTTCAGCATCTATGGAGATGATCATGTGGTTTTTGTTCTTCTTTTTGTTGATGTGGTGGATTATGTTGATGGATTTTCGAATGTTGTACCATCCTTGCATCCCTGGGATGAATCCCACTTGATCATGGTGTATGATCCTCTTGATGTATTTTTGAATTCGGTTTGCTAATATTTTGTTGAGTATTTTTGCATCTACGTTCATCAGGGATATTGGTCTGTAATTTTCTTTTTTGGTGAGGTCTTTGCCCGGTTTTGGTATTAGAGTGATGCTGGCTTCATAGAATGAGTTTGGAAGTATTCCCTCCTCTTCTATTTTTTGGAAAACTTTAAGGAGAATCGGTGTTATTTCTTCTCTATATGTCTGGTAGAATTCAGAGGTGAATCCATCAGGCCCAGGGGTTTTGTTCTTGGGTAGTTTTTTGATTACCAATTCGATTTCGTCGCTGGTGATTGGTCTGTTTAGTTTTTCTGTTTCTTGCTTGGTCAGTCTTGGAAGGTTGTATTTTTCTAAGAAGTTGTCCATTTCTTCTATGTTTTCCAGCTTGTTAGCATATAGATTCTCATAATATTCTCTTATGATTCTTTGTATTTCTGTGGGGTCCGTCGTGATTTTTCCTTTCTCATTTCTGATTGTGTTTATGTGTGTAGATTCTCTTTTTCTCTTAATGAGTCTGGCTAGGGGTTTATCTATTTTGTTTATTTTTTCAAAGAACCAGCTCTTGGTTTTATTGATTTTTTCTATTGTTTTATTCTTCTCAATTTTATTTATTTCTTCTCTAATCTTTATTATGTCCCTCCTTCTGGTGACTTTGGGCCTCATTTGTTCTTCTTTTTCCAATTTCAGTAATTGTGTCTTTAGACTATTCATTTGGGAATGTTCTTCCTTCTTTAAATAGGCCTGGATTGCAATATACTTTCCTCTTAGAACTGCCTTTGCTGCGTCCCACAGAAGTTGTGGCTTTGTGTTGTTGTTGTCATTATTCTCCATATATTCTTTGATTTCTGTTTTGATTTGGTTGTTAACCCATTGATTAATTAGGAGAATGTTGTTAAGTCTCCATATATTTGTGAGCCTTTTTGTTTTCTTTCTAAAATTTAATTCTAGTTTTATACCTTGGTGATCTGAGACGTTGGTTGGTAGGATTTCAGTATTTTTGGAATTATTGAGGTTCTTTTTGTGGCCTAGTATGTGGTCTATTCTGGAAAATGTTCCATGTGCACTTGAGAAGAATGTGTATCCTGTTGCTTTTGGGTGTAGAGTTCTGTAGATGTCTGTTAGGTCCATCTGTTCTAGTGTGTTGTTCAGTGCCTCTGTGTCTTTACTTATTTTCTGTCTGGCTGATCTGTCCTCTGGAGTGAGTGGTGTGTTGAAGTCTCCTAAGATGAATGCATTGCTGTCTATTTCCTCCTTTAATTCTGTTAGTATTTGTCTCACATATGCTGGCGCTCCTGTGTTGGGTGCATATATATTTATAATGGTTATATCTTCTTGTTGGACTGACCCCTTTATCATTATGTAATGTCCTTCTTTATCTTTGCTACTTTCTTCGTTTTGAAGTCTATTTTGTCTGATACAAGTACTGCAACACCTGCTTTTTTCTCTTTGTTGTTTGCATGAAATATCTTTTTCCATCCCTTCACTTTTAGTCTGTGTATATCTTTGGATTTGAGGTGAGTTTCTTGTAGGCAGCATATAGATGGGTCTTGCTTTTTTATCCATTCTGTTACTCTGTGTCTTTTGATTGGTGCATTCAGTCCATTTACATTTAGGGTGATTATTGATAGGTATGTACTTATTACCATTGCTGGCTTTAGATTCGTGGTTACCAAGGGTTCAAGGGTTGCTTCTTTACTATCTAACAATCTAACTTAACTTTCTTGTTAAGTTATTGTAAACACAGTCTGATGTTTCTTTCTTTCTCTCCCTTCTTATTCCTCCTCCTCCATTCTTTCTATAATAGGTGTTTTATTCTTTGCCTTTAGTTAGTATTTGGATGGGCTACTTTCTTTGCTATGATTTTATTTTCTCTGGTGACATCTTTTTAGCCTTAGGTGTTCTTCCATCTAGAGCAGTCCATTTAAGATATCCTGTAGTGGTAGTTTATGAGAGGCAAACTCTCTCAACTTTCGTTTGTCTGGAAATTGTTTAATCCCTCCATCATATTTAAATGATAATCGTGCTGGATACAATATTCTTGGTTCGAGGCCTTCTGTTTCATAACGTTAAATATATCATGCCATTCTGTTCTGGCCTGTAAGGTTTCTGTTGAGAAGTCTGATGATAGTCTGATGGGTTTTCCTTTGTATGTGATCATTTTTCTCTCTCTAGCTGCCTTTAATACCCTGTCTTTATCTTCGATCTTTGCCATCTTAATTATTATGTGTCTTGGTGTTGTCTTCCTTGGGTCCCTTGTGTTGGGAGATCTATGAGCTTCGGTGGACTGCGAGACTACTTCCTTCCCCAGCGAGGGAAAGTTTTCAGCAATTATTTCTTCAAAGACACTTTCTATCCCTTTTCTCTCTCTTCTTCCTCTGGTACTCCTATAATGCGAATATTGTTCCGTTTGGATTGGTCACACAGTTCTCTTAATATTCTTTCATTCCTAGAAATCCTTTTATCTCTTTCTGCCTCAGCTGCTCTGTACTCCTATTCTCTATTTTCTATTCCATTAACAGTCTCTTGCATCTCATCCATTCTGCTGTTAAGCCCGTCAGTCGCTTGTCTGATTTCTGTATTGTCTTTCCTCAGTTCCCTCAGTTCCTCCCTCAGCTCTTGCACATTTCTCTGTAGGTCCATCAGCATGGTTATGACTTTTATTCTGAAGTCTTTTTCAGGAAGACTGTGCATTTCCATCCCTTTAGACTCCCTCTCTGGGGTTGTCTGGTTGATTTTGGTCTGAACCATATTCCTCTGTCTTTTCATGGCTACAGAATTGGTCACTGATAGTTGCCACGTATGTCAGCTGGGCTCTTTAAGACTTTAAAAAGAGAAGAAAAAAAAAGAGAAAAAGAAAGAAAGAAAGAAAGAAAAAAAGAACGAAAAGAAAAACCAAAAACAAAACAAAAAACAAAACAAAACAAAAAATGCCCACCGGACGTAGATTCTGTGGGAATGCTCTAGGTGGCGCTATTGCCCCACTATTCCACAGCTGTGACTGTGCCGCTCCGCAGGGCCCTTTATCGCTCTGGCAGGGGTGGGAACGAATAGGAGGCTGCTGATCTCAGTGAGAAGTGTTAAGTATGGCTACGCTTCCTCAGTCGCCAGCTAAGGCGTCTGAAACTCCCCAGGACTCCCAGCCTGCTGGGCTGAGTGTGCTGGGGCGATCCGGCTCCTCCGCTGGGCTCCTGTCTCTTTAAGACCGCTGAAGAAAGCGCGCACTTTTTTTTTTTTCCTTCCCGGGAGCCAGCTGCAAGCACCCTGGCGTTCCCCGCTCAGATCCTGCCCCTCTGTCTCTCCAATCTCCGCTGCACTGCGCAATGTGGGTCAGCGCTCCCCGCGCAGATCACCGGGGCTGGCTACCTTCGCGGGGTGCACTTCCACTCCCTCCCGGCTCTGAATCCTCTCCTCCCGCCGGTGCGCTGGGGTGGGGGAGGGCTCGGGTCCCGCCGGGTCGCGGCTCCGTATCTTACCCGCCTCTTGGGGTGCCGAGTCCTCTCGGGTGTAGCTGCACGCTGTGTGCTTTCCTGTGTATTCTCGTCTGTTATTTAGGAGTAGATGTATTTGCTGTGTTTTCGTAGTTAAATATAGTGTTGGGAGGAGATTTCTGCCGCCCTGCTCACACCGCCATCTTCCCGGAAGTCTTCAGATACTTTTTCAGGTACTTCTTAAGCTAGGCAGCCCGTTGAGAACCAACCATCTAGGAAGCCGTCGAGATCCAGGCTGGGCTCGCAAAAAAGGCGCGGGCGGCTGCGGGGATTGGACGCCGAGCGTTTCGTGCGGCCGTGGGTGCGGTGCGAGGGGAGAAGGGGCGCGAGGAGTCTCTCATTCTGTTTTTTAATGAAATATTTCAAATATAGTGATTCATGGTTCATTCCTTGCTTTTCTGAGAATCATCTAAACATTGGTATAAGATTTACAATCCATGTGAATCTTTACATTAATTAAGAGAATTGTAGCTCAGATAAATTAATTTTCTGCTTGATCAGATTAAAGCTTCCAACTAATGGACCAAATGGACCAAATAAATATTTACCTTTGAAGTTGCAGGGCTAGCTTTTGAATACTTGTATGTTTTTAAGTGTATCACTCTGAAATGTGAGTTCTGAAGGAGGCAAATACCGTAAGTATGACTTAAACCATAAAAGTTTATTGACGAATTTCTATTGAGAATTATAATAGAAATATCAGAAAAGATGCTACCTTTTTTCAGTGGACCTTTTTAAATGATTGTTTAAGGGCAAAACTAAATTATTTAACTGTGGTAAAAATTTGGTGGGAGTTCATTGTATAGAGCAAGTTCAAGAGGATCTAAAACCAGTCCCCCCACTGGAAGGCAGCATTATACTAGAATTATTAAAATGTTAAATATTCAGGAATGTGACAAGTGAAGCAAATTTTGACTTAAGTTAAAAAGCATTTTATTTAAGAGTTTTTACTGCCTTGCTGTTGTTCATGACATCTGCTAAGGAATTGAAATTGAGTTTCAACTACATAGTTCCTACTAGTAGGGACCCAGAAAGTTTAATCCTTTATTTTTATGCGTTTTTATTTTGAATATTTAAATTATCATTATCTCTAAGCCAAGGGAAAGTAATTGCACGTGATTTTTTTAAGTTTATTTTTATATCATTAATCTACAATTAAATGAGCAATATTGTGGTGATTACACTACTTCCTTCATCAGGTCCCCCCCACCAACCCTATTACAGTCACTGTCCATCAGCATAGTGAGATGCTATAGAATCACTACTTGTCTTCTCTGGGTTGTACAGACTTCCCCGTGCCCCCCCTAACTTTACATCTGCTAATCATAATGCCCCATTTTCCCCCTTGTCCCTCCCTTCCCAACCATCCTCCCCAGTCCCTTTCCTTTTGGTAACTATTAGTCCGTTCTTGGGTTCTGTGAGTCTGCTGCTGTTTTGTTCCTTCAGTTTTTTTTTTTCTTAGTTCTTATACTCCACATATGAGTGAAATCATTTGGTACTTGTCTTTTTCTGCTTGGCTTATTTCACTGAGCATAATACCCTCTAGCTCCATCCATGTTGGTGCAAATGGTAGGATTTGTTTTCTTCTTATGGCTGAATAATATTCCATTGTGTATATGTACCACCTCTTCTTTATCCATTCATCTACTGATGGACACTTAGGTTGCTTCCATTTCTTGGCTATTGTAAATAGTGCTGCGATAAACATAGGGGTGCATCTGTCCTTTTCAAACTGGGCTGCTGCATTCTTAGGGTAAATTCCTAGGAGTGGAATTCCTGGGTCAAATGGTATTTCTATTTTGAGTTTTTTGAGGAACCTCCATACTGCTTTCCACAATGGTTGAACTAATTTGCATTCCCACTAGCAGTGTAGGAGGGTTCCCTTTTCTCCACATCCTCGCCAACATTTGTTGTTGTTTGTGTTTTGGATGTTGTCTATCCTCACTGGTGTGAGGTGGTATCTCATTGTGGTTTTAATCTGCATTTCTCTGATGATTAGTGATGTGGAGCATCTTTTCATGTGCCTGTTGGCCATCTGAATTTCTTCTTTGGAGAAGTGTCTATTCATGTCCTCTGCCCATTTCTTAATTGGACTATTTGCTTTTGTTTGTTGAGGTGCGTGAGTTCTTTATATATTTTGGATGTCAACCCCTTATCAGATACGTCATTTATGAATATATTCTCCCATACTGTAGGATGTCTTTTTGTTCTACTGATGGTGTCCTTTGCTGTACAGAAGCTTTTCAGCTTGATATAGTCCCACTTGTTCATTTTTGCTTTTGTTTCCCTTGCCCGGGGAGATATGTTCATGAAGAAGTTGCTCATGTTTATGTCCAAGAGATTTTTGCCTATGTTTTTTTCTAAGAGTTTTATGGTTTCATGATTTACATTCAGGTCTTTGATCCACCTTGAGTTTACCTTTGTGTATGGGGTTAGACAGTAGTCCAGTTTCATTCTCTTACATGTAGCTGTCCAGTTTTTCCAACACCAGCTGCTGAAGAGGCTGTCATCTCCCCATTGTATATCCAAGGCTCCTTTATCAAATATTAATTGACTGTATATGTTTGGGTTAATGTTTGGATTTTCTATTCTGTTCCACTGGTCTGTGGGTCTGTTTTTGTGCCAATACCAAATTGTCTTGATTACTGTGGCTTTGTAGTAGAGCTTGAAGTCTAGGAGCGTAATTCCCCCTGTTCTATTCCTCCTTCTCAGGATTGCTTTGGCTATTCGGGGTCTTTTGTGGTTCCATATGAATTTTAGAATTATTTGTTCCTGTTCATTGAAGAAAGCTGTTGGTAGTTTGATAGGGATTGCATTGAATCTGTAGATTGCTTTAGGTAGTATAGCCATTTTGACAATATTTATTCTTCCTAGACAAGAGCATGGGATACATTTCCATTTGTTAGTGTCCTCTTTAATTTCTCTTAGGAGTGTCTTGTAGTTTTCAGAGTACAGGTCTTTCACTTCCTTCGTTAGGTTTATTCCTAGGTATTTTATTCTTTTTGATGCAATTGTGAATGGAATTGTTTTCTGATTTCTCTTTCTGTTAGTTCATCATTAGTGTATAGGAAAGCAACAGATTTCTGTGTGTTAATTTGTATCCTGCAACTTTGCTGAATTCAGATATTAGTTCTAGTAGTTTGGAATGGAATCTTTAGGGTTTTTTATGTACAGTATCATGTCATCTGCAAATAGTGACAATTTGACTTCTTCTTTACCAATCTGGATGCCTTGTATGTCTTTGTTTTGTCTGGTTGCTGTGGCTAGGACCTCCAGTACTATATTGAGTAACAGTGGAGAGAGTGGGCATCCTTGTCTTGTTCCCAATCTTAGACGAAAAGCTTTCAGCGTCTCGCTGTTAAGTATGATGTTAGCTGTGGGTTTGTCATATATAGCCTTTATGATGTTGAGGTACTTGCCATCTATACACATTTTGTTGAGAATTTTAATCAGGAATGGATGCTGAATTTTGTCAAATGCTTTTTCAGCATCTATGGAGATGATCATGTGGTTTTTGTTCTTCTTTTGTTGATGTGGTGGATGATGTTGATGGATTTTCGAATGTTGTACCATCCTTGCATCCCTGGGATGAATCCACTTGATCATGGTGTATGATCCTCTTGATGTATTTTTGAATTCGGTTTGCTAATATTTTGTTGAGTATTTTTGCATCTACGTTCATCAGGGATATTGGTCTGTAATTTTCTTTTTTGGTGAGGTCTTTGCCCGGTTTTGGTATTAGAGTGATGCTGGCTTCATAGAATGAGTTTGGAAGTATTCCCTCCTCTTCTATTTTTTGGAAAACTTTAAGGAGAATTGGTGTTTTTTCTTCTCTATATGTCTGGTAGAATTCAGAGGTGAATCCATCAGGCCCAGGGGTTTTGTTCTTGGGTAGTTTTTTGATTACCAATTCGATTTCGTCACTGGTGATTGGTCTGTTTAGTTTTTCTGTTTCTTGCTTGGTCAGTCTTGGAAGGTTGTATTTTTCTAAGAAGTTGTCCATTTCTTCTATGTTTTCCAGCTTGTTAGCATATAGATTCTCATAATATTCTCTTATGATTCTTTGTATTTCTGTGGGGTCGGTCGTGATTTTTCCTTTCTCATTTCTGATTGTGTTTATGTGTGTAGATTCTCTTTTTCTCTTAATGAGTCTGGCTAGGGGTTTATCTATTTTGTTTATTTTTTCAAAGAACCAGCTCTTGGTTTTATTGATTTTTTCTATTGTTTTATTCTTCTCAATTTTATTTATTTCTTCTCTAATCTTTATTATGTCCCTCCTTCTGGTGACTTTGGGCCTCATTTGTTCTTCTTTTTCCAATTTCAGTAATTGTGTCTTTAGACTATTCATTTGGGAATGTTCTTCCTTCTTTAAATAGGCCTGGATTGCAATATACTTTCCTCTTAGAACTGCCTTTGCTGCGTCCCACAGAAGTTGTGGCTTTGTGTTGTTGTTGTCATTAGTCTCCATATATTCTTTGATTTCTGTTTTGATTTGGTCGTTAACCCATTGATTAATTAGGAGAATGTTGTTAAGTCTCCATGTATTTGTGAGCCTTTTTGATTTCTTTCTAAAATTTATTTCTATTTTTATACCTTGGTGATCTGAGAAGTTGGTAGGTAGGATTTCAATATTTTTGAAATTACTGAGGTTCTTTTTGTGGCCTAGTATGTGGTCTATTCTGGAAAATGTTCCATGTGCACTTGAGAAGAATGTGTATCCTGTTGCTTTTGGTGTAGAGTTCTGTAGATGTCTGTTAGGTCCATCTGTTCTAGTGTGTTGTTCAGTGCCTCTGTGTCTTTACTTATTTTCTGTCTGGTTGATCTGTCCTCTGGAGTGAGTGGTGTGTTGAAGTCTCCTAAGATGAATGCATTGCTGTCTATTTCCTCCTTTAATTCTGTTAGTATTTGTCTCACATATGCTGGCGCTCCTGTGTTGGGTGCATATATATTTATAATGGTTATATCTTCTTGTTGGACTGACCCCTTTATCATTATGTAATGTCCTTCTTTATCTTTTGCTACTTTCTTCGTTTTGAAGTCTATTTTGTCTGATACAAGTACTGCAACACCTGCTTTTTTCTCTTTGTTGTTTGCATGAAATATCTTTTTCCATCCCTTCACTTTTAGTCTGTGTATATCTTTGGATTTGAGGTGAGTTTCTTGTAGGCAGCATATAGATGGGTCTTGCTTTTTTATCCATTCTGTTACTCTGTGTCTTTTGATTGGTGCATTCAGTCCATTTACATTTAGGGTGATTATTGATAGGTATGTACTTATTGCCATTGCTGGCTTTAGATTCGTGGTTACCAAGGGTTCAAGGGTTGCTTCTTTACTATCTAACAATCTAACTTAACTTTCTTGTTAAGTTATTGTAAACACAGTCTGATGTTTCTTTCTTTCTCTCCCTTCTTATTCCTCCTCCTCCATTCTTTCTATAATAGGTGTTTTATTCTTTGCCTTTAGTTGATATTTGGATGGTCTGCTCTCTTTGCTATGATTTTTTTTTTTTCTCTGGTGACATCTTTTTAGCCTTAGGTGTGCTTCCATCTAGAGCAGTCCATTTAAGATATCCTGTAGTGGTGGTTTATGAGAGGCAAACTCTCTCAACTTTCGTTTATCTGGAAATTGTTTAATCCCTCCATCATATTTAAATGATAATCGTGCTGGATACAATATTCTTGGTTCGAGGCCCTTCTGTTTCATAACGTTAAATATATCATGCCATTCTCTTCTGGCCTGTAAGGTTTCTGTTGAGAAGTCTGATGATAGTCTGATGGGTTTTCCTTTGTAGGTGATCTTTTTTCTCTCTCTAGCTGCCTTTAATACCCTGTCTTTATCTTTGATCTTTGCCATCTTAATTATTATGTGTCTTGGTGTTGTCTTCCTTGGGTCCCTTGTGTTGGGAGATCTATGAGCTTCGGTGGACTGCGAGACTACTTCCTTCCCCAGCGAGGGAAAGTTTTCAGCAATTATTTCTTCAAAGACACTTTCTATCCCTTTTTCTCTCTCTTCTTCCTCTGGTACTCCTATAATGCGAATATTGTTCCGTTTGGATTGGTCACACAGTTCTCTTAATATTCTTTCATTCCTAGAAATCCTTTTATCTCTCTCTGCCTCAGCTGCTCTGTACTCCTGTTCTCTGTTTTCTATTCCATTAACAGTCTCTCGCATCTCATCCATTCTGCTGTTAAGCCCGTCGATCGCTTGTCTGATTTCTGTATTGTCTTTCCTCAGTTCCCTCACTTCCTCCCTCAGCTCTTGCACATTTCTCTGTAGGTCCATCAGCATGGTTATGACTTTTATTCTGAATTCTTTTTCAGGGAGGCTGTGCATTTGCATCCCTTCAGACTCCCTCTCTGGGGTTGTCTGGTTGATTTTGGTCTGAACCATATTCCTCTGTCTTTTCATGGCTGTATAATTTGGTCACTGATAGTTGCCACGTATGTCAGCTGGGCTCTTTAAGACTTTAAAAAGAGAAGAAAGAAAAAGAGAGAGAAAAAACCTGATAAAAAAAGAAATAAAAAGAAAGAAAAAAAGAAAAAAAGAAAAAAGGAAAGAAAAGAAAAAACAAAAACAAAACAAAAAACAAAACAAAACAAAAAAAACAAAAAAAATGCCCACTGGACGTAGATTCTGTGGGAATGGTCTAGGTGGCGCTATTGCCCCACTATTCCACAGCTGTGACTGTGCCGCTCTGCAGGGCCCTTTATCGCTCTGGCAGGGGTGGGAACGAGTAGGAGGCTGTTGATCTCAGTGAGAAGTGTTAAGTATGGCTACACTTCCTCAGTCGCCAGCTATGGTGTCTGAAACTCCCCAGGACTCCCAGCCTGCTGGGCTGAGTGTGCTGGGGCGATCCGGCTCCTCCTCTGGGCTCCTGTCTCTTTAAGACCGCTGAGGAAACCGTGCACTTTTTTTTTTTTCCTTCCCGGGACCCGGCTGCAAGCACCCTGGCGCGTTCCCTGCTCAGATCCTGCCCCTCTGTCTCTCCAATCTCCACTGCACTGCACAATGTGGGTCAGCGCTCCCCGCGCAGATCACCGGGGCTGGCTACTTCGCGGGGTGTACTTCCACTCCCTCCCGGCTCTGACTCCTCTCCTCCCGCCTGTGCGCTTGGGTGGGGGAGGGCTCGGGTCCCACCGGGTCGCGGCTCCGTATCTTACCCGCCTCTTGGGGTGCCGAGTCCTCTCGGGTATAGCTGCACGCTGTGCGCTTTCCTGTGTATTCTCGTCTCTCTTTTAGGAATAGATGTATTTTCTGTGTTTTCGTAGATAAATATAGTGTTGGGAGGAGATTTCTGCCGCCCTGCTCACACCGCCATCTTCCCGGAAGTCTACTTTTTTTTCTCTTTAAGTAACTTTTAATAAAACATTTACTCTGCTTCACTACTGTGTCTCTCCCCTTCAATTCTTTATGGTGGCAGGGACATGGACCATGGAAAATACACAAAGGTCCCCCAACACTTTAATTAATTATAAGAACAATTAAGTTGTCAATAAATAAGTGGAAAACTCGAATGTAGGGAAAAGAAAGTATACTTTTGTTTTTCTAAAAAAACATTAAAGAATTATTATATACATCAAACATTCTTGGTTAGATACTCTGTTTAAAAATTACAGACAATTATGCTATTTAAATTCTGAGAAATTTTCATCGCACTTAGCATCAGAATGTAATTCGTTATTCAGTGATTTTCTTGCTATCATGAGATACTTTTAGCCATATTGCATTACAGTATCTTCAAAGTATTTTACCTAAATTTCATTAAATGAATAAAGTACAGATTTTTCATTAAAATTTAAAAAAATTTCTGTACTTCTGGTTGCAATAAAAGAAAACTTGCCAAACACCTTTGTAAAAACAAAACAGATTCAATCAGCGGTAAGGGAATTCATTATATTTTATGGAGAGGGTAGATAGCATAGGCTTTAAGTTAGTTTAAGGGCAAATACAAATTGAAAATAAGAAGCTTAGTTCTCCAAGGGTCCTTCTTTCCTTTTCCTCTTTCAGAATTTATTTCTCTGTCCTTTTCAAATGCACATAAATCCTTTTAATGGCTAAGTCTTTTTGTCAGCCTCTTAACTCAGGAATGTTTCCTCAAGGACCTTAGGCCCTGTCTTTGAAATGTAATCGTCAGGAAATAGTGCTCTATTTCCCAGTTTCCTGAGGAGATAGACCTAACTTCAGCTGTTACCTGACTCCAACTGCCAAATCTACCCAGTTCAATAGGTTATTGTTAGGCCAGGGAGAGGAAATCCCAGGGCAAAATACCTCTAAAAACCGAAATCAGTCAAGGGGAGAAATAGTTTAAAATCCATTTACTGCTTACAAAACTGAAGTCCAGCCAATCTCTCTCTACTGCTCCAGCAGCAGCAAAACCAGCCTTTGCCCTCACCTCTCAGGTACAGATAAGCCCTCTGTTGCCCACGTAATTACCCATTTATATGGACATGGACTTCTCTCCACCTGTGAGGAAACATGTAAATACACTAAAGCCATACTTCTTTCCACCACTGAAGCCCTATTGATATGCAGATATACTAAAGCCAGGTGAGATATTCTGGAAATGTTACAATTTTACCCACAGGCCACCCCTCCAGAAATCTCACCTTACAGTTTACTCATTCCCCTTCTACTGACCTTTTTAATAACATACAAGGACAACAGCAATAAATCTTGATAATCCTCAAGCCAGAGGATTCAGCCTATGCAGATTGAGTAAATGTACTTTACCGCACAATCTCTCACTAAGCACAAAATGTTTCTACACTTATTTATTCATTCCTAACAACCATGCTAGATTGCTCACAAAACTTTTACCAAACATTAGACAAAGTCAAGCCTTTCTTTAAGCATTTTTTTCTTGACAACAGCAACACAATCATGCTAATTCTCAAGCCAGAGTATTCAGCTAGGTTCAAAGTTCCCTGCAGATCAAGTCCAAAACTCATCCATTCCAGCCATCACGTGACAGCTGCAGCCAGGGGGCACATCCAGGGCACAAGGACTGTAGAAGCAAATAACCGTGATTGTGGGGCGCCACTTTTATGTTATTCCAGGAATACACAGGAGGCCAGCTTCCAGGAATTTTCCCCAAGGTGCTAGAAGAGCCAGCCATCACCGGTTCATGTGTCGAAATGTCCAGGGCCACGTCCATTTTATTCCTAATTGCTGCACCCATCCTTGCAACACATGTCCAATTAAGTGGGTGCCTTGATTGCTCTCAATCACCTGTGACTGGCCATAGGCTGCAAAGAGACCCTCTAGGCCCCTCTTGGTGGTTTGCTGATCTGCACAACGTGCAGGGTACTTCCTCCAGGTTTGGCTGACTTCTTCAAAGGTCAATGGCAACTCCCATTGATGGGCTACAGCCCACATTGTCTTTTGTCCCACGTGCAGTAGAGACTGATATAGCCATTAGGCCACATCAGAGGCAGACTTTCCTTCTAGCCAGCGCACCTGGGCTAATGCGTCTGCTTCATCATTCCCTGGGGGTGCCAAAGGCAAATGGCCAGTCACATGATAAACATGATGTACGATAGGTGTCTGTACCACATCACTCCATGGCCTTTGGGTCAAGTCTCTCACCCACCCCATGATGGGATAGGTGGTTATTACCTTGGTTGGAGCTTTTCCGGCGATGGGCTCTGTAGCCAGCAAGGCATGGTACACAGAAGCCAGTTGCTTGTCTTATCAAGATGTACCAGACCTCTGCTCCTTTCCATAGTTGTGACCAGGTTTCAGCCAGCAGCAGAAGCAGCAGCAGTGGCAGAAGCAGCCTTAGGCTCAGGCCACGGCCTGGGGTCGGCGCTACCAGCAGTGGTGGTGGTGCCTCCAGGACCACAGGAGTGTAGACACATGTCCCTAGGCGCGAGTGCAACTTCTCCCCATCATTTCGTGGGGCAGCCCTCCCAAAGGTCACACCCATTATAACATTTCGGGTTCAGAGGAGCCCTGCCACCTGCGCCAGGTGTTAGTCCAGGTAGAGGAAATCCCAGGGCAAAATACCTCTAAAAGCCAAAATCAGTCAAAAGGAGAAATAATGTTTAAAACCCCTTTATTGCTTACAATCTGCAGTCTGGCCCATCTCTTTCTACTGCTCCAGCAGCAGCAAAACCAGCCCTCCCCGTCATCTCTCAGGTACAGATAAGCCCTCTGTTGCCCAGGTAATTACCCACTGAAACCGTATTGATATGCAGATATACTAAAGGGAGATATTCTGGAAATGTTACAATTTTACCCACAGTTATTATCCCCTTAGCTTTATAAGAGTGAGATTTCTTTCCCATTTGAATCTCTTTTAGAAGATTGCTGGTGATGTGCATAGTAGTCTGGCTTAATGCTTTTTCAATAATAAGTTTCCTTTTCTGTCTTTTGTTTTAAATTTCATTTCCCCAGCAGTAGTTAACTGCAATACATTTTACAGACCTTTATCTACTTTAAAAAACAGTGAAATTCCCAACCAACTAGTAGCCTCCCTCCCTGTATGATCTCATGAGTTTTTGCATAGCAGCAAGTGATAAGGTTATTTTTCTATGAACATACAATATATTATTTTATAAAAAGGATTGTTTTCTAATTTACTTAATGACAATATATTGAAATAAATTTAGTTCAACTCAAAGTACTTCACGTGTATCTTTACATTCTTTCACAATTCGAAGGGTAGCTGAATATGCCACCCCGAACTATGCCTCTTTGTCATAAGGATTATTTTGAGCTGGTTATTTTTGAGAAACAGCACACACAGGAGAATCTCTGAAAACAATGTTATATTTTTGTAAGAGCCATTTACATTTATAAAGGAAATCTCCGTTTGCAAAAGTCTCCATTCCAGTATGGGAAGAGAAGGATGACTTTAAATCACAAGGTAATCTTAAGGAAGAAAGCACCTAGTTTAATCTGCACAACAAACCATACCCTTGTTGACTGTGCTTTTGCTGGTAACTTCTCATCACAGCCCTTCCCCTGCCTCCCTCCCCTCATCCCAAATATATACACCTTTCTTTTGTCTTTAGCTAAAGATGGTATATAAGGTTGTAAGTCTGGGGAGAGGAAATCCCGGGGCAAAATACCTCTAAAAACCGCAATCAAAGGGAGAAATAAAGTTTAAAATCCGTTTATTGCTTACAAAACTGCAGTCCAGACCATCTCTCTCTACTGCTCCAGCAGCAGCACAGCCAGCCCACCCCTCACCTCTCAGGTACAGATAAGCCCTCCATTGCCCAGGTAATTTACCCACTGATACGATTTTCTCTCCACCCCTGAGGAAAGATGTAAATACACTAAAGCCATACTTCTTTCCACCTCTGAACGCCTACTGATATGCAGATATACTAAAGCCAGGCAAGATATTCTGTAACTATTGTAAGTTTACCCACACTGGATTTAGGGTTGGCCCTAAACCTAATGACTGTTGTCCCTATAAAAGGAGAGGATATAAAGACACAGGAAAGAAGGCTTTGTGAAGATGGTGGTAGAGACTGGAGATATGTTGCCACAAGCCAAAGAACTCCAAAGATTATCTTTCTTTACCAGATGGAAGTTCAGCAGATCAGTCAGTGATTGCACTACTGGAGCAAAGTGTCAATATAAATTTTCAGTATTTATTTTGCATATCATTTCCAAAAACTGTCATTGTGGCCAGTGTCTTCCACATTTTGCCTTCAGATGTTCCATGTAACTGCGGGGAAATCCCGGGGCAAAATACTTTTGAAACCAATATCAGCCAAAGGGAGAAATAAAGTGGGAGAAACCCGTTTATTTCCTACAAACAGTCATCCACTTCTGGTCTCCCATGTCTCTCGTAACCCAGCTGCAGAAGGAGGGACCCCACCTAACCTCTTTGGTCCAGACAAGCCCTCGCTCTCCGTGTAATTATTGATATGGAGATGGATACTTGACCCGGCCCGCAGGGTCAACGGGAACCTAAGGACAGGGTGCGCAAATGAAGAGGGACAGAAGACACAGAATGGAGACAAAACAGGCTTTCTGATCAAGTCTCTTTTACTGCAGGTTAGAGCAGAGAATATAGACATTACAGGGTGTGGTCTTTTCTGATTGGTTGCCCACTATGCTAACAAGGTATCTTGTGCGGTTCAGTCACGCATCGAGTTGTGCGCGTGCGCAGCTGTCCCTGACGCCAGCAGCGGACCTAATTGAGAACACTAGGCGGGAAGGTGTGGTGAAGGAGTAACCAAAACTTAAGACTTAAATTGAAACCTAACTGCAAGATGGAGTCTGACTGATTTATCCACTCCCCACATGTCCCCCTTTTAAATTTTATCAAAAGACGAAAATTGGCAGCAACTCTGCAAAAGAGCACCATGTTGGACAAAAGGTTGGACAACCCACCTCAGCCATTAGGAGACTGCACCTCTCTTAGGTTGGAGAGCAGTCGGCCCCCCTTACGCATTGTCGGCAATCACAACAGCATTGGTTGTATGCCTGTCTCAGGTTGGCAGGGTGACTGGCTCTTACCCGTCATTGGCTGACCAGCCCATGTTATGTCATTCAGTGGCAATGAATGGTGGTTGCACCAACATGTGGCAAGGAAAGCGATGCCCAGGCCTGGGAGGATGATGATATGAGCAGGGTAGCGGTTTAACCAGACAAAGACTCCTGAACTTATACATGTCTAGAGATTACAGTGGATACAACTTATCTCCAAAGGAACAGTAAATTGATCAATAAAGGGTACACTAAGCAAGGCAAATGAGTAACAAGTCTAACAAAGTTTAACATTATTCTTTTTCTAGGTAGTTGATTATCAAAAAGGCAAGCCAAAATAATTAAAACCATGCTACATAGCAATGTCTTTTTGATCAGAGCAGTTTTTGCAACGACCCAGGAAAAATTTTCTAGTAAGGAGCTGAGGGGCTATCACAAGACTCAGCGAGTCCTCTATCAGCCAAATCAAGTCTGATAGTGGATCTGGATATGCTGAAGACTAATTTTATTCAGCTGGGTTCGTATGAAACTGAGGAGTCTATTTATAATGCAGGGCCCGAGGGTTAATAGTAAGACAACCAAGGGTCCTGCTATAGCAGATAAAAGCGTAGTCAGACAAGGTGAAAAAGAAAACCACTGTGCAAACTATGGTTGCTCACTTTTTCTTTCTTCCTCTCCTTTTGATATTCTCTCTAAACCCTGCCATACTGTTTTACAACCCCTGTATGGTTGGCATAGAAACAGCATTCTTCTCCTAGAGCAATGCATAGCCCACCTTGTTGTAAAAGTAACAAGTCAAATCCTCTCCTATTTTGGAGGGTCACTTGAGCTAGAGAAGATGATTTCTCTAAGGCACTTACTGATTGTCCTATGCGGGACAGATCTTCATCAACAGACTGTTGCAAAGCTTGAAGGGCAACATGCTGGGTACCTAGCATGGCAGCACCTATGGCGAGGCCACCAAGGCTAAGGGTCAGTAAAGCAGTGGCTGTTAAAGTACCAACTTCTCTCTTATGAGGGGTAACAGGGTAGGTGTCTAAACTTGAATGATAGATTATGCGAGGGAGTACAAGTACAGCAGCAACACAAAAGTCTGTGTCATTATCAAATTTATCACTCAGGCAGGGCATAGTCCCTGATGTACAAATCCATACTGACCCGTTATCGGGTTGAAGGAATTTGCCACCCTCAGGCTTACTCCAAGTATGGGTTCTATTGCAGAGATGTTTCTTTCCTGTTGGTACTTGACCTACACGTAGGCCCTGTTGTGATATGGGCAACGCGAGGCCAGATTTGTTGAGACACTGAGTGGCTTCCACCAAGCTAGTATTAACTATCACTGCAACTCCTTCATAAAATGGTGGTTCGGGGGTGAGACATAGCCAGCATGATTTAGTAAAATTCAGGTTAGATTGATTGATTGCCAGGAAGGTACTATTTGCTAAGGTCCATAGTGGATTTAGGGAAACTTTTCCCTTATGGGTGGAATTGTTTTGGGTGGCATTAGGTGAAGCTTTATGATTGGTTGAATTGTTAGCAATAATGGGGTTGGTATCAATTCCGGGATTAGCTAGGCTCAGACTGCCAGATTGAATAAAGCTAGTTTGTACTGGATTAGGCCCTACAATGTGGTTATAGCTTCCTCTCTACGTTTTATTTGGAGAACTTTATATATATATGGTGTTCTGTATAGCCAAAGTCCCCAGTGCATTCCTTTAGTCCAGTCTATCTTATCTTTGCCATCTATAAAAGTGACATTTACTGACAGAGGGCAACTCTCTTGTGTATTAGAGCTTTGATGCAACGGACTGCAAACGTCTGGCCTCCCAGGGGTTTGGCCTTCTCTATTAACAGGATACCTTCATTGCAAAATTCTTTCTTTAGTGGACCATTTATGTAGCCCATCATTGCTGGTCACACAACTCCAATACTTACAAAATCCCCAGTATACGCCTCCACAACTATTAGGACCGTTGCCGGGGCATGCATAGAATCCATCTTTATGCACTTTGGTAATTTCTTGTGGTTTTGTAACTTTATGTCCTAATATTTCCTGCAAGTCAATCGTTAATGGAGGCCACCATGAATTCCTTACAAATGATGAGTTGGTTATGCTGTATAGCGTCTTTCCAGCTGCAAGGTCAATAACTTCCCATGTTTGTTTTATGGGCGTATGCCTTCCGGCCATGATGGAGATCAGTCCTAGGAGGATGTACAATTGCATGGCGAGTTCTTTTATCAGCTCCTATGAGGGTGAGGACCGCTACGATGATGAGGATGAGGCCCGTCCCGGTAATCAGGAGCAGAAGATTCCACTTGAGATGTTCAGTGTCCCATTTCATGGCTCTGAAAGACAAAAAAAAAAGGGTGTTTCCTCTCAGGATTGACTTGTTCCTGGAGATTTAATTACTTTGCCCTACAAGATGTCCAAGTAGTCAACGTGCTGTATCGTTTTTTCAGGACTATGGGCATGCTGATCCTCTTCCTCCAATAAAGGCTGGCACAGGAGATGTGATCTCAGGGGGTCTCATCCCCTCTGGATGAATGGGTAAGGTTATCTACCTGTTTTACAAGTCTTTCTGGCAACCATCTTGCCGTTCCACTTTTTTGTGCCAAAAACACACAGACCCTCATCCCCATATAAGGACTGGGTCAGGTCCAGACCATCTATAGGTCAGGGGATCTTTCCACAGCACTGTTGCTTAAGTATCTTGTGTACTAGGGTGCCATAAGCGATCTGCAGCTGTTTTATTTATATCCAAATTTAGGAAATTTAAAACAAGGCATGATTGAGTGTATATCTCAGAGACCCTCTTACTGGGTATATCATCCCTTTTTTCAATTTTTCAAAGGTATGTTTAAGGGTTTGATGGGCTCTTTCAACAATTCCTTGGCCCTGTGGGTTATAGGGAATGCCTGTAACATGTTTAATTTGTAACTGAGAGCAAAACTGCTGGAAATTATTTCCAACATAGCCGGGGCCATTATCAGTTTTAATAATTTTGGGTTGGCCCATCACTGCCAGGCAGGTAAGGGTGTGAGCAATAATGTGTTTTCCAGCTTCCCCTGTTTGAAGAGTACCATGAATAAATCCACTAAAGGTATCTATAGTAACATGCAAGTATTTAAGATTGCTGAATTCTGGGATGTGCGTCACATCCATTTGCCATATTTCATTAGGAACCAGGCCCCTAGGATTAACTCCTAAATGTGGGGTGGGCAGCAAGGTGACACATGAAGGACATTGTTTAACAATCTGTCTAGTCTGTTCTCTAGTTATTTTAAAAAGTCTAAGAGTATGGGAACTCAAATGATGTAGAGAATGGGCTTGTTGAGCCTTTTGAACAGCTGTCAGTTACAGAGCACACTAGCCGAGTGGCTAAGTCTGTGGTTGCATTCCCTTAAGAGAGTGGGCCAGGGAGGTCAGTGTGGGCTCGAAGATGTCCTATGAAAAAAGGGCAGGACCTAGATCTAATATTTTCTTGTATCTTTAGAAAAAGGGAGACTGCCTCGGTAGAGGGTTTGATAAAGGCTACAGTCTCCAGAAGTGGAACAGAATGGGCGATATAGGCACTGTCAGTGTATAGATTAAAGGACTTATCTGAGAAGGTTGTGAAAACTGTTAAAACAGCATACAACTCTATGAGTTGGGCAGGCGTATATGGAGTAGAAAACAACTGTAGTCTGTTCTTTGGCCGTAAAGGCGGCTCTCCCAGTGGAAGAGCCATCTGTAAACACAGTTAGGGCTCCAGTCAGTGGTTGAAGGGAAGTATTTTTTTGGAAGACAAAAGAATGAGTTTTTATAAATTGAAGCAATTTGTCAGCAGGATAATGATTGTCTATTTGTCCAAAAAAGGATGAGCAAGCAATAGGCCAATCATCTGTGGTCTGAAAAAGCCAATCAAGTTGAGCCTTAGAATATGGCTGAATAATAACATCAGGTTCTTTACCAAAATACCTTTTTCCATATTCTCTTCGCTGTATGAGTAGGTCTGCTACTTGAATAGGGGGTGATTACCCTTTTGGGGGAGGAGGGAAGATGGATCCACAAAAGTGGCCCCTTTTGCCAAAAGACTCTAATAGGTGTATGAGGTCACACAAACAACAAAAAGAGGTTTTTCATGACATAAATGTAACAAACTGGTTTTCAATTGCTAACTCAACCTTTCTCAATGCCTCTTTGGCATCTGGTGTCAAAGATCTAGTGGATTTAGGGTCAGAATCTCCCTTAAGAATATCAAACAAGGGCTTAAGTTCTCCAGTAGTTAGTTTTAAATAGGGTCTGATCCAATTTATATCTCCTAGGAGTTTCTGGAAATCACTAAGGGAATTTAGATGATCAACTCTCAACTGAATTTTTTGTGTACTAATTTGAGTGCCATTCAATTCAAAACCCAAATAGGTGTAGGGATATTTTAGTTGAACTTTATCTGGGGCTATTTGAAGCCCCTTTTTTGAAAGATTGAAAATAAGAGCATCAGCTGGCCCCCATCTTTTCATGCAAGCAGGATATCATCCATATAATGTATAAAGTAAACAGAAGGCCACAATTCCCTAAGGGCATCAATAGCTTGGGCAACATATTTCTGACAGAGCATGGGACTGTTTGCCATGCCCTGAGGGAGGACTTTCCATTGAAAGCGTCGCATGGGCCCTTTGAAATTGGTGACTGGCAGGCTAAAAACAAACCTTTTTTTGTCATCAGGATGTAAGGGGATGGTAAAGAAAGTCTTTAAGGTCAATGACTATTTTTAGATAGTTAAGTGGGATGGCCACCGTAGGGAGACCTGGCTGAAGTGCTCTCATCACTACCATGGTTTTATTAATTTCTCTAAGGTCTTGAAAAGTCTCTATTTTCCTGATTTCTTTTTAATAACAAAGATCAGAGTGTTTCATGGGGAGGTGGTGGGTTCTATATGTCCCGCAGCAAGTTGTTCCTGCATCAACTGTTTTGCGGCGGTCAATTTTTCGTAGTTAAGAGGCCACTGATCTACCCAAACAGGTACATCATCTTTCCAGGTGATTTTATCTGCATAGCGTGCAGGAACATCAGTGACCATTAGGGTAAATTTCCTAGGCCTAAACGGTCTAATTTCTGAGTGACTTGAATGGGCTCTATTATCCCCTGGGCTCGCTTCCCCAGGACTTGACCACGGCGAAAACCCTGGTTTAACATTTGAGAGGCAACAATTTCACTGGGGCTACACATCATTTACATTTGAGAATGTCACACCCCCCACAAATTAACAGGGAGGCCAGGTATAACATATGGCTGCACTGTTCCTGAATTTCCTTCATCTGTCCACCTCAAAACCTTGGCACTTTGTTCAGGGTTTTTTGATTGCCCTATTCCTTTTAAATGTGTAAGGGAAGTGGAAAGGGGCCAGGTTTGAGGCCACTTCTCCTTTGTAATGACTGTTGCATCAGCCCCAGTATCTACAAGACCCTCAAACCTTTTTCCATCTAGTTTTAATGTTAACATAGGTTTGTCCTGAGTAATGTTTTGTATCCAATAAGCATCAGAGGAGCCAAAGCCTTGATCTCCTCTGTCTCCTTTAATTACTGGGTTATTAGTCTTTATAAGCGGGAGAAGTAATTGAGCAATCCATTGTCCTTTTTCTATAACAAAAGGGGTTTGTGATGTAGCCGCCATGATTTTTATTTCTCCTGTATAATCATTATCTATAACTCCTGGGTATATTTGTAAACCCTGGGAGATGGAACTACTTTTTCCTATCAACAATCCAAAAGTATTGGGCAGAAGCGGGCCAAAAGTTCCTGTAGATATGACCTGTATCCCCATCTCAGGAGTTAGTACTGAGCGGGTGGAGGAACAGAGGTCCAATCCTGCGCTACCTGGTGTTGCTCTTGAGAGCTGGGACAAGTATTGCTTGCCTGTGGGACAAACCCAATCGCCCCGGTGGTCTGCCTCGTTTTTGGGGCCAGGGGCTAGCCCGTCAGGAAGTTTCCCTGCTGAGGAGGTAAGGGATTTCCCTGAGCATCTGCTTTAGAACGGCACTCGGCCGCCCAGTGCTTTCCTTTTGCAACTTGGGCAAAGAGGAGGAAGGGGACCTCTCCTGTGGGGAGGTTTGTTCTTGGGAGCATGGCAGTCTCTGGCGAAATGTCCTTCTTGTCTACAATTAAAACACCTTTTGGTCTGAGGACCCTGAGCAAAATCTTTTAAGGCTGCTCCTATGGCTAAACAGAGGCTATGAGCAGTCCCAATGCCAGCACAATATTGAATGTAATCAGAAATATTTTTGCCACTTCGGTGTGGGTGGATAGCTGCCTGACAGGCTGGATTGGCATTTTCAAAGGCCAGGTGTTTGATAAAATCTGTCTCAGTTTCATTCTCTCCAAAAAGCCTCTCAGCTATACTAATAAGATGGCTAATAAAGTCACTGTAAGGCTCATCTGGCCCTTGTCTAATTATTTGCCAGGGAAGTGGTGGCTGATCCCTTTTGGGGAAGCTTTCTCCACGCTTTGAGGGCGGCATTTTGAATTTGAGCAAAAAGGCCAGGAGGAAATTCTTTCTGAGCTTCATGAGTGTCAAAAGGAGCATTTCCTTTTAATTCTTCTAAAGTCCAATCTGTAGATTCTCCACCTGCAGCAAGATTTTTGTGGGCGGTCTCCTTACAATTTTCTGAGAATTCTGATTTCCAGAGAATAAAATCTCCCCCAGATAGGGTGGCACGGGATAACTGATACCAATCATTAGGCATTAGCCAGAGGTCTCCCAAAGTTTCTAAGATAGAGTGAAAGGTGCTACAGGTCCATAAACCAAAACGGCAGATTTTAGTTCTTTTGTAGTTTTGAAACCGAGGCGATGATAATTGCAAATAACTGCTGGTTCCCCATCACTGTTATCATCCTCTCCCTTAACTTCAGTGACCGGGAAAAGATTTATCAGGGCTTGAGGCTTTCCCCTTTCGGGGACTACGGCTTTTGTTTTTGTAGAACTCCTAATTTGAGTTTTAGGTTGATCCTCATAGGGGCCAGGAGAAGGCGTGGCTATTGCTGGGGGAGGCTCAGTAAACTCAAGGTCTAAAGCTCGTAATTCTCAGACCAGATTATCTTCTTTAACTGAATAGCCTGTCTTAATTGTCTAATCTCAGCAATGAGGCCTACAGCTGCAGTATGAATAGCCATGGCAGGAGCCTCTGGAGGGGCCGTCACTACTTCCTGAGTAGTGGGGAGGTTAGAATAAGGAGGGGAAAAAGGAGGGAGGGCCTGGTCAAAATTATACGGAGGTAGCCGCTGGCCGACAGATGGCCAGTCAGGATTACAATATCCGGCAGCTTCCGTTTCTAAATCAGCCTCTTTTTCAGGGGTCATTTTTATCTTAGCATGGAAAACCTTTAAAGAGGGATATAGGGGTTTTATAGAAGAGGCAGTGACCTCCCCTTTATCTTGTATGGAAGGGTAAGGCTGGACTTTCGAGGGGCATGAAGATCCTCATTATCAAAGGGCATATCAATGGAAACAGAATCAGAATCTCGAAAATCTGGATTTGCCTCCGAAGCATTATTTGGAGGGGCCGAAAAAGAGACCTTACTACCTGTCTTGAGAAATTTTTCTCCTCCGCGGACCACTTCAACATCTTTATGAAAATGTCTTATTTTTAAGATTTCAAGGATCAGGTTCCAATATGAAAAGGCACTAACTGGGACCTTTTCCAACCCAAATGTCTTATAATAGTCATTTAAACAATCACCAACTCTCAGCCATCTCTTCTCATCAATAGTGCCCTCTTGGGGAAACCAAGGAGCATCTTCAAGAAAAATAAAAAACCTTACTAAGTCTTTATCTTAACCCTAGTCCCTCGTGTCTTGAGTGAGTCTTTGAGCCCTTTTATAGAGCTCTTGTTTGCTCAATGTCTGCCCCATGATTGCACCATTCGCTTACCTTTCAGGCCTGTTTCACAGAGCGGGTATACCTGTGGCGCCAAAGCGCAGGTCTTCACTCACGAGGATCCTCTCGCGGCGACCTCAAAATCATCGGCTGGCCAGCCTTTCCGGAACGGCGTTCGTCACAGTCTCCGCCGTGCCTTCGAGCCCCATGTTGGGCGCCACTTGACCCGGCCCGCAGGTCTGCGACGTGAACCCCTGGCCTGGCAGGGCCAACAACGGGAACCTAAGAAGGGGGTGCACGAACGAAGAGGGACAAAAAACACAGAGAACTGAAACATAACAGGCCTTCTAATCAAGTCTCGTTTATTGCAGGTTAGAGCAGAGAATATATAGACATTACAGGGTGTGGTCTTTTCTGATTGGTTACACCTTATGCTAATGAAGCAACTTCAATTTCCAATTACGCACCGAGTTGTGCGCATGCGCAGCCATCCCTGACGTCAGCAGCGGATCTAAATGAGAACACTAGGCGGGAAAGTGTGGTGAAGGAGTAACTGAAACCTAAGACTTAAATTGAAACCTAACTATAAGATGGAGTCTTATAACAAAATGGAGTCTGATTTATCCGCTCCCCACAGTTAAATTTTTGTCATTTAACAATGTTAATAAACCTGTTTTCCTCTTGCAAATATGTCTTTTATTAGAGGGATCTCAGCCAAAAATTCAGTAGAGGAAAAATTATTTTTCTTTCCCTACAATTGGAAGACATATTTAGAGATGAACGACTGAACAGTGACTAAAATCACTTGGATTATATAGCTTCTAAAAAGCCTGTCAAAAAGTCAAACATTTTACTGTTTTTGGCAGGACCATTTTAGTGCCTATATTGTTGGCATTTGTGTGTATTCCAAGAAGTCATATTTAGACTAGTATTTGAAATAGTTATATTTTAAATACAAGAAATAGAAAAAATAAAAGGGTGTGAATATTAGTATATGAGAAAATTATATACTATAAGTGTTAAAAAAAATCCAGATAGTAAGATTCAGTTTCAGGGGAAAATTATAATTAGGTTGAAAAGGCATGGTTGACCAAATTTTAGAGCAAGGGTTTTCAACATGGGTCCATATATACCACAACACCTCTGAGGATAAAAACAAAAAAAAAACAAAAACCCCTGAGGGCAGGGTGTGGATGGGTGGTGGTGAGGGGGAAGTCCATTAGTTTGGATGGGGAAAAATATATTGCAATTAATCTCTGACTGGACTTTAGCATTTTACTTTATTATGAATATAGGCCACAAACCTCAGTACCTGATACTTTGCTACTCACTGGTAATTACAGATGTTTCATTTTTCTCATATCAGTTGCTGCGTTATTTTGAGCCATCATTTATACTCATCTAATTACTGACAGCAGTTTTTAGATTCACCAAAAGATTGTATTATGCAATATGTTAACTATGTAAGCACATATGTCCCTCATTCAAATTTATTCTTAAAAATACTTTGGTAACTAATGTAGTAAATTTTCTTTTGCAATTTTTGCATTTTATAAAGTTAAAACATTATGCTTAAAAGGTTTCCATGTCATTAGACAGCCAAAGGTGTTCACCATATTCAAGAAAAAAAGTTAAGAACACTTTTTTTTTTGAGATAACATCAGTTAAAGTTCAGTGAGCAGAGTGTAAGGCAGCAAGCAAGGTTCTTCCACCTGGGCAAAAAAAAATCATTCGCAGGGATATTCCTTATTTGGTTACTTGTATCAACAAAAGTTACTTGTAATGTCATATTAAATAATCCTCTGCCATAGATAATCCTGTCAGTTTTGCTGAGAAGCCTCGGTTTGTCAGACCCCACAATATATACTTCTTCAGCACACATAAACAGCTTTGTCAAACCATACCATAGTCCCTTATTTTCTTATCCTACACATACTTTTAAGTTTGTGAGGCAGAACAGTCTGTGTGATTAGTTGCACATTTCAATGGCAATTTACAGGAAACATTTACTCAAACTTCTTGATTGACTTAAGTTTTTTACCCTGTCAGGTCCTACCCTGTCAAGTACTCAGGACAAAAGCACTTCAGATTTCAGGTGCACACCAATTATGAGAAACCTTTCTCGGTCTCCAGAATGGTGTTGCATCTGCGGATGTAATCTTATTTCACTCATTTCATTTAGCAGCACTGAGAGTGGTGATGAGTGTCTCGCAGCACATGTACTATTGGGAAAAATGTATGTGGGTCTGACAGCCTTTGGGTGGGGGAAGCCTATTGTGTCATGAAGTTTTCCGTTGATCTGTAGGGGAACTGGATGTCCTTGGGCATAATGGTGGCCCACTACTGCCGCGCTTGGTGTGGATGGCACACAGGTTGGTGTCCTCGAACAGCCCCACTAGGTAGGCCTCGCACGCCTCCTGCAGCGCCATCACGGCAGAGCTCTGGAAGCGCAGGTCGGTCTTTTAGTCCTGCGCGATATCGCTCATCAGGCGCTGGAACCGCAGCTTGCGGACCAGAATCTCGGTGGACTTCTGGTAGCGGCGAATTTCGCGCAGCGCCACCGTGCCGGGCCGGTAGCGGTGGGGCTTCCTTACGCTGCGCGTAGCCGGCGCGCTCTTGCGGACTGCCTTCGTGGGCAAATTGCTCGTTGTGCCGTGCAAATTCGAACTACGGAGATAATTCTTTTGTATCCAAATACTTCAGAAACCAAGCTAATGGTTCCCTGTGGACACTCGATAGCAATAGGGACCTGTCCAGTCATTGCAAAGAACTTTCAAAACCGGATGAAACTTTTTTTTATCGTTTTTACAGTTTAGCTTTCGCTTTTTTCAACCTGAACGAAGCCTGTTTTCGTAGTTCAATATTTTCCTTTTCCTAATCCAACACAAAAAGTGTTGTTAAATCCTTTTTCCAGAAAATATGGATGGCTCTTAAAAGAGACTTTGATTTGTTCCAGTTGCTACGAACTAAGCCACTACTTCCCCTTAATCTTGTGGTGGCTCTCGCTCTTCTTGGGCAGCAGCAGGGCCTGGATGTTGGGCAGGCTGCGGGATGGTGACTTTGCCCAGCAGCTTGTTGAGCTCCTCGTCGTTGCGGATGGCCAGCTACAGGTGGCGCGGGATGATGTGCGTCTTTTTGTCGTCGCGAGCCGCGTTGCCAGTCAGCTCCAGGATCTCGGCCGTCAGGTACTCCAGCACCGCCGCCAGGTACACGGGCGCACCGGCCCTGACCCACTCAGCGTACTTGTCCTTGCGGAGCAGGCGGCGCACACGGCCCACGGGGAACTGCAGCCCGGCACGCGAGGAGCAAGTTTGGCCTTGGCGCGAGCCTTGCCGCCCTGCTTGCTACGGCCTAACATAGGATCTTAGATAGCTGCACTCTATTAGAAACTAAGATGAAAGCGCATTGGCAGCATCTTTTATAACCCTCATTAGGCGCGGAAAAGAAGATTTTTCATTGGTTAAATTGACAGCTTCTTCTTGCCCAGTGGAAATGTCTTCGTTCTGATTGGGCAGAACTAACTTCTTACGTTATCCTGAATAGCTACCAATCACACACAGGACTTTAGCCTATCACCTTATTTGCATAAGAGGCTCTATATGAGAAGAACACTTTGTACCCTTACCATACCGTTTCTTTCACTTCACAGTGTTTGAGCTGTACCAAATCATGCCTGAACCCGCCAAGTCCGCTCCGGCGCCCAAGAAGGGCTCCAAGAAGGCGGTGACCAAAGCGCAGAAGAAAGACGGCAAGAAGCGCAAGCGCAGCCGCAAGGAGAGCTATTCCATCTACGTGTACAAGGTGCTCAAGCAGGTCCACCCCGACACCGGCATCTCGTCCAAGGCCATGGGCATCATGAACTCTTTCGTCAATGATATCTTCGAGCGCATCGCGGGTGAGGCGTCGCGCCTGGCGCATTACAACAAGCGGTCGACCATCACCTCCAGGGAGATCCAGACGGCCGTGCGCCTGTTGCTGCCCGGGGAGCTGGCCAAGCACGCCGTGTCCGAGGGCACCAAGGCCGTCACCAAGTACACCAGCGCTAAGTAAATTGAGTTGGCAGCAAGCGCACCCATAAAGGCTCTTTTAAGAGCCACCTATATTCTCAAGGGGAGAGCTGGTACTTGTTTGCCTTCTGTGCTGGGCTTTTGTAACTCGTTGAGTATTTAGTCTGTGTGGTAGGGCAATTACTTAACAGTCATTTAGGATCTTCGTATCAGTAAACTCGAAATCCGCTAACGACAGAAATAACCTGACTAGGGTAAGGCTGGAACTCCTTTGTGTAAGATATTAATGCCTTGAACCCCTTTTGTCATTTAGGAACTTTACATCCAAAGGGGCTCGACCACCATTTCTGATAACCATAAAGTTCGAAGCAAATTTAAATACTTCCATCACCAGTTGGACAAACGGTTGGACTCTCCCCGGGTGCCGACGTTGCGCGGGCAATTTGAATTTACCCAGGGAATGCCCGCCCTCCCTCTCCGCTTCCTGACTGGCTGTGGGCATCCGGTAAGCGACGGCGGTTTTGCGTGCGCTGGACTCTGCTCCCTTAGCACACCCGAGCTCCGTGAGTAAATATTGTCGCCATCCTGCTTTTCATTCTTTACCTTAGCGTTTTATCCCTTTGGGGAACGAGATTTATTATTTCCTCGAAATTTTCGCGGGATAGAAAGGAAACTGAAGGATGTACTTTTTAGTCTGAGAAAATAGCAACGCTTTGTTTCTAATTAGAAAATTGCTTTCCCTTTGCCAAATATCCATATAATAGAAAATATTTCAGGGTGAAACGACTCTGGGGTCCAAAGAAGGCAGAGAAGGTTGAGGGCATTATCATAGACTTATGAAACAAAAACTAAGCTTCCATTCTAAAGTTCCCTTGATTGGTATTTTAAATTGTTTGACTTTGGGAACAGTGAGGTAAAAATTCAGCGTCGTTCAGCTTGTAATGAGAAGTAATCACCCACCAAACACTGTTTCTCTAGACTATAACTATTCAAAATTGTTTCTCTTTTAAGTACAAAGCCATAATCTATAAAGCACTAGGAAGCTTCTACTATGGCTTTTTAAAATTTATTATATAGAAGTGATATATACAAGACCCAGCCTGAGCAAGTGAAGAAAATAATTGTTAGAGCAAGTAGCTCATACTACAATTCTGAAATAGTTATGCTTTTTATTTTTTAATAACGAAGAGTTTCCTATAAATTGTTGATTGGGAAAGACTATCCAGATTTGAAACCTGGCCTTGCCTCTTAAAATTTGCACTGGCAAATGACTCTGACTTTTTTCCTCACTTAAAAAAGGGATAGAATAGTCATTCTCATGAATTAACACTTTTAACATGCTTAGAACAATGTCTTGCATATAGTAAGCATTCAACATATGTGACCTAATTCTGCTGATACCAATCATTACAGTAATATTAGAAACTAATAATAGCATGCAACTCAAAAGTACCCATGAAAAACAAAAGGGAAAAGAACAATTGTCACCACTAGGAGAAATTGGTGGCATTGTATCTCATTTACTTTTTCTGGAAGGATAAATGATTTAAGATAATTGGTCTAAACTGATTCACGTGCAGGGCTAATGATTTGTTTGGATAGGCAAACATTTGAAGGAGACAAAATGAGTTTATTTGACAAGTTTTGGGTAAGAGTGATGTGGATGAACTTCTCAGCATGATCCCAGAGTATAAGAATAATATTGTTCCATGTGAATACTAGTCAAAATTTCACTCTTCAGAGGAGACTATCTATCAGTTATACAACATCAACCACGTGGATGTCTCTAAGTCTCTTTTCCTAACACTCTTCTTACTGCCCAAGCAATTTGTGCCGGAGCCTGCCGGCAGGAGTCGAACAGTACCTAAATGGGGGGGGGGGCGAGGGTTTGTATATACAAAGATCACAGGAGGGCAGTCTGTCAGTGCAGAAAGCCAAAATGCTTTATTTCTCTTCGGTATATATGCAGTCTTGTTATGAAACTATCCAAAGTATATTGGCATTACAACAAAGACACTACCTTATCATACAGAGTTGTTTTCTTAATCAAGTTCCCTGTTCCCAGGACCAAGGAACGGTTACTCTGTTCCCAGACATTCATGTCTCAAAATAACTTGTACAAGGACAAAAGTTGCAGGATAAACAAGTTCTCTCTACAATATGGAGGAAGTTCACAACATGGCTTCACTTATGTCAAGCAGTAACCAAATACGGCTCCCCACATCTAGAATGGCTGCTGAACTTAAGATGATTGTGCTTATGCTCTCATGGCTCTCCACATCTCCCCCTTTTTTATTTTTTATGACAAACTCTATTGTCATAATAGAAGACTGTGCCTGTCTTAGGTTGAGAGGCACAAAGGAGATCCTTACCCGTCATCAGACTTCAAACAGCATGGTTTGTGTCCTGTCTTAGGTTGGTATCTCCCTTTGCCAGTCTTACCCATCTTTGACTAACCAGCCTCTATTCTGGCACTCGGGGAGGGGACACATATAGCTGCAAGCCATGTAAGTCTCCGGCAAGTGTAAGCCAGGTTCTTAGAACTAATTTTAAAAAGCATGGAAGAAGGAGGCTAAATCATTCTTTCTCAGACCTCAAGGCTAAATTATTCTTTCCCAGGGAGAGAAAAAGAACACAGAGCAGTCTCTACATTGATACAGTTCTTTGAACTGTGGTTCAGCTCTGTCCCCTGAAGTCTGGTGTGCAGCCAATTTCCTTAGACTTGCTTTGCTTGAGATAACAGGTCTGCAGCCTGAGCTGTTTGCAGACTCAGGCTGACACAAAACAAAAAGTTCCAAATTAACAGCTGCACATTCTTCTGTGAGAACTCCAACATTCCCCCCCCCCTTTTTTTTTGTCAAGTAGTACATAGATATAATAGAGAATATAGCAAGTAGATAGTTTCTAACAGGAGGCTTTTAACAAAGTTTACTTCCCTATATTCTGCAGTATAAAATAAGTCTTTATTGAATTTATGTGAAGTAAAATAAAGACAGAAAATAAATCTAGTGCAATTAGAAGGTAATTGCAGGTGAGCTGTCTATGCCTATAGACTGAGATTTGATCTGAGCTGGGCAAGGGCAACAAAATATCCACAGGTGCAGAAGATTTCTCTCAAAACTGGGGGGTAAGGTTCTAAGCCTTATGTTTGTTGGCCCTCAATTTCTCACCTGATGGCCTCCCTGTGGCTGTACCTGTAGAAAGGATTATGATACACAGTAATTTTAAGTATGAGGCATGTATAGGTTGTAACAAACTACTAATTAAATTAAGTACACACATTAACAGAACAGGAATACAGATATATAGCAAAGGCAGAAAAATTAGATAAATTAAAACAACACATTCCTGGAAACTTCACATCTCCTATGTTTTTGTTTTGTTTTTTTAACAGCAGATAATCTATAGTAGCATGATTCTGAAGCACTACAACTCGCACTTCTCCTAGCTCTTGATTGAGTTCAGATAATACAGAAGCAGTCAAATTCATTGTTTCACTGTACACACAGGCCAGCTTAGATATTTTTCTTTTTGCATTCCAGTGATAAGTCTAGCAGGATGGATGCCGCTGTAACTGCTTCAGAGGTGGGATCCAAAGTCTCAAGTTGTTGTCACAATCAGACGGCAGAGCTCGGAGAAGTCTTTCATGATTATTTTCAGGATAATCTATTAGAGCAGGAAGGATGCATCCCGTACCACAAAACCATCTTCTGTAGTTTGCTTAATCTTTAATATTTGTTCTGCTGAAATCCAGCTCTTCACTAGTTCAGGAGCAACAAAACAGTGACTATAAATGACAAAAGACTTGTAAATGAGAGTGGCTAAAGATCTGAGGAGAGCTTACCACAAGACAGTTGACATAAGGAAATTTGGATATTTTTGCAACACAGAACATCCAGCAACAAAGTTTGGCATCATTCTCTTTGACAGTGCTTTCCAGGTAATTAAGCAAGTGATTATATATGGATAAATAAGCCGAATAGCCACATACTTTCTCTAATGAAGAGAAAAATTCTCTGACATTTTCCAGGGGCCCTCTGGAAAATAGAGTTAATTAGAGGTAAAAAACACCTTTTTGAATTTGATTTTGGAAAGTTGTCAAAAGAAAGCTTTTAAGGCCCTTGCCTAAATAGAATTATAGGTTATCAATACTTATTATTTAACCAGAATGACAATAAAAAGGTTTAAAGACAAATACAGGTTACTCAGTTGCTAACAATATTTAGCTTGCAGTCCTTTTAATATTAAGATCTTATTCTCATAAGCACTCAGTAAACAGCTGTACTTAAGAACTAAGTTACCTTCTTTTACTCTTAATACAATGCCTTTCCATTCCTTATATCTTCTTATCAAGGCACACATTCTTTAGCATACAGAAATGTTTTCCTTATTATATTAAGTAGTTTTGATTAGACCTTAAAAACATTAGGTACCTTAACCTTCAATGAACACTGAAAAATAGGCTATTGTAAACTGTAACACCAGCATTCCTCAGATTGATACATTTATGAACACTTTTTATAATTTCTGGAAATGTGCCTTACAGCACAATTTTTTACTGAGCATAAAACATCTTTATATAACTTAGCAAAACTCTAAGAACTTTGGTTACCACAAAAATTCTCAGGCTGTTTGCAGATATACACAGTTATACATTAATATACTATTATTATTATTATTAAGATATTTGTTACACTTGTTTACACACTGTCTAGCAATTATGCTAGATTACTTATAAAAACTTTTACTGAACATTAGACAAAGTCAAGCCTTTAAGCATTGTATTCTTTAAAGATTTAACAGATAACATCAACTGAAATGACTTTAGGTAAACTCAGTCAACTGATAACTATAAGGACATGTCCGCTTCAGTTAAACTTAAATTAGCATTAATGCTTAATATCTTTTATTAGAATTTCTTGGAAGTTTTAGAATGCCCAATTTTCACAAGCGCTTGTTTTTAAATTAATTTGTATTAATACCATCTGGAGGTAGAAAAACATTTTTCATTTACACACTTAGACAAACATACAGACTGAGACATAATGGTTACAGTTAGCAATACTTTTCATAAAAGAATATATTCTCAGGTAGATAACTGATACAAAGATTTGAGTTACTAATATTCAATTGCCCTCTTTCTTTTTAGCTTACTTAATTAAAAGTATTTCAATTTTCAAGAATACACTCTAAGGGTGAGTAGTTCACATAACTGGGTTAAGGTTTAGATGGTCCAGACTAAAAGGAACCAATGAAGGCTCTGTACTGATAGGGACTGTGTTTCTCCAGGAGGCTGGAAATGAAATGCCAAGTACAATTCTAGCACAAGTTATTTAAAGCCAGGCTGTATTGCAGAAGATAAATTTCTTCCGTTTCAGGGAGTCTAGTTTAAAAACCTCTCAAATTTTTGAAGATAATGATGAACTCAATAAGTAGAATATTTTTACTAAAAGAATTTAGAAAACTAGTTCTATATTGTAGTAGTTCACGGGATTTTTGACTATTTTCTTTCCTTAAGGCAAAATATATTTAGCTGCATAACATTATATTGCATACTTCTTTCAGGGGCCAAGCCTCTTCTAATCAGAGATTTAAAACTGGTAGCCGATGCTAATCATCTTTTAAGTGGCTAACGAGTGCTCAGACACCTTTTATGAGATAAAGAGTACAGCATTTAGCCAGGAATAAGAGCAATTTCTCACCTTACAATGGTGGGCATCAGGTTCCATGAAACTGGTGCAGTTAGAAGAAAGTTAGGAACGCCCCTTGCCTCACTCAGAGGCCAGGACAGCCTGAAAAAGCAAGCTGGAAGTCAGAGAGACAGAAAGAGAGTCACTCCTCATGGATACCCAGTCGGGCTGTCAAGGTCTGATTCCAGACACGTGGGCCTTTGAGAAGCCACTGAAGTGTAGCCTCAGCCTAGACCCTCGCAGTTGCCCACAGCTTTCCTCAGTCCCTCGCATCCAAGGAGGTGCCTCTGAAAGTAAATCCTGGACTCCACTCAGGTGACTTTCCCAGCTCCCAAGGGAGATGGGGGATCCACTGAGGGAGACGCAGGGGAACCTGTCGCTCGAGACTTTGAGATCAGCAGCTGGGCTAGTCCCTTTTAAGTGGCTGACGAGCGCCTGATGTTGTGTGCCAAAGACAGCTTCCTTCTATAAGGACAGGGAAAGAAAAGGCAGGCTTGGATGCAGATACTCACCTCTGAGATTATCTCAGATGAGCCCCTGAAAATGATGCTGGGGTTCTTGTTTGCAGAACTGAAGAATGAACTTAACAAACAGTCAAGGTAGGAGAGCTAAAGGGAGGCTTTTATTTAGAGATACAGTGAGAGGAGAGACAGCTCCTGGTTCACACAGGGAGGGGATAAGAGAGCCTTGTGCACATAATTCTGACAAATTATAGGGCTGTATAACATTCCTTAAGGAAGTACTTCGTATTGGAATCTTTGTGAAGGAGTTTGAAAATTAAAGGAGAGTACAGTAAAAGCAAACTCCTCCCTATCTGCCAATTAAGTTTCTTCTTCAGGGAACCAAAGACAACATTCTTGCACAAAGTGCAAAAATTTTGCTGATTGTCCATTGGTGACTTTTCTACTTCTACCTCTAAGCCTCAGAGTTAAACTATAAGTGGGATTGAGATTTAAACCATGGACAATGTTGTTTAACCAAAGCAAATAAGTCAACTAAAAGTTTTTCTTTCATTTTTACTCCTGTGGAGAGGAGTAATCCCTGTAGCAATTGCTTGTACTCAAGTTCCTGTGACAGGGCATTCCTCATTTTATATTAATTTTCCGAAGGTCCTGCTTCAGAGTCTCCTAAATCTTCCGGCTGTCTGCAATAAGCGGGAAAGAAAATCTTGGAAAGGTTCATCGGGGCCCTGCCTTATTTTTGAAAGATCTTCAGAGCGAGGCCCATCATAGGCAGTTTCATCCAGGCTCGTTTAGCGGCTGCATTTATTTGAGCATAGGCACCTGGCTCCATCTGACGCTGTGTGTGAACATCACTAAACAGGCCCTCTCCTGCAAGCATGTCAAAATTCACTGGGATATTTTGTGCTCTATTAATGTCTGCAGTTCTTAGACACTGGTCTGCAAATTCAGGCTTCCACAACAGGTAATCACCACCTGACAAGCATGCTTTAGCAATATTCTTCCAATCTGAGGGTGGAAGAGCATCAGCAGACAATGCCTCAAGCAGAGCTTGTGTAAAAGGGGCTGTCGCCCCATAGGAGGCACAAGCAGTTTTAAGTTCTTTTAACTGCTTGAAAGGTACTGGGACATGGAATCTGTGCCTGGCTCCCGCTGGCTGATTTGGATCATCAAAAACGGGGAAGAAGGTAAACCCGTCAGTGTCCTCCCCTCTTTCATCAGCTTTCTTTAAAGCCTTTTGAATTGGGGTGAGCTCATGGCTCAGTACAGGCTCTGGCTTAACTGGCTTCCCCTGCCTTTGTTCGGGAGGTGTCATATTGGGCAAGGGCAGGACTGGCCAGGCGCCAGGTCCCTTTTTCGGGTCTAGCCCAGCAACTACAGAAGATGGATTTCTCATGGGTTTGCACATAAGTTTGCTAAATGCTTTACACAGGCAAACTTCAGGCAAAGGAGGAGAAGGAGGTTCGTGGCTAGGAGGGTCTTCTCCTGAATCAATCAAAGACTCTCGCTCACTGTCCCATTCAGCATCCTCTGCCACTTCCACACAAACAGGTTCAGGTGGGGCAGAAAGCTAGCTCCGCGTCCTCTCCCTTGGTGGTTTTTATGTCTAATCTGTATCTCTTGCCTAAGATAGAGGCTATCTCTAATTAAGGTCCATAGTCCAAAAACATCTGCTGGGACCTTTTCTGGTCCATGAACATCATAATGCTTCTGTAATTTTTCTCCTACATGGGCCCATACTTGAAGGTCTACAGTCCCTTCTTCCAGGAACCAAGGGCAAACTTTCTCTACAAATTCTAAAAACTGGGTTAACTCTTGCTGCCCTACCTTTGCTCCACGGGCCCAGAGCATATTCTTAAGCATATTTACAAAGAGCATCCTGCTACTTCTGTTCCCCATGAGTACTCACTGTGTCTGGTGCTCTTCTTACCGATCCTGTACTTCACTGCTCCACCCCCGGCTTGCTGTGGCCTCTAAGCAGACGTGTCCTTTTCCTGCAGTGGCCCTTCGCTGTTGTCCCCCATATTCAGGTCCCTGTTTGGGTGCCACTTTCTGCTGGAGCCTGCAGGCAGGAGTCGAATGTTTGTATATACAAAGATCACAGGAGGGCAGTCTGTCGGTGCAGAAAGCCAAAATGCTTTATTTCTCTTTGGTATATATGTGGTCTTGTTATGAAACTATCCAAAGTATATTGGCATTACAACAAAGACACTACCTTATCATATAGAGAGTTGTTTTCTTAATCAAATTCCCTGTTCCCAGGACCAAGGAACGGTTATTCTGTTCCCAGACATTCATGTCTCAAAACAACTTGTACAAGGACAAAAGTTGCAGGATAAACAAGTTCTCTCTACAATATGGAGGAAGTTCACATGGCTTCACTTACATCAAGCAGTAACCAAACATGGCTCCCCACATCTAGAATGGCTGCTGAACTTAAGATGATTGTGCTTATGCTCTCATGGCTCTCCACAAATTTGTAAACAAAGTGGCCAAGGAGGAAGGGGTAAAGGTTATATATGAACTCCACAGTATGGACTTAGCTCACCAAGGCTGACCTAGATACTGACCTTGCTAAGTGTCACATATGCTAGGACAAGTAGTCTTGGATCCATTTTGTTATGAATGAGTTTGGGATTTGTCTTCAACGATAGACACTTATTCTAGATTTGGATGTGTTTTACTTTATCTCATGCTGTTGCTAGCAAGACTATCTATGGACTTATTGAATACTCTACCTCATATTTCATAATATAACTTTTAACCCAGTTCAATACTTTATAGAGAAAAGGTAAGGCAGTGCACAGATGGCCATGGGTCTCACTAATCTTAATGTATATGACATCCTTCACAATCAGCATCCTTATCAATTATTGGGAGACTCAACTGAAGTGGCATCTAGGAATTTGGCAAGATATTTTATAGTCCTGTTCAACTGGATGTTGTATATGTGCTGAAAAGTGACAGAATAGGCATAATGTCTCCCATTCTAAAGCACATTCATTAAATAACTAAGAGGTAGAAATGGAATAGTATCTCTGCTATTATACGTAATAACCATGTGTGTGTGTGTGTGTGTGTGTGTGTGTGTGTGTGTGTGTGTGTGTAGAAGTCCTGTATTTAAAGGAAGAATGCTTCTGCCAATGGATACTAAGATGACTCTATTAAATTTTACTGATTTACCAAAAATTATTCATTTCTGATAAAGTTAAACCAATTTTAACTAGATTTACTAACTGGTTTAAGAGAGCTGTGGGAAGTCTTGACTTAAGGTAATTGGGCCTTTGGACTCCTCTTTTTCTCACTCTTCTGTATGTTTTTGTTTTCTTTCTCCCTTCCCAGAACCTCCCTTTTTAGGGAGATGGGCAGGCAGCTGAGACAGAGATATTTTGTTCTTTAAAATGTGCTAATAAACAATACAAATGAAAGCTGGGCAACTTAAAAATCTTAGAAATCTTTAAATATAAGTGAAACTACACTAATGTTCAATTACTATAAAATTTATAAAGACACAAAGTTTTATTAATTCTTAGGAATTAGTAATTTAGTGAAGTGGTTTTTAGATAACTGAATTGAGAAAAATTGTCCTGACTACCCATATTTCTTCCTTTGACATTTCATGTATGTATTTGGCTACTTGACCTAATCGCTCTTTTTCTTTCCTTCTCTTTTAGCATTTTATTTAGGGTGTGTTGGTGCCACATAAGTGCAAGGTACAGAATATATAGTTGTCCTCAAAACAGAACTAGAGCGGAGTGGATTCTGGTTTAGGAGCTATTTTCTACAACTGAAAAGATTTGCATGCTCCTTAGAGTATGACAGATATTCTATATATTAGGTGAGAACACAATAATCTTCTGTAAGTCCGGGGAAAGGAAATCCCGGGGCAAAATACCTCTAAAAACTGAAATCAGTCAAAGGGAGAAATGAAGTTTAAAACCCGTTTATTGCTTACAAACTGCAGTCCAGGGCTGTCTTTCTCCTCTGCTCCATACAAAGCCAGCAAGCAAGCAAGCCAGCCCCTCCATTTAAACTCTTGGGTACAGACACACCCTCAGTGGCCCAGGTAATTACTGATTGATATGGAGATGAACTTCTCTCCACCCCTGAGGATATGCAAACTAAAGCCAGGCAAGATCCTCTGGAAATGTTCAACTGTAACCACAGGCCACCCCTCCAGAAATCTTGCTTTACAATCTACTTATTCCCCTTCTTCTGCAATGGTCCCTGGGTGAGAGAACTGGAGCATTGTGACCAGACTAATGACATAACAATAAAAAATCATGACAATCCTCAAGCTGGATGATTCAGTGAGGTTCAGTCTTATGCACATTAAGTCCATAGTTTGCCCATTCCATAGGCAGTCAGGCAATAGCTGAGGGTTCAGAGCAATCATCGTGCAGCAGCTGCAGCCAAGAGGAACATTCAGGTCACAAGGACTGTAGGTGAAAATAACCTTAAGGGCAATAAAATACATGTTTTAATGATACCAGCATAGGCAAATCTTGTCCATCAGGTAGGATACATGCAAGAGAGTGGTCTTGTGATAAAACAGTGGCAGGAATGGGATCATGTCCTGGTCTACTTTACAAGACTTTCACCCCCTCCCTGTGGGAGTTACAGATGGGTTGATATATAGGGCTATGGGAGGTACATGCACTGGCCATAAAGATAAAAGAAAACTTCCCTGCAAGATGCTCTTACCTCCTGGAAGTTTTGGGTACACTACCATGACTTTTGGGGGCCATTCAGCTGTTATTCCAGGAATACACATGAGGCCAGCTTCCCAGCCTTTCTCCCAAGTTTCCAGAAGGGCCAAGCCATCGCTGGTCCATGTTGAAATGTCCAGGGCCAGATCCACTCAACAGTGTCTCCAGGGCTTAAGGCAGTAGAGACTGGCAGCAGGATATTCCTCTGCTGGGCATATCCTGGCTTCAATAACTCTTCTTTGGCTTGGATGTACAATTGTATAGGAGAGGCAGCAAGGTGTGTGAGCATATCCACAGGGCTCAAAGCTCCTTTACATGGCTTCTCATTCAAATGCCGCAGCACTGTCCATAGGCGAACTGAGCAACCCCATAGACTATTGGTGTCCAGCTTCAGGCCAGATTTCAACAAACCATTGTACCTCTCTATCATGCCTGCTCCAGTAGGATTATATGATACATGAAATTTCCACTTTATTCCTAATTGCTGCACCCATTCTTGTAACACATGTCCAGTCAAGTGGGTGCCTTGATAGCTTTCAATCACCTGCGGCCAGCCATAGGCTGCAAAGAGATGCTTGAGGACCCTCTTGGTGGTTTGCTGATCTGCATGACGTGCATGAAAAGCAATCAATAGTCCAGTAGCTGTGGCCACACATGTCATGGCATGCCATATTCTTCTGATATGGGCAGAGGCCCATTATAGTGTCTTTGCCACCTGACAAAGGGTATTGGCCCCCTTACTATTGTCCCATGTTGCTGTGGGACTCAGTGTGAGTCCCTCTTAGAACACACAAAGCACTCCTTCTGGGCTCTGCTGACTTTTTCAAAGGTCAATGGCAAGCCCCACTGGCGAGCTACAGCCCACATTCTTTTGCCTCATGTGCAATAAATGCTGGTATAGCCATTGGGCCACATCAGAGGCAGGCTTTCCATCTAGCCAGCACACCTAGGTCAATGTGTCTGCTTCATCATTCCCTGGGGATGCCAAAGACAAATGGCCAGTAACATGATATATAGTAAGTCTTAGTCTGACCAGAAGCCCATAGGTTTTGCCACAGCTCTTGCCCCCAAAGGGTCCAGTGACCAACCATCCAGTTGGCATGATACCATGTCGGTAGCCACAGGGTCAAGCCCCGATAGATGGCCCAGCTGTCAGTGCAGACAACTATGGGGGAAGGCTCCTGGGTCATCACAAGCCATACTGCACGCAACTCAGCCCACTGACTGCTCTTCCCCTCTCCATCCTCCATCCATATCATCTCAGTTTTAGGATGGAAAGCCACAGCCCTCCACTTAGGGGGCTGCCCGCTACTGGAGCCGTCTGTGTACCAAGCATCTTCAGGTATAGGGGCTTTTCCCTGCTGATAAGGAGTCTTGACTACCAAGGGCTGAAAAGCAAGTTCTTCCTGGTTTCCACTGGTATAGGACACTGGCCCCAATAGGCATTGGAGTTCTCCACTTAAGGGGCTAGTAGAGTGGGTGCTGCAATGCTGTAAATATGCACCCCATTTGGCCAGTGTAGGTGTCTGTGCCACGACACTCTGTGGCCTTTGGGTCCAGTCTCACACCCACCCTGCGATAGGATAGGTGGTTATTACCTTGGTCAGAGCAGTTCCAGCAATGGGCTATGTAGCCAGCAAGGCGTGGTACACAGCAGTCAGTTGCTTCTCTAGGTGTACCGGACCTCTGCTCCTTTCCATAGTTGTGACCAGAATCTAATAGGTTGGTGTGTCCATTCAAGCTGCTGCCAAGGACTCCATCCATAACCATCTTTGGTTACATGAACATCTAGTTCACAGGGCCTTGATGAGTCCATTATTTTCAAGGCCTCTACTGCCTTGACTGCCCGCTTGGCAGCAGTAAAAGCAGCTGCACATGTCTCATCCAGTCCCACCTGATGCCCTTTCATACCAACCAGTATAAAGGCTTCAGAGTTTGTGCCAAGTGAGGGATAAACACTCTCCAGTATTCCAGAAGACCCAAAAACTCTTGTTAATACTGCCATAGTGGTAGGGGTGGGGAAAGCCTGGACCCCATCTATAACTGCTTCAGAAACAACTTTAGTTTTACCCGACCAGACAATCCCCAAGAATTTTACAGACAAACTGGATCCCTGAACCTTGGTGCTGTTCACAGCCCATCCTTTTTCCTGTAGATGTTGCAACAGTCTAGGAACTGCCCCCTTCTAAATCTGAAAGAGAATCTGACATGAGCATAATGTCATTAATGTAGTGATACAACCATACTTTGCAGTTTCCTCCATGTGGCCATGTCCTGGGCTACAAGTCCATGACAGATGGTGGGACTGTGGAAATATCCCTGTGGAAGGACAGTGAATGTCCACTGCCAGCCTTCCCACATGGAGGCAAACTGCTCCTTGTTTTCCTGTGCTATGCCAATAGAAAAGAAAGCATTAGCAAGGTCTACTACATAATGATACGTTCCCAGCTCATGACTGATGGTGTCCAGAATGTCTGCAACAGAGTGGACAGCAGTGTGCAAAGGGGGTGTGGCTTTATTCAATTCCCTGTACTCTACAGTCATATGCCAGTAGCTGTCTGGCTTTCTCACTGGACACACTGGGGAATTAAAAGGACTGTGTGGGCTTTATGATGCCCACCCTCTCCAAATTCTGTAGTTTCTCCAATTTCCTTGTGCCTCCCAGGCAATTTATACTGCTTAATATCTGTCACCCTCCGAGGTACAGGCAGAGCTACAGGTAGGTGCTTAGCATGTCCCCTCATAACTGCCTTTACCGCACAAACCCTCAGTCTGAACTCACCTGCACTGGTCTGTAACCACAGGCCCTGCAGGATAACTACCCCCAAAATATATTCAGAGATGGGAGAAATGTACATGGTATACTCCTTTGGGGGTAAACACCCTATCCCCAATGAGATTTGGCCCTTCTTCACTGTAATTGCCTTCCCCCATAGCTAGCTATCAGGGGTCCTGGGAAAATGCTCAGACTTGCCATGAATCAGAGAACACTCAGCTCCTGTGACCCCCAGGGCCCTGATGAGGAGGTGTTCACTATAAGAATGAGAAACCTGGTGCTGCATACAGCTCTCACATCTCTTTGGATCCCTAGTGAATACTCTTGTCCCGTCATCTAGGGCAACCCATAAGAGAGGCTACTCGTACTTTAGAAAATCTGGGGGAGGTTGAAACAATAAGGGCACAGAGGGAAGTACAAGCCATGACTGAACGGAGAAGTGCAAAAGGCCCCATGAAGGTCTTGAGGACCCAGATGTGGGTTGATTTGATAAAGGCCACGGTAGTGAAAGAAAAATTCGGTGGGCAGCCCAATAGACTATTGTTAGAACTGTGGCAGCAGTTAAAGCTAGACCAGCAGTTGTCCAATCACTGAGGTCCAGAACATGGAAAACAGAGTCAAGACCTCATGACTGGCCTGTGTTCATGCAAAACTTCATGGAAGACAGTACTCAGGATTTGCCTGAGCCCTCAACCCACAGGAGAATGATTGGGCATTGCAGTTCAACCGACGCATGAGTCAAAGTCCCCACCTTGGGGACATGGTGGGACCAGAGGCCACATGTAGAATTAGCAATTCATACCCAGTTCCCGCAGTACCTGTTGGAGCTCTGCATACGTTTTCCAACTACTGGGAAAATACGGTAAATCACCCTGATTAGGCCAAAGTACACTGATGGCAGCTGTCAGCCATTCCAGGAGTGTCTGATTCCCTGAGGTGTGATGGGCATTTTGCAACCGCTGCCAGAGGGAAGGGTGAGTCACCAGAGAAGCCATTCTACTCATTTCAGTACCCGAAAGAACAATGTTTTCCACCCCCATATCCCAGAGACGTAAAAGCCGGTAGGCAGCTTCCAATGGCCTCTGCCTATAGGGGACGCTCATGTCCGCTAGCTCATCCTGGGTTTAGGGGCGGAGCATGGAGTGCTCCACAACCTGGGAGGGGGCTGCTTCCCCCACTGAGGAGCCCACGGTTGTTTTGATTTTCTTAATTACAGCTGGGCGGTCATTTAAAACAGGAGAAAATGGTACTTCTGGTGGTGGTCTTGGTAACAGATCCTCCAATGGCCCCGCTTCCTCCTCTTCTCCCTTGGGCTCCTCCATCAATGGCTCCTCCTCCACATTTCTGGGGATAAGGGCACTACTGTTTCCTCTCACTTCCCTATGGCCTCCTGCAACAGGGCTTTTCCTGCTGCCTACCCCCTTGCCCCTAAGGAGTCCTCTAGGGGCATGACCTGTCTTTTCAGTAACTGTGTCTCTTCAATAGCATCCCATAGGTTATCTTCCAGCTCCTCCAAGTGATGCTGAAGTGTGTCTCTGTCCCACCTAAGTCACTCTCTTCACTAACCCTCTCGATAATCCTCTTTCTCCTGTATGACATTTTCCACTATCTCGATGAAAGGAGACCCTACAATGCCAGCTGCTACCTGGCCCCCTAAGGTCTCCAAGCAGTCTTCCAACTCACGGAGAGCTAATTCTGGAGCTTCCAGTGTTTCCATCGTTCCCCATTTCTGGGGAAGGCCCCACCCCTCTAGGAGGTATTTTACCCTAGACCAATTCCCCCCTAGAGGTTCCCAATTTGGAAGCCTTGCAGCTGGGGGGATAATAGGTGAAGCGGCATCCTCTGCCACTGCATGTACTGGGGCCTGCCCACCATCTACAGGAGCAGCCCTCCCAAAGTTTGCACCCATTATTGAGACAGGGACCGTGGGTATAGTCAGAGTAGGGTGAGGACTTCCGGAAAAAGCAGGCCGGGATATTTACAGTCAGAGCAATATAACAATGGGCAAATAAGACCCTTTTGAAACTCTGTTAAGCATTATGCAAAGTCAAGGTCACACTACTTTTCTAGGATAAAGATACCAGACTAAGAATATGGACATCTTCTATGAGGTCAGTTAAGGGTCAAAAGGCCAGGAGCAACTTGGCCTAGAATGCTTGAGTGTTTCACAAATAAGAAGGGTATCTCAGTAAAACCCATGAGTTCACTGTAAACAGCCCTAGCAAGCAGAGAACAACCCAGCCCACCTTGAGGGCAGGGCAGATGGTACAAGTCCACACCCCTAAGCCATTTTTTCTTGTTCTTGAAAAATCCTCATTTGCCTATAAAACCCCCTAGACAACACACCACTCTGGGCTCTCTTGTCCCTTCCTGGCGTGAGCTGGGAGCTCTTTCCTCTCACTTTATTTCTAAATAAATGCCTGTACCTGCTCTCCTACCTTGAGTGTTTATGAAGCTCATTCTTCAGCTTCGTGAACAAGAACCCCAGCATCATTATGACAGATTTGTGTTCAGAGGCACCCTGCTGACTGCCCCAGATATTAGTCCAGAGGAAATCCTGGGGCAAAATACCTCTAAAAACCAAAATCAGTCAATAGGAGAAATGAAGTTTAAAACCCATTTATTGCTTACAAACTGCAGTCCAGGGCTGTTTCTCCTCTGCTCCAGACAAAGCCAGCAAGCAAGCAAGCCAGCCCCTCCCTTTAGACTTACAGGTTCAGACACACCCTCAGTTGCCCAGATAATTTACCACTGATATGGAGGTGAACTTCTCTCCACCCCTGAGGATATGCAAATGAACTAAAGCTAGGCAAGATATTCTGGAAATTTTACAATTTTGCTCACACCTTCAAAAGTTAATAAAAAATATAGCCACATAACAGGTAAATATAATGCATCAAGAATAAATACGTGATATAAAGCTCTTATTTAAAGATATTAAATGAAAATATAGGTTCATGGAAAAGAAGTATTGAATAGCATAAAGATGTCAGTTCTTTGAAAATTGGTATAATTCTTCAAGGTAATTCCAGCCAAAATCCTACTGTTAATTTTGGAATTTGGAAATTAATTCTGACATTTGTTTGAAAATCAAAGTGGTATAAAACAAAAACAAACCCCCAAGAAACTGCTGAAGAGGCAAAACATGATTTCGTGATTAAAAAGAAAAAAGAAACTTCATATGACTATACGACTGAGCACTATGGATAGAGATGGACATATGTACCAACTGAATTAGTTAGAAATCCAAGGATAACACCTAATTTTTTGTTGAACCTTTAGAAATGAGAAAAGTGAGATTCCAGGTTAGTGAGGAAAAAATAGGCTGTTCAAAAATTTACCACAGCAGCTTGTTATCCAAAGGAAAAATACCCACTAAATGTAAAAGGAAAACCACTAAGACCTTTTAGAAGATTGGAATATTGGGGTAGAGGCATTGTGTATTTTCTTCAGTTCTTGTCTCCACTGCAAGAAAGAATTGAAGGGCAGAGACACAGTAGTGAAGCAGAGTAAAAGTTTTATTTAAAGTTACTTAGAAAAAAGTGCAGGAAACCTCAGAGAGAGGAGTGCTCTGAAAGGTTGGGAGAGAACGAGTTTAAGATTAAAAGGTTACACACTTAGAAAGTGTCGGTGACCTCAGAGAGAGGAGTGCCCTGATAGGTTAGGGGTTTCCCTTTTTAAGGATTTTTCAGGAATGTGACAAAGGGCTAGGGTGTGGGCTTGTTAAATGGTCTCAAATATCTTGATGAGACATTAGGTTTCTTATCAGTCAGCCTCTAGGTAATTCTGCAAAATTAGCTTATCAATCAAGACTGTCTGCCCTTCCTTCAAGGTGGGCAGAGTTATTTGTTTGCTAAAGAGTATATTAATAATCTTTCTTCTTAAACCTCCTGGCTTTTTTAAAAAATGCAATTTTGGCTTTAAGGTGGGATCTCCCTGTCTTTATTATGCTCTTTATAGGTGGGCCTTTTAGCAGGGTAGAGTAAATCTTACAGTGACCTGATTGACACAGTGAAGATGTGGGCGGTGCTCAGATAGTTTTATCTGGGGAATATTCAAACCTTCAAGGCCAAGTTGCTCTTGACCTTTTGAGCTTTAACTGATTAATTCTGAGTCTTTTCTAGCTTTCTAGTTTTAACTGGTTAACTGAGTCCTTTCTAAGCGGCTTTATTGACCTTTTTCTCTTTCCACCCCACTCATATCTATTTTCCTGCCTAACAGGAAAATACAATCTCAAGGTAGGGAAGGATTTCTTAAACAAGAAACAAAAGCACTAACTGTGAAGAGAAGAGTATTACATTATACTTCATTAAGAGGCATTTTCTTTTTAAGCTGTTTTACAACATTAAAGACTACTAGGTTCCTTTTTCCTTAAGAAGGTAGAAACTATTAGAGAATGTCAATTTAAAATGAAGAAGGGGTTCAAAAGCCTGTTTCTACTGAAATCTGATCTTGACCTCACCTGAGGTCAGATTGATGCTGAGGTTCTTGTTCACGAAGCCAAAGAATGAGCTTAGCCAACACCCAAGGTAGGAGAGCAAGGTACAGGCTTTGATTTAGAAATAAAGTGAGAGGGAAGAGCTCCTGGCTCATGCTTGGAGGGGACAAGAGAGCCCAGAGTGGTGTGTCATCTAGGGGGTTTTATAGGCAAATGAGGATTTTTCAAGAACATGAAAAAAATGCTTAGGGGTGTGGACTTCTAACTATCTGCCCTACTCTCAAGGTGGGCTCCCTTGTCCTCTGCTTGCTAGGGCTGTTTACAGTGAAGTCACGGGTTATACTGAGATACCCTTCTTTATTTGTGAGACAGTTAAGCATTCTAGACCAAGTTGCTCCTGGCCTTTTGACCTTTGACCTCACTGAAGATGTCTATATTCTTAGTCTGTTATCTTGACCCAGAGAATTAGTGTGGCTTTGACTTTGCATAATGCTTAACAGTTTCAAAAGGGACTTCTTTGCCCATTGTTATATTGCTGACTGTAAATATCACGCCCGGCTTTTTCGGGAGGCCCTCACCCTACTCTGACTACACCGATGGTCCCTGTCTCAAGATTTTAGTAGGTTCAAACCTTTTCTTCTATCTTTCTTTCTGGTTTCTAATTCAGAATATAAGTGTTGTCTTTTCCTATTTTGTCTATAGATACAGAAAAAAAAAGCTTTGAAAAAATGTGTAGGTAACTAAGACTTTCAGAATAAGAGTTCCAATTATAAACAAGTGAAAGCCCTTTTCACTTAGTCTATTTAAAAATATCACTATGGTCTATTTTCTTTTTAGAAAGCAACCTTTTCCCCTTATGCCTTCAACAGAAAAGGTCTGCACGCAGTCACAATCCATGAATAACGAGAATTTCAACCATCCCAATTATAGTTTCTCAATTCCTTTTCCACTCAGCTATTTCTATTTGAAGATTTGGTTAAATGTTATGTATTTAAATAGGCTTAAAAGACCTAACAACCAAATACCATGTGTAATGTAATGGAATCCCAACTCAGATTATCTGTACTTGAGAGGTGAGGGGAAGGCTGGGTTTTGGCTTCTGCTGGAGCAGGACAGAAACGGCCCCAGACTGCAGTTTGTGAGCAATAAATGGATTTTAAACTTTATTTCTCCCTTTGATTTCAGTTTTTAGAGGTATTTGCCTTGGGATTTCCTTTCCCTGACTTACAAAGGAGAAAAAGAAACTTAATTTCATACATATGGGAACCACATAAAAACACGAGACACAAAGAAGTGACCAAAGCAGGCAGCTTTATACCTTTTAGATAAGGAAATAATACATTTGTGAGGAGTTAACAAGACAAAGGGGTTTTGCTTAGGGTAGTAAATTAGTGAATAAGTAACAAGGTTTGTTTATATAGTTTTCTTGGCCCTAAATTCCCTATCTTTGGTGATAAAAATGCCTTCCACCATCCTCAAACAGGGAGGGTAACTTTCCCATGGGAGATTTCTTTTCTGCTTTCAGGGACACAAGAGGGTAAGAGTGTCCAACTTTAATTCAAAATAATCAGTGTGCCAAGTGGCAAATTTTGGAGTGGCATATTCTGCTTCCCCCCTTCACCATGTGAGAAACACACTCACTGGTCCAAACTCAGTAAGTGGACATGGAGACAAAGAGGACAGCAGAGCGAGGCTTTAATGACAATCTTGCAAGATCAGGTGTCTGGTTAGCAGGCACACCTGAGGCCCTTGGCTCCAAGTAATTTATTCCCTAGTATGCAAGTCCCTCCCCTGGTTCCTCATTGGCTGAGTACTACAGGGTTCACATTCTTTTCCAGATGTCACCTAAGCCAATTATGTCCACATTGGTCCTTCTTTTACATGTCTTAATTTCATTGATAGGTTTAAAAAAACACACAGGTATAGCCAGGCCCTTACCAATTCCCTCCCCACCCCCACTCTCAGTCTGAGCAGCTTCCTGGCATATTTTCCACCAAGTGGCACTTTGTTAATATCTTACTGTTAAAATGTTTAAACTCCCTGGTGGGAACAAATCACATTTAGGTTTTATGCTTTTTCTAACAGTTCCCCCTCTTCTTATTTAAGAATTTTTAATTTTATTCCCAGTAATGTATTTCAACTCACTCTTGGTCCTTTTTCAAATTTATCTAATAGATTTTTACTCTCTTCTTCATAATCAAATTTACCTTCTATTAACAGATTATTTTGGGTGTATGTCATAGGTATTTGTTTATGGCTGCTTCTATAATCTCTGAGTCAGGCCTCTCACACAAGGGATTATACAGTATCTTACAGCAGTTACAACTCCTGCAACTATAATAAGGGATGTTAAAACAGGCAACCATACCTTTCCATTTTCCAAACCACCCTTCTAACCAGTCTGTAAAAGGGTCATTGATGCCAGTGTGCAGCTAATTCATTAGCTAAAGTGGTGAGTCCTTATAGGGCTTTAGTAATAGTACCCATCAGGGGCAGTATTATTTGGGATAAAAGTACAACATTTTCCACTTAATATAACACAGATTCCTCCTTTTTTTCCTTCTAACGTCACATCTATTGCTATCCTATTTTCCCAGGCCATCCTGCTGGTAGCGTCTAATTGGCTAGCTACTCCTTTGTTGATTATAGTAAATATAACTGACCCAATTTACATTTTTGTTGATGGTGGACCACCAAAATAGTGCTGATTTAAACCCTCCAGCTATTTGGTTTCTAGCTTTAAATTCATTAGGGACTCCCCTAGGGACGCCTATTAAATCAATGTATACATTCAAATCAAAGGATCCTTGTAATGATCTGCAATTTCTATGAAAAATTTATTTTTCATTGGGTATGGAGAGAAATGCCAGGGTAAATGGACTAGCCATCTGGACTAAAGCACAAGTCCCAGTCCAGTGGGATGGCAACGAGTTGGATAGGTTTCTTTTCACACAGTACCACCGAACATCAGCTCAGTGGATGCGTAATTTCTAGAAATTGCCCGCTTTAGAGATGTTAAGGATGGGGGCACAAGTCAGTAAGCTCCCCACAGGAGTTGTGAAACCTTCCCCTTGCCTAGAGAGGCATGAGGAGTGATTCATTTTCCCTATGGAAAAAGGGGGAATTGCCCTCGAGTCTGGCTTGTTTAGTGCAAGAAAGAGTAGAGACAAGTTTTTTGCAAGTCTCATTTCCCCAAGCGTCCTTGTCCTGACATAGGGCCAATGTGCAGTTCATCCCAGTGGGGTCTGTGTCCCAGCCAAGAGGGAACAGGACCACCTGCACGTGTGGCCTTCCAGGAGCACATGCATAACAATTACTTTTGTTCAAAGCTAGTACTGAAAATTTGACCCATTTTACCTAGGCATTGGTGTCTCCATAACCTGTCTCGATTTTAAGAGTCTGTTACAGATCCTTTACCTCTGTCCCAGTAACTAGTGTAGGGTCATTACAGGGAAGTTCTGGCTCATTATTTCCCTCAGGATTGGGGGTGGTCACTATAGGTGAAGTCTTGTCTTTGATTAAATTAAGACCAAACTTTCCCATGGGATCTACTCCAGTAACATCTGCATTGAGTCCATAAACACGAGGAGCAATTACAGAGTATGACTCTAAGTCTTGAGGATTATGTATATAGTTAATAAGAGGAGGTTACACTGTCTTTCCTGGCAATTATCAGGAGGAATATCTTTAGCTAAGTGGAGCTTTCCTTTTAAAGGTTTTCCTGCTGCATGAGGGGCTGTCTATCCTTGAAACTGGGTAGTCCACTAAACATTGATCCACCCTGGACATGGGGGCCCATTTGCCTTTTTTATTCCATTAACATTCATCCATTCAGGACAGATACTTATATCTCCAGAAAGCTGTCTTTGGTCATTTAGGTCACCACAGACAACCTGACAAGCATCAAACCTAATGGTTTGGGGACTTGATGTTTTAGTAATATTGATTACCAGTTTGACAAGATAACCAGGAGTTCCTTCCCATTCTAGGGTTCCCTGCGATTTGTCTGTGAAATACAGAGTTAGAAGGATAAAGGTTAATATTTTCAGGTCCTATTTAGCTTTAGCCTTAAGGGTTGGTTAGCCACCTGGGACACCTGCCAATTCTGTTTTGTTCCCAGGTCCCTCAGTCAGTTTTTTTACTCTGGTGTAATGAGTCCAACCCTTTTCAGCCATGCTTACTGTGGTTTCCTTGGTCAGGAACACTTGGTAGGGGGCCTTCCCAGCTGGGCTGGAGTCAATCTTCTTTCCAGGATTTTACTAACACCAGGTCCCCAGGCTGGAAGCAATGAGTGGGGGAAGTCTGGGCGAGGAGTCCTTTCAGCCTGAGAGAAGAGAAGGTAGAAGACATGGCCAGCACATATTCCCTTAGAAATTGATTTTTTGTTTCCATAGTAGGCAAATCTGTTGCCCTTCCCAGATATGGTAACCCATATAATAATTCATAATGAGAAAGTCCTAAATCCTTTTGGGGAGCAGTTCTAATGCTTAGGAGTGGTATAGGAAGACATTTAGTGCAAGGCAACTTGGTTTCTAGTATTAATTTGGTTAAATGCTTCTTAAGAGTCTGATTCATTCATTCTACGTTTCCTGAGGATGGTGGATGCCAAGAGTATGGAAATCCCACTGTACCTGGAGTGCCATCATTTTTCCCTGTTGTACTTTTGAAGTAAAATGACTCCTGTTATCTGAATCAACATTTTCAATTAACCCGAACCTAGGAATTACTTGCTTTAAAAGTACCTTTATCACTGATCTTGCCACTGCAGTTGTTAATGGGTGGGCCTCCACCCACCCAATGAGATGGTCAACAATCACTAATAAATATTTAAGCTTTCCAACTTTTGGCATCTCAGTAAAGTCAATTTGGATACTTTGGAATGGTCTTGTTCCTGGAGGGTCTCCCTCCAGGTACTGGCTTTTTCATACACTTCTTAATTCTTTGGCATGTTATGCAACTCCTACAAACCTGTTCAGCAATGGTATAAATACTAGAACACTCATACACCTTTAGCAAAGCATCACACATTGCCTGGGGACCCCAGTGGCTCCCTCTGTGTAACATGTTCACCAGCTCTCTCATAATACATGGGCTGATCATTTCTCTCCCATCTGGTAAATGGTAAAGTCCACCACCCTTTCTAATTTCGAGATGCCCCACCTCCTGTAGCTTAATTTCCTTTTTTAAAGATATTTTGGATAAAGGAAATTTTAGGGATATTAGGAGTGAGATTTAAAAGTCTAATTTCATCTTCAGATGCAGCCTCTTTAGTGGCTGCATCAGCAATTCTATTACCTGTTGCTTCATAAGAATGTCCTTGTGGGGACCTGCATTATAGATATTTCAGCTGGAAGTAAAAGATTTTCCAGAACCTCCTTGATTAATTCCCATGAATTAATTCCTTTCCTTTACTTTTCATAGGTTTATGAGACCTCTTTCTGTCCAAATTTTTCCAAAGGTATGGACTACTCTAGGAGTCTCATATTCTATGATGTCTATGTAACTATGGCTCAATTCTGATTGGCCTTCAGCCTCCCCTGAACATAGGAAGCTAGTCGGATTGAGACAGGTGTCTGTGGTTAAGATCAGGTCATCCTTTTCAAGAAAAATTGCTTCATATTTTAAAACTTGAGAATCTATTAGCCAGCATCCAGCCCACTGATTAAGTATGACCTGAAACTGGTGAGGAGTACTGACCAGTGGGTTCCTCCAAAAGGTCATTTCCTGCTCTCTTCTACTAGTAAGGCCATGGCTGCAATGGCCTGAAAACATTCAGTCCATTCCCGAGAGACAGGGTCCAATAGTTTAGACGTAAAGGCCACTGGTTGTATCTTTCCTCCCCAGGTTTGGGTCAAAACCCCCACAGTGGAACCTTGTTCAACAGTAACAAACTAGTGAAATGGTTTCTTTCTCCAAAGAAGGGAATGCCAGGCCAGGGGCGGTGACTGAGGATTGCTTTCAATTCCTCTAGAATGTGCAGTTCCCCTGGGGTCCATTGGACAGGGTCTGGCTCTCCCTCTCACAATTTGAAATACAAGCTCTGGCCTCTCTTTTAACAAACCCTTTCTGAGCTTCTCTCAGTAATTCCTCTATAGATTTCCCATTCCATCCATCTAAATTCTGTAATTTCTTAGCAATATCTGGCCAACTTTTTGTTACAAAATTGACTTGTAAAAGACCCTGTCCTACCTGAGTGAGCTTCTGGGTCAAGTCCTGAATACTTTCTCATCTGGTTGCTGAGTCTCTGTGAAAATGCTGTTGGGGTCTCTTCCTTTTCCTGTTGAACTTCAACTGCCTTAGTAACATTTTGAGATCTTGGGGCCAATTCCCTAATTCCCTTTATAGTAAGCCCTTGAAGATCCTGCATTTTAGTTCTATTCCCTAGATTATTATTATCCCATCTAGGATCTACATTTGGGAACTTTTGTTCTGCTGGCTGGACACCCTGGCCTGGTGGGTGTTCTCGTTCCCAAATGGACACAGCAGCTCTCCTGATCGTCCCCCTCTCCTCACCAGGGAATAGGATATTCATGATGGACATCAGCTCAATCTAAGTATATATATTAGGTCCCAGGAATTGATCTAGTTGGTCCACTAGGCCAAGGGGATTTCTAACAATGCTTAAAATTTCTCACCTCAGTACCAGTGAGCAGAGCATCAACAAACCCACATTCCCCTTGTCCTAGTGGGACCTCTCTCAATGGAAACATCTTGGGGCTTCTGGTGGAGTCCCCAGAAGGAAGGGGGAAACTATATAAGTCCTTCTTACATTGTTCTAATTCCTTTCTAAGATTAGAATAAGGGGTTGTAGGAGGCCTAGTAGGGGCTAAAGGCTCCTGGCTCTCAGATGAACCTGAGTCTTTTACTTCATCTTCCTAGCTTTGTTTCCCTCCAGTCCTAGCCTGAGGATTATAAGGGGGAGGGAGACAAGAAAGCGGGTCTCAATGTTAAATAGATATGAGCGGCGTAGAAAGAGAAAAAGGCCAGAAGGCCACTAAAAAGACCCAGAGTTAATTAAAGCTCAAAAAGACAGTAGTAACTTGGCCTGGAATGTTTGAATATTCCCCAGATAAAGGAGGGTATCTCAGCATAACCTATGTCTTTATTATGTTAATCATGTAGGCCCAACTTCTTTTTTTTTAACTTTACCTATATGCTGTTTTATTTTTCTCCCTCTGGCTCCAATCAAGTAGTCTGCAACCCAGGCAATCAATTCAACATACAGCCCATCCATAAACAACATAGCAAAAAGCAGGAAGGATTCCATCCCAAGATTGCATTTTAATACCCAAGAAGTCAAGAAGCAAGACTCTCAACCTACTCATTAGCAAACAGACAATAACTCTGCCAACCTCGGAGGAAGGGCAGACAGTCCTGATATGCTCCCAAACCAGGAAGCTGCTATCCTGGGAGGGGACCAAAGCAGTGTATTGTGTTAAGCTAATAAACAAAACTCTCACTCTGCCTCACCTCCGTGTCCCCACCCCTCAACTCTCCACTGTGGCGGGGACAAGGACCAAGGAAAACACACAACACTCCCCCAACACCAAGACTTGTCCTGGGAAGTCTCTTGTAGTTCCTCCTCCTTAGCTTTCTCTCTCCGGTGTTGAGGAGAAATATGGGAAGCACCTTTGGTAACCAACAGAGTGCGTAGTCCCTTTCCTTAGGTGAACTGGAGGCTTTATTATTTAAAAAAATAACTTAAACCTGGCAAAGCCAGTTTTCATCTGATCCAACTTTAATCCAGACAAAACAGCAAAATTTGATTATTTTCTGTTTCTCCCTAACCCTGGTACAGGAGGCGTCCCCCCCCAGTACTTAACCTTCACCCCAGCAGGCTATCTGGGGGAATTTCAGAGGAGCTCATCTGGTTCCCTTTCCCTATCTCCCTATGCCTAGAATTTGTATTTCCCATCTTTCAAGAGGTCCCTGTGTCTGAGTTCCCTGTGTACTCAACCCCCATAATGGAGGTTTCTTGCATGCACCCCGAGATTCGCTTCGTCTGTGTCCGGCCGTTTACCTCATGGGAGAACCGAACCACGGATCAGGACTCCATACTCTTCCTATCAGGGACACGTCTCAGTCACACACACTCGAACTCCGAAAAACGCAGAACCACCAAGGCACTACTTACTTATAGCCCAAATTTCCTACCTTGGCTCGTGCACGAGGTTGCCTGGTTGCCGTAGTGCCTGCGTTTTCTCCCCTGCGTCGGTCACGGTGCCTCCTCACAACAGTCTCCGGTCTTCTCTCGGCTTCTGCGTGAAGGTGAAATGCCAAGACAGAGCGGGCCGCCCAAAGCCGGGCGGGACACGTCTTCCCAATATGCTTGGGCTCCCACCTCGCACAGGCAAGAGGATCCCGGGTGAGCCCCCAAATTGTGAGAAACACACTCACGGGTCCAACCTCAATAAGTGGACACGGAGACACAGAGAACAGCAGAGCGAGGCTTTAACGACAATCTTGCAAGACCGGGTGTCTGATGAACAGGCACATCTGAGGCCGCTGGCGCCAGGTAATTTATTCACTAGTATGCGAGCCCCTCCCCTGGTTCCTCTGTGGCTGAGTACTACAGGATTCACCTTCTTTCCTGGACTTCGCCTAAGCCAATTATATGCACATTAGGCCTTCTCTTACATTTGTCTTAATTTCATTGGTAGGTTTAAAAAAAAAAACAGGTATAGCCAGGCCCTTACCAATTCCCCACCCCCACCCCACTCTCAGCCTGAGCCGCTTCCTGGCCTGTTTTCCACCAAGTGGCTCTTAGTTAATACCTTACTGTTAAAGTGTTTGAACCTCCTGGTGGGAATAAGTCACATTTAGGTTTTATGCTTTTTCTAACAACCATACAAAGACTTTTACACAAATGCTCATAGAAGCTTTACTTGTATTAGCCAAAATCTGTAAATTATTTAATGTTCCCCAGTAGATGACTAGCTAAAATCTGTAATATATTCATGCAATAGATCCTACTCAGCAATGAAAAGGAATGAACTGTTGGCAAATAAATGTGTTAGTTTCTTTTTTTTTTCCATATCACATTTTATTTTATTTATTTTTTTTAATGACATTTTTTTCTTTTTTTATTGTGAAATTATTATCACAAGTTTAGTTAACATACTTCAACATACATACTGACAAATTATTTTTTCTTGCGATGTGAACTATTGAGGTTTTTTCTCTTAACAACTTTTCAATATACAAGACATTATTGCTCACCATGCAACGAACAAGTTCCAATACAGTGAACAAGCTCCCACACGGTGAACAATGCAAGGAACACAGTGAACAAGTTCTCACAAGGTGAACAATGCAAAGGCAGTCATATCAGAGAAACTAATTCAGTTACTATAATCAATCAAATCAACTATGATTATTCATATGATTTTTATACTTAAATTATAAGTGAATCCCACATTTCCCCCTTTTTTGTTTTAATTGACGCAAATGCATATATTTGTGGAAGGTACCAGAATAATGATTAACTGGGCTCGGCCTGTGACATAGCTTGTCACAGGCAATGTCTCTCTCGTCTGGAGGGGTGAGGTTCTATGCCTCACCTCAGTTGCCCCCCACGTTGCTCACCTGAGGTCCCTTGCGACTGTGCCTGTCTTAGGTTTTTCCTCCCATGAGGAATCTTACCCATCTCTGGCTAACCAGCCATCTCCTGGGACCAAACAGGGAGATAAAATACGAAAGAGAGGACAGCCAGCAGCTATAATTCTGGATAAAATCACAATATACATGATTATTTTCTTGCAGCAAATGCAGGTGGGGAATCAGTATATGATTTCACAAAGTTGTTTAAAAGGAATCACTTATTTCTTGAAGTTAATTCTTGAAAAGTAGCATATGCTTGTATTGGCTTTAAAAGACCAACAACTGCCTTCCGCACACACACTAGGAGAACAGGAATACAAATGCATAACAGTATTACACCTACAATTATAGGCCATATCCAATGAAACAAAGAAAACCAATTTAACAATCCAGGCATTTGTGAAAACTTATCAATAACATGGTGAATGTTGTCTTTTCATCTTGAATAGTATGCGAAAAATCAAACAAATTAAAACAACACATCCCTGGAAATTGTTCACATCCCATGTTCTTTTTTTTTTAATCACTTATTCTTTTATTAGCTTCTCCAAAGCATTCTTTTTTAAAATTTATTTTGGATGATTAATCGACATTTACATGTGCAATATTATGATTATTAAACTACCCCCTTCATCAAGTCCCCCCCACCAACCCCATTACAGTCACTGTCCATCGGCATAGTGAGATGCTATAGAGTCACTACTTGTCTTCTGTGAGTTGTACAGCCCTCCCCATGCCCCCCAACATTACATCTGCAATCATAATGCCCCTTTTTCCCTCTTATCTCTCCCTTCCCACCCATCTTCCCCAGTCCCTTTCCCTTTGGTAACTATTAGTCCGTTCTTGGGTTCTGTGAGTCTCCTGCTGTTTTGTTCCTTCAGTTTTTTTCTTTGTTCTTATACTCCACATATGAGTGAAATCATTTGATAATTGTCTTTTTCGGCTTGACTTATTTCACTGAGCATAATACCCTCTAGCTCCATCCATGTTGTTGCAAATAGTAAGATTTGTTTTCTTCTTATGGCTGAATAATATTCCATTGTGTATATGTACCACATCTTCTTTATCCATTCATGTACTGATGGACACTTAGGTTGCTTCCATTTCTTGGCTATTGTAAATAGTGCTGCGATAAACATAGGGGTGCATCTGTCTTTTTCAAACTGGGCTGCTGTATTCTTAGGGTAAATTCCTAGGAGTGGAATTCCTGGGTCAAATGGTATTTCTATTTTGAGTTTTTTGAGGAACCTCCATACTGCTTTCCACAATGGTTGAGCTAATTTGCAGTCCCACCAGCAGTGTAGGAGGGTTCCCTTTTCTCCACATCCTCGCTAACATTTGTTGTTGTTTGTGTTTTGGATGTTGGCCATCCTCACTGGTGTGAGGTGATATCTCATTGTGGTTTTAATCTGCATTTCTCTGATGATTAGTGATGTGGAGCATCTTTTCATGTGCCTATTGGCCATCTGAATTTCTTCTTTAGAGAAGTGTCTATTCATGTCCTCTGCCCATTTCTTAATTGGATTTGCTTTTTGTTTGTTAAAGTGCATGAGTTCTTTATATATTTTGGATGTCAACCCCTTATTGGATATGTCATTTATGAATATATTCTCCCATACTGTAGGATGTAAATGTGTTAGTTTCTTATTGCTGCATAATGAATTACCATTATTTTAAAAGACAACACATCCAAAATGGAGTTATTTATGTTAAGCCCTACAACTCCAAACCGAGACTGCACTTACTTAGTTTAGGCTTTCCCAGAAATGGAATCTTAAGCCAGTCAATCAGGAATCTTCTGATTAGGTAATCTACCTAACAGACCCCTAATGTCCTTAAGGGCAAGTGAGCTTGCAATAACCACCCCACTTTTTCTACCATAACTTTCTTTCTGCTCCATTCTGCCTATAAAACTCTTTCATTTTGTATAGCTCCTTGGAGCTCTATTCTATCTGTTGATTGGATACTGCCCGATTCATGAACTGTTGAATAAAGCCAGTACGATCTTTAAAATTTATTCAGTTGAATTTTGTTTTTTTAACACCACAAAATTAGTGTCTAAACCAATACACATTTATTATCACAGCATAGTAAATACTTAAGTCTGGGAAAGACTTAGATAGCTTCTCTGCTTAGGTTCTCAACAAGGCTTCAATCAAGGTATCTGTCAGGTTGCATTCTCATCTAGAAGTTTGCATAGCAGAGGAAAAGTAATTTTCCCTCTACCCTTCTATGTTATATGGCTGAGACAACCCCTGTAATAAAAGACAGATTAACAAGAGAAAAACAAGTTTAACATGTATACCTCATGTATACATTGGAGATACAGAGGAAAACTGAGTAAGCTCCTCAAAATGACCGAAACCACAACCTTAAATATACCAACTTCAGCTAAAACAAAAGAAAGATGTTGGAGGTTGGGGAGGTCAGTTACGGAAGATATCCGCAAAAATACAGTAAATGAGGGTAAGGTTGTTACACAGATTTAAGTCAGGCACCTTCTCCATTGACAAGAGTTTCTATTCCTAGTATAGGGAGTATTGAGAGGGAAACACCCTTATAAATGGAGACTTCCCTCATAAAAGAGTAAGTTCTGATTTAGATAAAGCTCCTCTTGTGTTTGCTTTTTCTAAAAAATAATCAGCTCAAAATAATTCTTATGCCAAAGAGGTGTTAGGCAGAAAGACAAAAATGAGCGGGATAAAAAAGAGAAAGGGCCCCCCAAAGATGACTCAGGGAGTTAATCAAATAAAACCAGAAAGACAGAAAGGACTCAAAGAGTTAATCAGGTGAAGCCACAGGATCCAAGAGTGACTCCCGGAAATGTCCAGGGTCCCCCCAGATAAGAAACATCAGAGGCACAGGCACGGCACAGCCCCTGTCCTCATTTCACCAATCAGAACAAGCCTAGAGAGCTGACTGCTGTCAATCAAGGACCTCTCTGTCCTGCCAGAAACCACACATAAGAATCCTCAAAATGAGCATCCATGCCTGCCTGTCTTATCTTAGGCAGGCCCACTCTGCTACTCTCTGCAGAGTGTATTAAAACTTACTTTGCTTTCTTGACTTTGGTCTCGTTTCACTATACCTGACTTCCCTGCTACACTGAGCCAAGTCCTTTCCTTCCCAACATATTTTGGTTCCGTGCTTCAGAGAAAGCACTGGTAAGTCACTCACTTTCATTTTCTGTTGGGCCATTCTGGCCAAAAGCGAGCACGGTCGGCCACACTAAACTGTCACTAGGGCAGGCCACCGCTAGAAGACCCATGTGACAGGATAAAGTGGTTGCAGATTGAGGACAGAGCATTAAGCTCCCCGCCACCCTCAAGACAATATCTGCACAACCAGGCACACAGTATATCACACCCAAGTCCAACCCCTGGCTATCTCCCAAATAGGTATTTTTGCTGCCTGACACTATCTCCTTTCCAGTTTCCATTTGGTTGAACCACCTTCTGGCTCCCACAAAGACCTGCCATCCTTGATTTCCACTGTCTCCAGCTCTTGGGATCATCTCAGATCACAGTAAGCCCCCTTTAATCCTTCACTAGGAAGCCACAAGACTAGTTCTCCATATCCCACTTGGAGACATCTGAGGCAGGATGCGTTAAAGTCCTGAGCAGCTGGCTTTGCCAGGACCTCTGGGATAGACCCTGGGATGCTGAGCTCTCTAACCCATTCATTTCTTCCTCGATGGGCAACCAGGAATCCATACCGGCTACCACACCACTGGGCTGTATCCTTTCTCATTGGTCCCAAATAGACGCAGAGACACTTAAAAAGAAAAGACTAATATCCTTTTGCAACACAGGCTGGCCCCAATATCAAATAGGGGACCAGGAGCAGTGGCCAATTAATGGAACTCTTAACCATAACACTCTCATGCAGCCTGACCTTTTCTGCAAAAAACTGGGTAACTGGGCAGAGATCCCATATGTTCAGGCTTTCTTCTATCTTAAAAGCCAAGAGTATCTTTTCCAGATTTGTAAGTTAAAAAGTCCTCCCAGCCTTCTCTCTGCTCCACTGCCTGCTTTACTTCCACCCCAGTACCCAGGACCACCCAAGGGCAAAGTGTCACAGCCAGCCCCACAGGACCACCAAGAACAGAGTCCTGGGTACTCAAATCTGCTCCCAAAGGCACCTGCTAAAGTTCTTCCATTAGTAGAAATGGCAGGTGGAGAATCTGGCCCAGTGCTGGTCCACAAACCTTTTTCACTAACTGAATTAAAACAGCTTAAAGCTGATCTTGGCAGCTATATAACCAATCCAGATAATTATATTGATCAATTCCAGCACATCAGTCTAGCGTATGACTTCACCTGGAAAGATGTCATGATGATCCTGGGACAGACACTCTCTGATCCTGAACAAGAGAGAGTTATTGAAGAAGCCTGTAAATTTGCCAGTAGCCTCCACTTATCAGACACTAAATTTCGCACTGGGGAAACAGCTGTCCCCTCTACAGACCCTAATTGGGATTAAAATGATAAAGAGGATATGTGAGAAAGAAACCACTTCCTCTTTTTGCATAAAGACAGGGCTAAAGACTGCCAGTTACAAAGTTGCTGCCATTAGTCAGGGACCCGAGGAAAATCCTGTTACTTTCTCAGAAAGACTGAGAGACACTCTCACTAAATATACTTATCTAGATTTAGACACATATGAGGGACAAGTAATTCTTAGAGATAAATTCCTCTCACAGTCATCATCTGACATCAGGAGAAAATTACAAAAACAGATCCAGACAAACCCTAATAGCAGTGCAGATGAACTTCTGACCACGGCCAATATTGTGCTCTATGGCCATGATCAGGAAGAGGAGGCTAGGGCTCAGGAAAAGAAAAAGAGGAAAGAGAGCCAACATACTCAGCTACTAGCTGCCCTTGAGCTCAGTCCACATCCAGAGGCCCACCAGGTCCTGACCAGAATTCTAAGAAAGATAATAAGTGTAACATCTGTCATAAGACCGGGCATTGGGCTAAGAGCTGTCCTAATAGAGATAAGCCTCCACAATCTCCCTGCTACAAATGTAAGGAAATGGGTCACTAAGCTGCCCTTTGCCCCATGGGCCACAGGGCCCCTGGGCCATTGGAGCTGCCTATGGTCCTTGAGCTCCTTTCAGAGGAATGAAGAGGTCCTAGCCAGTCAGCCCCAATCCATGACATCGACATCACTGGACTAGAGCCTAGGGTAACCATGGATATGGCAAGTATGACAATTTTCTTAATTGACACCGGGGCCTCCTACTCTGCCTCAATTCCTATTCTGGACCCCTATCCTCTCGAACTTGTATAGTACTCAGTGTGACAGGGACCACTACTACTCGGCCCTTCACACCACCCTTAGGATGTCTCCTCCATAGCCATTTTTTTCACATCCATTTTTAGTTGTAAAATAATGCCCTATTTCCCTCTTGGGACCAGACATACTAGAAAAATTACACACCAGGATGATTTTTAGCTTTCCCCCACCTAGTCAGACTCCTCTCCAACTTCTGGTTGTTCCCAAAACCCCCTCGTCATCTTTTCAAGACTGAAACAGTCTATCGATCCTGATGTTTTGGATAAGGGAATCCCAGGAAGGGCTAAGTATGCCACTCCAGTAGTCATCCAGCTCAAAGATCCAACTAAGTTTCCTAGTCAAAAACAATATCTTATTAAGCCTGATGCTCGTAAAGGCCTTCAGCCTCCAATTTCCAAATACCTTAAACATGGGCTGCTAGTTCCAATTAGTGCACCTTACAATACTCCCAATCCTGGCCATCAAAAGAAAGACCAGACTTAACATCTAGTCCAGGATCTAAGAATTATTGATGAGGTAGTTGTGCCTCTCCACCCAGTGGTCCCTAATCCATACACTCTATTAGGAGCTATTCCACCTGACAACTCATGGTTTACAACTCTAGATCTCAAAGATGCTTTCTTCTTCATCCCCTTAGAAAAACACTCACAGTCACTATTTGCTTTTGAATGGACCACTCCAGGAAACTCCTCTGGACAGCTAACCTGGACTGTCCTCCCCCAGGGGTTTAGAGACAGTCCTCATCTATCTGGACAAGCCTTGTCCCAAGACTTAGCCCACCTGCACCTGAACAATGGGGGCACACTCATACAATATGTAGATGATCTTTTAATCTGTTCCCCCACAAAACAAGACCCCATTAATCATACCATTCAAACCCTTAATTTCTTAGCAGAGTGAGGATATAAAGTTTCAAGGGCCAAAGCTCAGTTAGTACAACAAAAGGTCACTTACCTGGGATTAAGCCTTACTCCAGGAAAGAGAGGCCTTTCTCCAGACCGAGTTCAGGCCATTATTTCCCTTCCTCAACCTACTACCCACAACAACTCATGGCTTTCCCAGGACTAACAGGATATTGCAGGTTGTGGATCCCAAACTATGGACTCATTGCACAGCCTCTCCATGAAGTCCTAAAAAGAAAGGATGACTCTAAACCTTTAGACTGGGGACTGTCACAGCAAAGAGCTGTAGATCTGCTTAAGAACCTGTTAACATGGGTCCCTGCCTTAGGATTCCCAAACCCAGCCAGGCCATTCCAATTGTACTCCTATGAAAAACAAGGAGTGGCCCTCGGAGTTCTAACTTAAAAATTAGGCCAAACTCACCCACTTATTTTCCATTGAAACTAATTTCTGCCTCAAAAACCAAGCAGTCTTTTCCTGTGCAGATTAAATACCTATTTGTGCCTCCCAGCTAATTGGACTGGGACCTGTACCCTAGTCCACCTGGCCCCAGACATTGACATAGTCCCCAATAATCAATCACTGACCATTCCTCTGTCTTTTCATGTAAGAGCTAAATGAGCTATACAGTTCATTCCTCTCTTAATAGGTTTAGGAATCACCACAGGACTAAGCTCTGGAATAGCTGGACTAACTATCTCGCTGTCCTATTACCAAAGCCTGTCCAAAGACTTTTCAGACAGCCTAGAAGAAATTGCCCAAAGTATTATAACTGTACAAAATCAGATAGACTCCTTAACAGCAGTCACGCTTCAAAACAGAACAGGATTAGGCCTCTTGACAGCTGAAAAGGGAGGCCTATGCCTCTTTCTGGAAGAAGAATGTTGTTTTTATGCTAACCAGTCTGGGCTAGTTAGAGACACTGTCCAAAAGTTTTCTGAATGTGCCTCCAGAATCCGACAACAACTATCAGAATCCTGGGGCAACTGATCCCAGATATGGAACTGGGCATCCTAGCTACTTCCCTTAACAGGACCCCTACTGATGCTTCTCCTAGCCCTACTTTTTGGACCAATGCTTACTAAATCTCTTAACTAAATTTGTTTCTTCCAGACTAAAGTCCATCGAGGCCAAAATCCTGTTGTCATGAGGATTCAAGCCCTTGCCAACTGATGAATCAGCTGTCTTCCTGGGACCCCTAGATGGACATCCTTACTGTCCTAATCTCCACCATTCCAACAGTCAGCAAGCAGAGGGACCCAAATAACCACACCATCCCTCACTAGCAGGAAGCAGCCAGAGCAGTCGTCACCCCTCATCCCAGTGATTTGGGTCCCAACTGCTCGAGGGGGGAATGTTAGGCAGAAAGACAGAAATAGGCCGGATGAAAAGGAGAAACCGCCCCCAAAGATGATTCAGGGAGTTGATCAAACAGAACCAGAAAGACAGAAATGACTCAGAGTTAATCAGATGAAGCCACAGGATCCAAGAGTGACTCAGGGAAATGTCCAGGGTCCCCCCAGAAAAGAAACATCAGAGGAACAGGTGCAGCACAGCCCTGTCCTCATTTCACCAATCAGAACAAGCCTAGAGAGCTGACAGCTGTCAATCAAGGACCTCTCTGCCCTGCCAAAAGCCACATAAAAGAAGTCTCAGAATGAGCATCCATGCTTGCCTGTCTTGTCTTAGGCAGGCCCGCTCTGCTACTCTATGCAGGGTGTATTAAAACTTACTTTGCTTTCTTGACTTTGGTCTCTTGTCTCACTATACCTGACTTCCCTGCGACACCAAGCCAAGTCCTTTCCTTCCCAACAGAGGCGTATTTTGGGGGGGCATATTCTGCTACACTTCACTAGGCTGGGGAAGAATCAACTTCCATGTTCACTCAAGTTGTTGGTAGAATTCATTTCCTTTAAGCTTTAGGACTGAGGGCACAGGATTTTTTGCTAGCTGTTGGCTGGAAGTATCCTTCAGTTCCCAGAGGCTGCCTATACCTCCTAGAAGTGCCTGAAGCTCCTTGCCAAGTAGGCTTTCCCTATAAGACCATTTGCATCATAATCTAATAAGGACACTCTCTGCAGTGAGACTGCTTGCAAGACTGAATCATAATCACAAAAATGAACCTATCGTCTTTGCCATATTCTATTGGTTGAAAGCAAGTCACAGACCCAACTCACAGTCAAGGGGAGGGTATAGATAAAGGCCTATATACCGGGATGTGGGGCTCATGGAGGTCTGTCTACCATCTATGCAACATTGATAAATCTCAAAGTAATCATGCTGAGTGAAAGGAGCCAATCAAAATAGAGTACATACTGAATTCTATTTATACAAAACTAATCAGTAGTTACAAAATGCAAGTCAGTGGCCCCTTGAGGATTGGAGACACAGGGGTTAGGGTAAAAGTATTACAAAAGGGGACAAATAGATTTTAGGAGTGATGAATAAGTTCATTATCTTGACCGGGATAATGGGTTCATGTGTATGCATATGCAAAACTCATTAAAATGTACACTTCAAATATATACAGTTTATCATATGCCAATTATATTTTAATAAAGCTGTTCTTTTAAAAAAGTAAAAATTCAATTGTCATATTAAAAATATAATACGATAAATAAATTATTATACACCTTTTTAAGTTAGGTATGAAAAGGCCACAAGTAAGGGACAAGAACTTTATGTGGAAGTGATGCCTGCAAAACCTTCCAGGAAAACTTATTTGGTATCTGCTCTGTGGCTTATGAGATCCCAACCTTATGTACATCCAGTCACTTCCTAGCAGGCCAAGAACATCAATAAATACAAGTACCTTAGAGGAAGAGGGCAGTCTTTATGTTAGGGTATGTTAGCAGAAATATGGTAAGGAACCTATATGTAATGTCCATTATCACAAAGAACACAATCTAAGAATGGGGTAAAATATTTCTTCACTGTCTCCTTATAATTGAAGTTTGAATTCATTTAGAGTCAGGCTCAGATGGAGTCCTACAAGTCACTTTTTCCAAACTTGCCCACCATCTCTCCTACCAAATCCTTGGACTGTTAACTACCAAATTTCTGAATGTCTCCAAACCATGATCCTCCTCGCCATGTAGTCTTTACATGGGACACTTTCATTACCAAGTTCTCAGGGGTACAGTCTGGGAATAGCCAACCCAAGCACTCTTCAGTAACAGATTCGTGGTTCCATCTTGAAGCAGCATCCTGAGTAAGGCTCTTGAAGGATTCCAGAAAGGGAAACAAAATCTGTCCTTAAACTATGGATCTGTATGTTGAGCAAAGCCTAGTATTTAGAATTAAGTCAGGATTTAAAATCAATAGTGTATTTCTGCAATTGTTATTTGAAGACTTCCTTATCAGAAAAACCAACTGGATAGTATTCTCAATCTTATAAGTTCCTGGTAATATCAGAGGAAGTCAGGAGTACATGATCCAGTATTTCCATCCAACATGCTTTTCTTTTTGGACAGAGATTATATATCTCCTTGACAGGGCTGAGGTCAAATTGCAACATCTATAGTTCCTTTGGCACAGATCTCTGTGGGTTGCAAGTTGTCTCTCTCTTTTGGAGTTCCAGGGCAGAGAAGTGGACACAGATGATCTCTGGTAGACATGTTTATGGAGGTGATAGAGGGAAGCTCTCAGAGGTATTGAAAAGTGAAATGGTTTTCAGATCACAGTCCAGGAAAATCTCCATTTTATGCAAGTTTGGATTCTTGTGGAGAATCATCCTGGTTTCTGTGTTGGCAATGACTTCCTGTCCTCACCTGAAGCTCACAATCTAGAACCCCAGTTCTGAAGATACCAGGAAAGGTCCTTGATAATATGTAGACACACTGCAAACACCCACAGTCCATTCTGCTTTTCTTCTCACTTCTACCTCCTACTAGAGGAAACCAGAGGTGAGGCAGGAGAACCCTAGGGCACAAGAAGGAGAGGAGAATGCCTCTGCACATCTAACGCTCTGCAGGTCCTAAGGGAATATGACAAAGTCATTGCCTGTAGCTCGATCCAGACTTGTATCGCAGTGAAAAGATTACAATATGAGACATAGAATCAAGTAAAGAATAAAACTTTGATAATGACACTAACAATAAAGCAATGTTAAAGGATTTATCATTGGTTCCAGTCACTGTACTGAGAATTTTACAGATAATATTTAGTTTTGAAGTTTTTTTTCTACTTTTCCCCACTTATAGATGAGGAACCCGAAAGACAGAGATTGTGACAAAGAGCTCAAGGTCATTCAAGGAGTAACTGTTGCAGAAATGTTTAAAAGCCAAGTAAAGCAGCGTCAAAGTGTCTGTTTTAACCCCCATTTCATGTTAAATCCAGTTCAATTTTATATTCACCATCAACCAAGATTTTTAATACCTGAGCTTGTCACGGAGGCGTGGACCCCTCACCCCTCTTCTTTTACCTTCCCGCCTTCTAAAACAGCCCCCGAGAAAAGAGAAACTCTAACCGTTCTTCCTCATCTGTGCTGCTTACAGGAAACAAGGCAGGATGCTGATAACCGCGCAACCCGCTAGCAACCGGCTAGAACGGTGAAAGGCCAAAGCTTCAGCGTGACCTACTTGCTAGCTCATTATGCGCTTGTTATCATACATCACCGTACTAAGATTCCCGCCCAGCGGGGAAAGGTGTGTACCTAGCGAGGCACAATTGCGACCGAGCGCAAAGGGCGAGACTGCGCACGCTCCAAGTGGGCCTAGGATCCGTACGCCCATTTCCTTGAATCCTAATAACATGGAGACAGTCCCTGCCTTTTTAACCCCTTGAATACATTCCCATTCACCCCATTAGGAGAGTGGGTGTGTCTTTAGAGCATGAGTTTCTTAGCTCTCCGTTCTTTAATCAAAGAATAAAGCTTCTGTTCAGCTGAAGTGAGTGACACCGGGCAGGGACCCTTGCTGGGGCCTGATCTCAAAAAGGGTCGGTACAAGCTAAATATTTACAACATGCTGAAGATGCTTTCAAGAAGCTGTATTAGAAACTCAGGCACATGGTTTCTAATTGAATTAATACTTTTTTGCAGAAACATTTTCCAAATCTGCCAAATCAACCTTATTCACTGAACTAGGCACTAAAAGTAGGAACTTAAATTGTGAACTACCAAAACAGCAAACAGGCTCAAACAGTGTAGCAAAAGCACTAGTCTCTCTCATTTCCAAATTCCCTTCTCTAGTTACAATTCCCAATCTAGAGTGGGGGTTGATTCGTGATGAGTGCAATGTTGTTATTTAGCTACCTCTAGATTAAGCTACAGACCGACTTCCATTTTTAAGTGACCACCTTTTTATACAAAAAAAATGTAGTGAGCTACGATTCCATGTGTCATCTCAGGAAGCAATGTATATATGCAGCAGCCTCAAATATTTTTCCTGCAGCTTCTCTCAATATTTGCCCAGCCCTTTAAATTACAGCAATGTTTCCTCCCCTTGTAGGCAAAAATAATGGAAGTTACCTTTTCCCTTTTAGGGAGCTGGGATGGGATACTCACATCCAGCGTCTAATGGACCATGTTCAACACTTTGATCTCAGCCACCAGTCTCCCAGGGCCATGTTGGTCTGGATCCTTTGGATACGACTGATGTCAAGACCTTGAGAACAAGTGAAAAAACTATCCTAGTTCTCCCTCTCCAAATGCCTGGGACAGACGAAGCAAAAGTTGTGTTTGCAGAACATCAAACAGGGATTTTGAAGTAGTTCAGGCAAATGGAACATGCAAATTCTTTTCTGAGTTTTTTCACCATGGGAACTGTGGGAAAAGAAAAAATGTTTATAACTGTAGTAAAAGATAAGAAATGTAACTATTCCTGTTTCCAAATGATGTAAATAAAATAAATACACACCTAACTCTAGAAAGACTATTAGAATTAATAAATTTAGAAAGGTTACTAGATAAAAAATAAAGTACAAACATTAATTTTATTTCTTTATAAAATATTTAGAAATTTAAATGAAATTCTTATCATTTCAAATAGAAAATAACTGACAATAAGGGAAATGTCTGATAATGGTGGCCAAGATCTATTCACAGAAAGCACTAAAATAGTACAATGAAAAAAATTTAAATATCTGAAAAAGTGGTAAATATTGCTACAGATTGAAAGACTGTTTTATTTTATTTTTTTAAAGTTTTTAAAATCCTTAAATTACTTTATTGGAATAAAGTTAAAATAAAATATTGTATTGGTTTCAGATGTACAACATAGTGACTCAATAATTATATACATTACTAGATGCTTACCACAATGTGTAGTTACCCCATTATCATACCAATATATTACAATATTGTTTATATTCTCTATGTTCTTCCATTTCTGTGTCTAACTTATTTTACAATTTGCAGTTTGTACTCTTTATCCCCTTCAACTATTTCACCCATCCATTCACCCCCTTCCTTACGGTAACCAACAGTCTGTTGTCTATATTTGTAGATCTCTTTCTTTTTTGTTTGTTTGTTTTGTTTTTTAGATTCCATATATAAGTGAAATCATATGGCATTTGTCTTTCTCTGCCTGGCTTATATTGATTAACATGATACCCTCTAGGTGAAAGACAGTATATTAAAGAGGCCATTTCTTCTCAGCTTAATCAGTGGAAGCAATTGTATATGACATTTATCAAAATATCAGCATTTTCTTTTTTTGGCGACAGAGAGGAATAATGTAAAATTGATGTGGAAATAGAAATGGTCTGGAAACCTCAAGAACAACCCAAAAAATGAAAAAAAAAAAAGGTTAAGGAATTGCAGTAAAAATATTACATTACATAAAAGCATTCTATTTGCAGTTACCTGGAACTGTTCAATAGACAGACAATAAATCAGCAAAAAACAAAATTTCAAAAATAACAGAAACTTATACAGAAACTCAGTGAAAGACACAGTTGGCACTATAAACCTGTAAAGTGGGGGAAAGACAACCTTTTCAGTAAATAATGCTAGGTTAATTGGATACAAATAGAGAAAAAAATTAGTAAATGATTTCCTTCTGTCACCTTAAAATTTTCACTTCAAAATACAATTTATATTCAATGTGAAATGAGAAACAGGGCATCTTCCATAAGATAACCCATGTGAAAACTGGAGACCCTTATAGAGGGGAGGACTTTTAAAAGGACCAGAATGCAATCACCATGATGCAGAAGACTGAAAATTGGCATATATTAAAATTATGTCTAAAAAATATAACCACATTGAAAGAATAAAACAATAGAAAAAAATCAATGAAAGCAGGAGCTGGTTCTTTGAGAAAATAAACAAAATAGATAAACCCCTAGCCAGACTTATCAAGATAAAAAGAGTCTACACGCATAAACAGAATTAGAAATGAGAAAGGAAAAATCACTACAAACACCACAGAAATACAAAGAATTGTGAGAGAATACTATGAAGAATTATATGTTAAAAAACCTAGAAGAAATGCACAACTTTATGGAAAAATACAACTTTCTAAGCCTGACACAGGAAGAAACAGAATATCTGAATAGACCAATTACCAGCAAGGAAATAGAATTGGTAATCAAAAAACTACCTAAGAACAAAACCCGTGGAACAGATGGTTTCAATGCTGAATTTTATCAAACATTTAGTGAAGACCTAATACCCATCCTCCTTAAAGTTTTCCAAAGAGTAGAAGAGGAGGGAATATTCCCAAACTCATTCTACGAGGACAGCATCACTCTAACACCAAAACCAGGCAAAGATACCACAAAAAAGAAAATTACAGACCAACATCTCTGATGATAATAGATGAAAAATACTCAACAAAATAATAGCAAACCGCATTCAAAAATATATTTAAAAAGATCATCCGTCATGATCAAGTATGATTTAATCCAGGGATGCAAGGATGGTACATTTGAAAATCTATCAACATCATCCAACACATCAACAAAAAGAAGGACAAAAATCATATGATCATCTCCATAGATGCTGAAAAAGCATTCGACATAATTCAACATCCATTCATGATAAAAACTCTCAACAAAATGGGTATAGAGGGCAAGAATGTCAACATAATGAAGGCCGTATATGACAAACCCACAGCCAACATCATACTTAACAACGAGAAGCTGAAAGCTTTTCCTTTAAGATCAGAAACAAAAACAAGGATGCCCACTCTCCCCACTTTTATTCAACATAGTTCTGGAGGTCCTAGCCACGGCAATCAGACAACACAAAGAAACAAAAAGCATCCATATTAGCAAGGAAGAAGTTAAACTGTCCCTGCTTGCAGATGACATGTTATTGTACATAAAAAACCCTAAACAATCCACTCCAAAACTACTAGATCTAACACCTGAATTCAGCAAAGTTGCAGAACACAAAATTAATACACAGAAATATGTTGCATTCCTATACACTAATTATGAACTAGCAGAAAAAGAAATCAGGAAAACAATTCCATTCAGAATTGCTTCAAAAAGAATAAAACACCTAGGAATAAATCTAACCAAGGAAGTGAAAGACCTATACTCTGAAAACTATGAGATACTCATGAGAGAAATTAAAGAAGATATCAATAAATGGAAACACATCCTGTGCTCATGGATAGGAAGAATTAATATTGTCAAAATGGCCATCCTGCCTAAAGCAATCTACAGATTCAATTCTAACCCTACAAAATACCAATGGCATTCTTCAAAGAACTAGAAAAATTGTTCTAAAACTCATATGGAACCACAAAAGACCCCGAATAGCCAAAGCAATCCTGAGAAGGAAGAATAAAGTGGGGGAGATTATGCTCCCCAACTTCAAGCTCTACTAAAAGCCACAGTAATCAAGATAATTTGGTACTGGCACAAGAACAGACCCATAGACCAATGGAACAGACTAGAGAGCCCAGATATAAACCCAATCATATATGGTCAATATATGATAAAGGAGCCATGGAATTACAATGGGGAGAAGGCAGTCTCTTCAGCAGCTGGTGTTGGCAAAACTGGACTACTACATGCAAGAGAATGAAACTGGATTATTGTCTAACCCCATACACAAAATTAAACTCAAAATGGATCAAAGACCTGAATGTAAGTCATGAAACCATAAAAACTCTTAGAAGAAAACATAGGCAAAAATCTCTTGAATATAAACATGAGCAACTTTTTCCTGAACACATCTCCTTGGGCAAGGGAAAGAAAATCAAAAATGAAAAAGTGGGACTACATCATGCTAAAAATCTTCTGTACAGCAAAGAACTCCATCAGCAGAACAAAAAGGCATCCTACAGTATGGGAGAATATATTTGTAAATTACATATCTGATAAGGGGTTAATATTCAAAATATATAAAGAACTCACATGCCTCAAAACCCAAAAAGCAAATAAACCTACTACAAAATGGGCGGAGGATATGAACAGACACTTCTCCAAAGAAGAAATTCAAATGGCCAACAGGCACATGAAAAGATGCTGCACATCGCTAATTATCAGGGAAATGCAAATTAAAACCACAATGAGATATCACCTCACACCAGTTAGGATGGCCACCATCAAAAGACAAACAACAACAAATGTTGGCAGGGATGTGGAGAAAGGGGAACCCTCCTACACTGCTGGTGGGAATGCAAATTAGTTCAACCATTGTGGAAAGCAGTATGGAGGTTCCTCAAAAAACTAAAAATAGAAATACCATTTGACCCAGGAATCCCACTCCTAGGAATTTACCCTAAGAATGTAGGATCCCAGTTTGAAAAAGACATATGCACCCCTATGTTTATCGCAGCACCATTTACAATAGCCAAGAAATGGAAGCAACCTAAGTGTCCATCAGTAGATGAATGGATAAGAAAGAGGTGGAAAATATACACAATGGAATATTATTCAGCCATAAGAAGAAAACAAATCCTACCATTTGCAACAACATGGATGGAGCTAGAGGTTATTATGCAAGTACCAAATGATTTCACTCATCTGTGGAGCATAAGAACAAAGCAAAAACTGAAGGAACAAAACAGCGTCAGACTCACAGAACCCAAGATGGACTAACAGTTACTGAAGGTAAAGGAACTGGGGGCGGTGGGTGGGAAGGGAGGAAGAAGGGGAATAAAGGGCATTACAACTAGCACACATAATGTAGTTGAGGGGCATGGGGAAGGCAGTATGCACAGAGAAGACAAGTAGTGACTCTGTAGCATCTTACTATGCTGATGGACAGGGACTGGAATGGGTTATGTGGTGGGGACTTGATAATGGAGGAATGTAGTAATCACAATGTTGCTCATGTGATTGTATATTAATGATACAAAAATAATAAAATAATTAAAAAATGAAGGCACTGACAGAGTGGACATGAAAGAGTGTCAAGGAGCTCATTTGCAAAAAAAATTTAAAAAGCAAAAAAAACTTCCTAACTCAGTAAAGAAAGGTGAAGAACCCCATTTTAAAAAAAGCCAAAACTTGAAAAAGACAAAAAGGAATTTCCAAATGGAAGATAATTATATTAAAAAGTGTTCAAATTCAGTTCTCATTAAGTATATTCAAGTAAAAATCACAATTTGATAACACTACACACCAACTACACTAACCATAAAGAAACCATAAAAACAAGGATGGTGAGACCGTAAAAGAGCAGGGATTCTTATGCATGGAGTTTGTAAGAGAACTGGAACAGCCACAGTAAAAAATCTCTTCATCAGCATCTACTAAAACTAAACATATACATAATCTATAATTCAACAGTCCAATAATTGCATGCACATGGCCTCTAAAGGAACAAAAATGTTTATAACAGCAGTATTTGTGTGATAGTTTCAAATATGCAAAGGCCACTGTGGAAACACATTTGTTAGTATCTGGTAAAAATGCTCATATGCATACAGTAACACTCCCAGCAGTTCCATAACCTAACTCATGCACATGTCACAGAAAGTCAAGTGCAAAACTGTATAGATCAGCATTATCCATAATAGGTACAAATAGTAAACAACCCAAACATCCATCAACAGGATGGGTAATTAAATAGAGGTATATTAACAATGAAATTTTATGGAGCAAAGAAAATGAATGAAATCATTCTACATGCAACAGGATGGATAAGTAACACAAGCAGTTTAGCAAAAGGAATCAACTTCAATATAATTCTTGGATCATAGTTTCAAGTGTGTAAAGTTGAAAGAAGACAAAACTAATGCATGACAATAAAAGTCAGGATAGTGATTACATATGGGGAGTAGGAAGGAATAGTGGATAGGGAAGGGCAGGACCAAAATTTAGTGATCTAAGTCTTATTCTAGGTAATTTATAGGGATATTATCACTTTGTCATGACTCACCATCATTATAATTGTGGTAATATTTTCTATGTAAAAATGGGTATAAATATCTCTTTCAATAGTGAAGATAATATATTTCAGCTACTCCAAAGCACTGAGACCTTGTTTGTCTTGTTTGCTACTATATTGCAAATTCCAGACCCTGGAAGTTTCCCCAAAATAAGTATTGGTTGACGAATAAGCTAGAATTTGGCATCTTTTCTGTGTTAAAATTAGTGTTTCTATAAGCATCAGGACATAGTAAGTTATAAATAATCACTCCAGTTTGGGCAGATTTCTTTCTGCTCTAAATTGGGTACTAATAATTGCCAAAGCTGATTGAATTAGAAGATCTCTAATAACTTTTACCTTGTTTTAAACTCCACTATTTAATAATTCCAATTGCATGATGAACTAAGAGCTGAAGTATAAAATGCCATAACTTTTAGTAATTCGGCAAAAGATCACCAGTATCAACAAATACTGGGGCCCCTCACTAAGCCAGGCACAGTTTGGATGTCTATGTTTGCCACCGCGGTGTAAGATCAGTGTTAATACAACCATTGTAGCAGGTGAGGGAACTTAGTCTATAAACACTGTCACTTGCAAAGACATCCAGAGAACAGAACTAAACATCAGAGCTGGATTTGAATCAAAATCCCATGCTCTAGACCTGCACTGTCCAGTATGGTAGCCACAAGTAGACATTGAGTCCTTGGCTCAAACTGCAATGAGATATGCTCTAAGTATTTCCCAGAAAAATCACTGATTATATTTTGGGCTTCATGGGAACAGGCAAGATTGCCCCCTTTTAGCTGACCTAGTAAGATGTGGACGGGAGTGGGAGGAAAGTCAGTCTTCTCACCACAGAAACGTACTTTCCTAGGTAGAATTCTCAGGCTCATGTTAAGCACTGGCTCCAGCTCTCTCATGCTGCTGACCAAATTGCCCAGTCTCAGGTTATCTTGGATTTCCTTTTTCCAGGCAGATGAAATGCCTTCTGTCAATGTCCATCACTAAGGAGGCAGGGCACCTGGGACACTGTGTTCACACATCATAGAGTATGGCTCCTCAAAACAGTCTCCAAAATAGAGGCAGGTCAATACTTTTTGAAATTCAGCTAGTATGGATGCTGGAGAAGTAGACCCAACCAGCAGCAAGGGTGATGTCACCAACAAAGATTATCTCATTACTATTTGGGATTCTTTCATTAGTTTTCAGATGGTAGTGCCCATTATGCGGCAGGACAGGAACTCAGTGCTAAGACCAAAGTTCAGGAGTTAAAAAAGCTAACTGGAAGTTGCAAGTAAAATATGATTCATACTCATTGAGTAAAGGCAGAATAAGCTTCCATTAAAAAAAACTGCTTTGAAAAATGGCCAATTTTACTTTATTTAATTAAGTAACATTTATCTGTATGTGCAATTATGTATTCTTTAGTATATTTTTGTTTAATATCTCACTGCCCTGTAAGATTTTAAGCCGCATGAAATATGGTCTATGTTTCTATGGTTTTCTATTTTAGCCCATGTCCAACAAATAATATTTGAAATAGTTTTAAATGGTTTAAATGTGGCAGAGTCATTTATATTTTTAAGTAGGACTCCCCTAGAGTCTTTATTAATGTTTCCTCTAAAATTTTTTCATGGTGGAAGGGGTAGAAGAATTCCATTAAAAAGAAATGAGAAGTCTTATACCTTCCACACTATCTACTTATTACATGTACTTTTAAAAATAATGCCCCCAATAGTAAACACATATCTCTCATCAAACTGATTTCTAATAAGGTATAGAAAGAATGCAAGAATTAAAACTCACTTCCTACACTAGAAAGCTCTCTTCAGGCACCCCAGGGCTCTGGTTTTATTGGGACTGGTGAAATCACATCTTTCACGTGCATCCTGCCACAACGCATCTCAGCTAGTTTCTCCTTCGGTTCGATTTCCATTAAAAAGCCAATGCCAGTAAGATAGGAAATTCACCAGCCTGTATAAGACTCAGGGTCTTCTCTAAGACTCCTGATTTGTGGACAGTAATTTGCAGGCATAGCACGTCATCCATGATCTACTGCATGAATTTGTAAGGAACGTGCCAGAAGGAACTTTATGTCTCTCACTAAGTACTCCACTTGCACAATATTAATAACCAATATTCAGCTAGCCATTAAGGGAAAAACTCACGTGTATCATAATTGGGATTAGGAAGGGGAACGCAGCTTTGACCTATGGGTGGGAGATCTAAAAATACCACTTTTGGATATATTGGCTAATTCCCCACTCCTAACAAAAGGGCCTCTCGACCGACGAGGGTGGGACTCGAACCCACGCATGCTGAACACAGTAGATTAGCAATCCACCGCCTTAACCACTCGGCCACCTCGTCATATACGTAAGTGCTTTAGTACTAGTATTTAGAATTCATGCGGGGCAACTCACTAGAAGTCTTCATTAAAAGCATACCTAGGAGAAGGCTTGGAGACTTCTGAGAGATTGAGGTGGCTAGTTTCCACATGAATGGACAAAGGAATGGAGTGAGAAGACTGCGACGAGGAAGAAAAAGCAAACGGGCTTAGCTTTCACAGGAGTCATGAAAGGTTGGGACTTAGAGAAACATATTTGCCAGGGCCGTTGCTCCTTTCTCGGGCTGACTGTTCCTGGGGCAGGAAGTGAATCCAGGCAGGCAGCGGGCGTGGCCCGGCCCCCAGCGCCCAGCAGGTGTTTGCGGTTACCTCCAGTCCTCAGCCGAGCCTGGTCACCTGCCTGGTGGAATCCCCGCGGCCCGAAAGTGCTCCCGGAGCCCGCAGGGGAACCCACCGGAGATGACCTCAGGGAAACTGACGAATCCGGATTCCTAATTCGTGAAAACAGCCTGGAAAATTAGACGATGGATCTGAGCAGAGAAATGCTCCATTTCTGTTCAGTGTTTTTACCGCTTGTTCAAACATATAAGGTGAAATTGTATAAAGAAGAATCCTTAGCTCATGCGGCTCTCACGCCGGAACTGAGGAACCTTGAATTTTGATCCCCCACCCCACAAATACCTATATATTTTTTGGAGTGTTTTTTCTAGGTGAGAGGTTACCCAATTTTCATTACATCTTCCAAGGTATCTCGTACTGAATACGTTTTAGAAATTCACCGTAGCGAGAAAATGATTCAAGGAATAAGTGGGAGAGAAAAAAGATTATTTCAGCTCCATCTTGTTTCACAAGAATGAGTACAACGAACACATGAATGAACAAAAGTAGGAATTAACTCTGACCATAAATGCCAGGGAGAAAAGATAATATAGAAGGTGAATCTTGATAAGCAAGTTTTCTAGAGGTGGCGAATAATGAGGGTGTCCCAGACTGAGTAAAGGCAGAGAGGCGCGCAGTTGTTGGAGGAATGGTGAGGAATCCCTGCAAGTTCATGCTCCTTTGTTACACTTGCCCACGTCAAATACTGGCTAAGGAATTATTTGTTTTATAATTTTTTTAATTATTTAGAAATTACTTCAAACACAGTAACTTTGCAAGGATATATTTATTGCACTAAGTCCATTCCTGTGTATGGTATGAAGAATAGATCTAATTTTACCTTTTTCCAAATGGCTATATAATCAATCCTATAGGATGAGATTGCATAGAGAAGAATCCTTAATTCGTAGGGCTCTTATCCCAGGTCATTCACATCACAGTAACCACGAATTCTGATTTTCCCCCAAATCCCTGTATTTTTCTTGGAAGTGGTTTTCAAAGGTACTGTGCTAAAATTTTTAAGAGATTCACCCCTCTCCAGAAAATGATTGGGGAAAGAGTGAAAAAAAGCTATTTCAGCCGTCTTTTTTGGTTTTTGATTGGTTTGTTTCATGGAATATGAAAATGCACATGAATCAACATTAGTAGGAATTGATTCAAACTAATCGAAATAAATCATAAATGCCTGAGAAAAGAATATTGAAGGTGAGTCTTAACAAGTTTTCTAAAGGTGGTGAAGAGAGAGGGTGTCCCATGCTGAGGAAAGGGCCTGAGCAAAGGCAGCGACGTGGCAGTATCTAGAAATGTGTTGAGAAATCATGTAGCTGGAGCATTGAAGCATGTGAGTGGCTGATCAGGGAATATCCATAAATCTGAGAATGGAAAGTCGTCGTGAAATTTTTCTTCTGAAGCCCAAGCATATTTATTGTAGGGTGAACATAATCATAAAACAACAGGGAACATGAGAGAAATCCTGCAGGAACAGATCCCTGCTGCATTTTTCCACTCTTAGCTTAAGGACAATTTACCTTCAATGAAAACGACCCTTTGCTTGAGGCAAAGAATCGTTTTCTCTTCTCACTTGGAAAAGTCCTTACATATTAGGGTTTGCTGCTTGGATCTTCAGTCTGAACTTAATCCATTTCCCTCTACCTTATTTCCATGCTCAGTCTAATTTGTGATTTTGTATAAAAAAGGATCTATTTTGACTCTCTCCCAACAATTCATTTTCCCTCATGAAGTGCTCTTTTCTCATTTTAACCTGGATGGATTTTTTATCCATATCTTGGTTCTCAGTTTAAAGCTTTTTAAAAAAAATTAAACATTTTTTGATAGACGTTAACCAAACATACTTCATGTACTTCAAAAATATTGTTTGTAAAAAAGTGGTCATTGCCCTCCTATTTTATTCCCCCTTGTTAAAATATTTTCAGTCATTTGGCTTTTTAGTTGTGTTCATTTTGCTTTTACCAGTATATCTCCAAATATCATGCTAGGGCAGAGATGGCTAGTTGTCCGTCAATATTTGTTCTTTTCGTCCAATGAATGGAAATTTAGTGGAGCTCATAGCCACCCATGAGAAGATTACAATGCACAGCTCTCCTTGTGGGAGCCATTAGAGAGAAAGTGTATGGAAAACTTCCAGGTTAAAGCCAGAAGAGGAAAGAAATGCCATTCAATTCTCTTTTCCTACTGTATATGCTTGCTCAAAAAGGCAACACTATAGAGGAATGAAGGAGTCATGACATACAAAGAGACTGAAACCAGCAACACCATAGGAAGCAAGAAGCCAGAAGACAGAAGACTAGAACCAACACCATGGGACCAAAGCTTCTCCTGGAGTTGATCATTACTTCAGATGAGAGATAAGTAAATGTCTGTTTCTATTAATCTACAGTTCACTAGGGGCTTCATTACAAAGACAAAATTGTATTCTAACTAATACACATGCTTTTGTCTCTACTTACTGATTTTTCTTTAAGTTTTGTATTTTCTATTGATTATCCACTATACAAAATGAAAATTCACCCCCTTTCTTCACTTTTAACACCACCATATACAGACATCCTTCCAATCAATCTTTCTTCCAAATGTAATTATATTGTAATCTTTGTTGAATGAATTAGTATTTGCTGTTTATTATTGATCAGCAAGTATTATTCATAGTTGCTATGAAAGTTTTCTAGAGGTGTATAGAAATTGATATATAATTTTTCATTCCAATGTCTTCCATCACCATCATCCTGTAAATTTTCTTCCCCAGTCACTGGTGTTGCAGAGCCCACTTTCCAAGTCATTTTCTGTCTTAATTTGCCTTCTCCTTTTGGTGGTTGTAGAGTAGTTTCCTGAGAAAGAGTTCATTGTTCATTGGAGATAAGATTTTTGAATATTTGGGTGTTGGAGAATCTTTTTTCTCTTATACTTGATTGAATATTTGGTTGGGTATAGAATGCTAGGCTAGGAAATATTTCCTTTCAGGATTTTGAAAGAGTTCTTCATTTTCTTTTAGTCCAGCATTGCTTTTGGGATTTACAAAGTTATTCTAATTACTGATGCTTCATTTGAAATTAGTGTTTCTTTATTTCAGGATAATTTCTTTGTCCCCAGTGTTCTGAAACGCCTGAATGATATGCCTATGTGTGTTTCTACTTTCATTCACTACTCTGGGAGCTCTGCTATGTCATTAAATTTGGAAAATCATATATTTCACTTTGGGAAATTAGCTTGACTTCTTTGTTGCTGTTGATTGTTTCTCTTATGTATTCTCCTCTCTCTTCTTCCTTCCCCACCCCCTGGAATTTCTCTTACTTGGATTTTAAACCTCCAAGATGTATCTTCTACTTAAATATTTTTTTTACTATTCTCCCCTACTTACATTTTGTTTTATTTTTAAATATACTTTTTTCAAGGCAGTTTTAGGTTTATAGAAAAATTGATTGGAAAGTACAGAGTTCCCACATATCCTTCCCCCTCCCTCACAGCTTCTCCTATTACTTACATCTTATATTATTGTAGTATATTTGTTACAACTGATGAACCAATATTAATACATTATTATTAACTAAAAATGCATAATTTACAATGGGGTTCACTGTATTGTACCTTCTACAGGTTTTGACAAAGGTATAATGATGTATTCATCATTACTGTGTCTTACAGAATAGTTTCACTATTCTGTGTTCCAATCTTCATCCATACATTCCTCAACCCCAGAACTACTGATCTTTATAACTGTTTCTATAGTTTTATCTTTTCTGGAATGTCATATAGTTGGGATCATACAGTATGCAGCCTTTTCAAATTGGCTTCTTTCACTCTGCAATATGCTTTTAAGGTTCTTTCATGTCTCTGTGGCTTCATACTCATTTCTTTTTATTACTCAATAATGTTTCATTGTATAGATATATCACAGTTGATTTATCCATTCATTTATTAAAAGACATTTTGGCAATTATAAATAAAACTTATGTAAACATTTACATGCAGATTTGTGTGGGGACATAGGTTTTCAACTCATTTAGATCAATACCAAGGAGAACGACTTCTGGAGTTTCCCTTATTTATTTTCACTCTAGAAAATGATCTTCACATTTTATTCCAATTACTCCACTGAGTTTTTCATTTCTACTCTTAAAATTTCAATTTTAAGAGACTGCTCTACTTAAGAGTTACCCTTTTGTATGGCATTCTTGTAATAACTTTCCTGAGAAATTTTTATCTCTCTGCATAATGTTTCCCTCTATTTTTTTCTAGTTCACTTTTATCTCAGTCTTTCATATTAGACACTTTACTTTAGATGTCTAGTGATCTTTGGTTGCAGGGCTATAATTATAATTAGGCCTTAAAATTACTGGAAACAGATTATGACTCCAGTTTATTTGTTGTAAAGTGATTTGCCTGTGCCATTTACTATTGGACAATATTGTTAACTCATCCCTTTTGGGATAATAAAATCACTTGAAGGATCATTCAATCTCCTGCTTAGCCAGCATAAAACTGATTTCCTGAAATCTGAAAAAAATCTTAAAGGACAGAGGTTGGAGGAAGTTCCTTTTGAATTTCAAACTATGAACGGCACCATCTACTCCAAATTATAAAATTATGTTAAATTATAAATAAATTATAACTTTGTGTTTCATGTATAAAAAGAGATATTACACACCACCTCTGAATAAAGACCTGCATTTTTGTACTTAATGGGTCCCCAAAATTGATCAGAACAAGGAAAAGTAGAAAGACCCATACTCTTTCAAATACCAAGATGAGCAGGGACTGTTGAGCCTTTGTGGTGCCATGAAGCAAAAAAGAAAATGCGGTGGTGGGGGGTATATGCATGTGTCCACTTTCAGTCTTGGCCACAAAATATACAGTTATTTTGAGGAAATATCTTAATTTAGCTAGCATGAGCAAAGTAACTGGATTAATACCTTCCTCTCCACCTTTTATTTTCTCCTTTTTCAAATTTCGGTGTTAATCAATTCACCTGAGCGTTTTCAGCAATTTCGAAGTAAAAACATTTTCTGGGGCAGAGGAGAAAGTACTGGTAATTTTCCGGGCATGAGGTGGGGGAAGACCCTGAACTAATGCTCACGACTGTTCCCCGTCGTGCTTCTCTCTCGGTGGCAAACATGGCCGGTGTCGGGGGCCAAGCTACTCGTGCTGCTTGACAAAGTCCAGGCTCGAGGATGCCTTCAGAAGATCTGGAAGCCTCCCAGTTGGCCCTTGTTATTTCCCACTATATTATTAACTTTCCCACTCGCTTCATTACTTGGAGCTCTAACAAAAAGTACACCATAATTTTCAGAAATATAGCAAGAATTTACCCCCCTTTTATTTTCAGTTTTACTCCAAATACTTAAGGCAGGTAGCCAAAGCTCAAGGAAAGCTCACCCTACCTTTCCTGCTTACTCAGAAGAAACTCCCTCTTTGGAACCTGTACAAGGTTGCCCCCTTTCTGCCCTAATATTACAGCAGAGGAGTTTTATAAGAAATTACAGCATAAAGAGATACGGGAACCAGGACTGCGGGGAGGACCCCCTCCTGACTCACCAATTGCCCAGAAAAGAATTAGTAATAAGGTTCCTTTTCCCACTATAGAAGGACCCCCTAATGTAGCTGTAGAGATTTTGAGTAGAAAATGGTACTTTTCTAAAGGTAAACGTAACATGGGAAAAATTAATTGATGGACTCTGTTTCCCAGTCCTATTTCATATACTAGGGTTTATGATCTATACATGAATAGGTAGTTTTTGATTAATAGAACAATGGTTAGTGCAGTTCAAGTTTTTTTATATATATAGAAAAGAATTAAAAGAAATAGGCCCAGCTGGTGTTTGTTAAGTGAGAAACAAAAGGAAGGGTGTGTTAATCAGTAGAATGCTTACTGGAGTAGAAATGGTTAAGGGGAGTTGATAAGTAATCAAGGACAGAACAAACAAGACCAAGACAGCCTTTAGGACCTAATGGCCCTTGCTATTGTTTCAATACCATGTAAGACGCCGTACCCCAGGACACTGGAGACCGCCTGAAATAGAGTTTAGAATTAGTTAATGGTTGTCTGTTAAGTTCCCCACTCAGAATTCTATTGATTGGTAACTTATATAAAATAAACGACTACTAGCCTTATGCTAGGAGATGCTTGCACCTTAGTCAGTGTGGGTGTCTTCTCATTCGCTGACGCCGTCTCACTCCCCTTCGATACCTCACCCCACCTGGAGCTGGACTCCGGCAGGCCGGTAATATTCTCTGGAGTCTACGGGTCGGCTCTGGTGCTATAATGCTTTTGCGGGAATTCACTTCGTACTTCCTCAACGTTATTTGTGATGTTAAATTCCATAGGAAAAAAAAATCCTTTTTATTCCTTGTCCACCACTGCATCCGTAGCATCCAGCAGAGGTTGACTTGCAGTATTGACTCCATTTACACCATGGTCCCAAGCACATGGGCCTCTCTCTCTCTCTCTCTCTCCCTCTCTCCCTCTCTCCCTCTCCTCTCTCCCTCTCCCTCTGTACAGCCATCCTGTCTGCCTGTCTTACAGGGAATAAAACCACACTGACGGAGTTCTCGTGTCCTTCCGTGCGAGCGACTGAGTCGGATAGCTAAAGAACCGTTTCACACATCCTAACAGTAACTGAAAAGTGAGTGGCAGCTCGGGTGACTTTTACTTGATCAGTGTGGTAGGACTACTTAGAGTCAGAAAATGATCAGCCTAGTTATACCTGGAGGTAATAGTGGAAGTTAAAATTCACTACCGCTTGACGTAATTCATGCTTTTACACACGAACATTCTAGACGCCCAAGGCCTTTCTTTTGGCATCTGAGAAGATACACCCAGGGAATTGGGTCGTACCAGACCACCCCCATCAACCAGTCGGGACAGCTGCTTATCTAGGAAATCTGTATCGAGTACTCAAAGCAGTTTTGAAGATAATACTGTCATTAATGTGTCGGAAGCCCATCTTTTTGGCGAGAATATTTGAGGGAACACTGTTTCTAGGTCTTCATTTGTTTGAAAACGTAGCAGGGCTCGTCCGGGATTTGAACCCGGGACCTCTCGCACCCGAAGCGAGAATCCTACCCCTAGACCAACGAGCCAGCCCTCAAGAAACATCTTACATTTTTTGGCCTATGAGTTAGAATCAAACCTTTTCATCCTCCTTATTCTATAACTTGTTCCTTAGTGAGACTTAATTCTCCATGAATCACTTCAATAAGTGAGCTGATTGAAAGAGCTGTTTCTGAGCATTGTCTGTTCCTTGTATAAATCACCAGATCATCTAGTTGTGAGATTGGTCACAACTTTGACATTTTATTTCTCCTTAGTTCTACTTTGCTTAAGTACTCTAAGTAATCTAACTCACTTTCATTTTGCTTTTAATTCTCACTTCTCTCCCTTTTGAAAGTAGACCATTTTACTATAAAAAGGAATACTTTCAGCTTCCAGAATTTCCTCAGCATGAATGTTCCTAATCCTATCAAAATTCCATTGATTTGAGTTAGATTTCTTAACATGAATTTTTCACAGCCACCAAGAGATTAGTATCTGGCAAGTTTACTAATTAAAACTTATTACAAGTTACTTATTAAAACTTCTGGCTAAAATCAAAGTGTTCCAATGGGCCATTGATTGACGTTACATTTTAAAGCCATGTGAACATACATGCATTGAACTAATACATATTTTCAATTTCATTTTGCTGGACTGAATTTGATGTCTTCAAATTAAAAAAAAAATTCCTCTCATTCAGGTCATTCTTTCAATTATTTTATAGTTGTTTATAGAGTGCCTGTTTTTTTTTTTTACCAAAAATGAAATTCTTTTATAAAGACAGATAAAAATATTGACTTTCTTGAGTAAATGGCAAGAGAAATCAATCCTTTGTGAAAGGGAAAGTGGATTTAAACTAGCATTCAATTTAAGTTTTGACATAGATTTGCTGAGTGGATTCGCTGGGTGGATTCAAAAAATTATAAAGTTACTAGATATTCCTCTATCTCCTACCTACTTAATGTTAGAATACTAAGATTCTTGTTACAATCCAACTGCTTGCTTTGTACCTTGAAACTTTAAAAAATCTTGACTAGTTTCTCTGAAACATATACCTAGGCATAGGAATAATTCCTAACTGCCCTCAAATTCAAGCCATGCACCTATGGTTCAGACTCGGCATTCTGCTTCTGTGAAAATACATTCTCTTCAAGAAATACCATTTTGTGTTCATGTACAATGAGTCCCCTGACATTGAACTATAATAAGACTTTAAATCAAAGATTAAATACTTCATTATGGAAAAGGATTATTCAACCTGAATGCAAAGAGTTCCCAAATAATCAATTTCTTGATACACGATTTAGAGTGCTTCATCTTAAAAGAAACTGAAAAGATTAGTGTGCTAATATCTGAAGCAACACAATGGTCTTGGATCACACCCTTTACAGAACAACCTACACACTCAATCTCAAACTAGTGTTCCCTTTTCATTTCCATAGTGTGGTATGTTTTACAGTTTTTCAGTCCAACTTTCTTGGGTATATAAATAATTCATTTACTTTCATATTAGCGGGTACTCAGGCTCCAAGGAGAAGTCATTATTTAAAAATCACCAAAAAGTAGCATTATTAAACACAGTAGGGGACCCACATGTAATTTTTATTCCAGTCATTTTGCTGAGATGTCTACTGCCCTTGTCTAAGTGATGTAGATCATGTGTAATAATGTGCTTAGTTATTTTATCAAACAGGATTACATTAATAATTAAACTCAAGCTTCTTCAAAAAGGCACAGCATAAAGATAGAGTTACAGAAGACAACTTAAAAGCAATAAATATACAATTTCCTAAAAAATGAAAACAAGACTTATTCACCAAATTTCTATTTAACAATTACTCAGTTCAGATCTATGTTAGGCCCTGGATTATTAAAGACAAATAAGTTTCTGTCCTTGGAGAGACCTACCCTAACTGGGTAACTATCCCTGTCAATCCTCTAAATGTACTCAGTTAAGATTTAATTCAATGATGCCCACTCTCCCCACTTTTATTCAACAGAGTTCTGGAGGTCCTAGCCATGGCAATCAGACAACAAAGAGAAATAAAAGGCATCCAGATTGGCAAGGAAGAAGTTAAACTGTCCCTGTTTGCAGGTGACATGATATTGTACATAAAAAACCCTAAACAATCCACTCCAAAACTACTAGACCTAATATCTGAATTCAGCAAAGCTGCAGGATACAAAATTAATACACAGAAATCTGTTGCATTCCTATACACTAACGATAAATTAGAAGAAAGAGAAATCAGGAAAGCAATTCCATTCACAGTTGCATCAAAAAGAATAAAATACCTAGGAATAAACCTAACCAAGGAAGTGAAAGACCTATACCCTGAAAACTACAAGACACTCTAAAGAGAAATTAAAGAGGACACTAATAAACAGAAATTTATCCCATGCTCTTGGGTAGGAAGAATTAATATTGTCAAAATGGCCATCGTACCTAAAGCAATCTACAGATTCAATGCAATCCCTAATAAAACACCAACAGCATTCTTCAATGAACTAGAGCAAATAGTTCTAAAATTCATATGGAACCACAAAAGACTCCGAATAGTCAAAGCAATCCTGAGAAGGAAGAATAAAGCTGGGGGGATTGCACTCCCTGACTTCAAGCTCTACTATGAAGCCACAGTAATCAAGACAATTTGGTACTAGCACAAGAACAGACCAATAGACTGATGGAACAGACTGGAGAGCCCAGATATAAACCCAGACATATATGGTCAATTAATATACAATAAAGGAGCCATGGACATACAATGGGGAACTGACCGCCTCTTCAACTGATGTTGGCAAAACTGGACAGCTACATGCAAGGGAATGAAATTGGATTATTGTCTAACCCCATAAAGAAAAGTATACGCAAAATGTATCAAAGACCTGAATGTAAGTCATGAAACCTTAGAAGAAAACATAGGCAAAAATCTCTTGAATATAAACATGATCAACTTTTTCCTGAATGCACCTCCTCAGGCAAGGGAAACAAAAGCAAAAATGAACAAGTGGAACTACATCAAGCTAAAAAGCTTCTGTACAGCAAAGGACACCATCAGCAGAACAAAAAGGCATCCTACAGTATGGGAGAATATATTTGTAAATGACATATCTGACAAGGAGTTAACATTCAATATATATAAAGAACTCACATGCCTCAACACCCAAAAAGCAAATAAACTGATTAAAAAATGAGCAGAGGATCTGAACAAACACTTCTCCAAAGAAGAAATTCGGATGGTCAACAGGCACATGAAAAGATGCTCCACATTGCTAATTATCAGGAAAATACGAATTAAAACCATAATGAGATATCACCTCACACTAGTTAGGATGGCCAACATAGAAAAGAGTAGAAGCAACAAATGCTGGCTAGGATGCAGAGAAAGGGGAACCCTCCTACACTGCTGGTGGGAATGTAAACTAGTTCAACCATTGTGGAAAGCAGTATGGAGGTTCCTAAAAAACTAAAAGTAGAAATACCATTTGACCCAGGAATTCCACTCCTAGGAATTTACCCAAAGAAAACAAGTTCTCAGATTCAAAAAAACATATGCCCCCCTATGTTTATCACAGCACTATTTACAATAGCCAAGAAATGGAAACAACCTAAGTGTTCATCAGTAGATGAATGGATAAGGAAGATATGGTACATATACACAATGGAATACCATTCAGCCATAAGAAGAAAAGAAATCCTACCATTTGCAGCAACATGGATGGAGCTAGAGGGTGTTATGCTCAGTGAAATAAGTCAGGCAGAGAAAGACAAATACCAAATGATTCCCTCATTTGTGGAGTATAACAATGAAGCAAAACTGAAGGAACAGAACAGCAGTAGACTCACAAACTCCAAGAAGGGACTACTGGTTACTAAAGGAGAGGGGTGGGGGAGTGCAGGTGAAGAGGGAGGGAGAGGGGATTGAGGGGTATTATGATTAGTACACATGGTGTGGGGGGGATCATGGGGAAGACAGTGTAGCACAGAAAAGACAAGTAGTAACTCTGGGGCATCTTACTACACTGATGGACAGTGACTGCAATGGAGTATGGGGCGGGGACTCGATAATATGGGTGAATTTAGCAGCCACATTGTTTTTCATGTGAAACCTTCATAAGAGTGTATATCAATGATACCTTTTTAAAAAAAATATTTAATTCCATATTCTCTCATACTTCTCATTAAAAGGTCATCTTCCTTATATGGTTTTAAATTCCTTTTAGACTACTTAAGGTGGCAAGATTTGGGTTCAACTGCCACAGAACTTCCTCAGGGATAGCTGATGGACGCTCTGTCTTTTGTTGTAATGGTAGTTCATTACAATCTTTAGATCCATCACTTAATACCAGTATCTTTGGAAATATTACTGAGTCACTAGGCTTATCATTTATCAGTGGGAGTAAAGCAATTATGGCACAAAGTAAATTAGGCTTAAAGGGAACTTTCTCTTTCTCCATATCAGAGTCAAAAAGATGAGCCAAAATTTTCTTGGCTATTTAATCAATATAACTATATTTAAATGACAACTAATATAAATTTGGGGGCCTTATTATGACCTCTTAACTTTGGCTCATGTTACTAAATTTTTTGTCCTTTCTCCCACCAGTTATATGACAACAACAGACTAATTAATCTGTGACTCAGTTGACAAGATAAAGTTTACATTAGGGCAGTATTCTATTTTTGACCCATATTTTTATCTTTAAGTGAACATTTATTTTAATTTTTATATTTAAGTGAACATTTATTTTAATTTTCTATACAGTCACAAAGTTAATTATCTGACATTTTCTTTGACAAGTCCCCTAAAAACTTGCTTTCTTATAAGTAAGCATTCTTGTCAAGATGTTTATTTCAATATGTAGTCCCCTAAAAGAGAATTGTACCTCAAGCGCAGGTCATAATTACTACATCTGTTTAATGACTTTGAAATCACTATATTCTGCTAGAAGTGACCACAGAATCCTTCAAAGATTTGACACTTCAGAAAAAGATCTTTAAAGGCCCATTTCTTTAGTGCAAGCAGCTGTCTCCCAATTCTTTCAAGATTGGCATCCTTTTTTGCTGAGTTTCTTATATTTCTCCTCTGAAAAAAGGCAAATGAATGCTTAGTTTGGCTCCTGCTTGTGTATGTCAGCTTTAGAAGAAGGCTTTGGCTTTTCAGTAAGTGTTGAGAGAAAGGAATTTGAAGTACCAGCTCCTTTAAGAGATGGTTCATCAATCCAATTAATTTTTTTTATAAAGTTTTTTTGTCAGTGTTTTTCTGAAACTTTTTCTTCAAAGACAAGACACAGTCGATGGTTAATATTTCTGTCAATGGTAACTCTTTTATCTTCATCAGTTTTGCTGTCTTCTTCCTCCTGAGGATTCCATCAATATGATAATCTCAAAGTTATTTTTATTTATTTGATGCATTTCTTCCCAATACCACTAAGACGCCAGTTTTGAAGACGAAAACAGGGCATCAATTCATCCCATGCCCTGATGGGCATATGGAGTTGTCAGAGCCAGAACAGTGTACCAACCTTCTCTTTTGGACACATTTCATCATTGTCCTTTGGTTTGAGTTTCTTTCTACAGTGAACTGAAACAAATTTGTTGCTTTTGGCCCTCTAAAATTGCTGAGAGTATTAGAGGGGGAGAGCAAAGGATGTGGAATTCATGACTGTTCTGGATAGCCTTGAGATCATTTATTTCACACTGCACAGATTCCAAGATTACACCCAGACATGGAGTGGGGCTACCTCCAGAGCCAGCCAGGACCCCAGCTACCATAGGCCCAAGGATTGGAGCACTGGTGTATTTCTTTAAATGTTTTCTCTCCATTTCTTTCTTTCTCTCCTCCTGCAACAGATTTGTTGTTATATTTTAGAAAATATCTTAGTTTCTACCTTGTTATCCCTTTGTGATGCTGTCTCAGATTGTTCCTGGACTTAATGTTCCAGGTCACTAATTTGATCTTTGGGTATAGTACTCATTCTCTTATTTGATAGTCTATTGCATTTTCTGAAATTTCATTCATTGCTTATCCACATTCAGTGCCTCTGACTGGTTCTTCTTTATAACTGCTTATTACAGCATTAGGATTTCATTTCTTCCTTTATGGCTTTAGGAATTTGTATTATGTCTATTTTAAATCCCCATTCTAATGTAATCCATAAATTCTTCCACCTTTAGTATAGATTTTATCGCTATTGCTTTTTAAGACTGAGCTTGCATGCTTCAGAAGCCTTCCCACCCCAAATTAGAAGGCCCCTGTTTCCATTTCCTGCAGCAACAGTTCATCGTGGCTCGTTTTGTGTTCCAAATACCTTCTATTTCCATGGGATTCCTATATTTTCTTAGGTCAACCAGCTTCCCTCTTCACTTCTGGAGAATCTCCAGGGTTGGGAAAAATCTGTCTTAAGATTTATTTTACTCCAGTTCCAAAGAGCTTTGTCTTAATTGCAGATAAGAGGACTAAGGCAGTTGGCTAGTCCAATATCTCAGTTATAAGTCTGGCAACAAGCCTCCCAGCAATTGATTGAAAATGTAGGTTCAACAATGATGTTGGATGGATGGAGAGATGATATTGATAAAGATGGTCATGGTGGTGATGTTGGGATGATGATGATGAAGTCATGAAAGAGCTCAGAATAAATCTTGTATTCATGAGCTTCACATAAGTGTGACAGTCCTTCCAGCGTCACCAACAGCAGTGTGCATGACTTAAGGTTTTTATAAACTAATCAGGCACCAGAAAACAAATTCATTATTAAATAATTTTTAAGAGAGCATTTATCAGTAACCCAGAATGAAAGCTTACTTGTCTTTACAATGTTTAGGAGTCAAATCATAAAGAAAATCTTTGTTTTGGGAAGCTCCATATTTGAGTATAGTCCATCCAAGGTATCAAATACTTATCAAGTGTTTCTTAATTGAATACATACTCAAACAATTTTTTTGTTATTATTGAGAGGACTAAAACTTAGTATCTACTCTATACCATTTTAAAGGCACCTTCTAACTTCTCACAATTACCCTAAAACTAGATTCCATTTTAGAGATGAAGATATTGAACCATACATAAGTACAGCACAGTGACCAACCAAGAAAGCCATAATCAAAAAGCCAATAATGCAACAAGGGAAATTTGAGGACCTTTCAGTATCCTTCCTTATAATCTCCATCAGATTTTCCAAGGTTTATAAGTGAAACTATAATGTAAGTTAACCAGCAGGGATGATAGGCAGACACAGTTCCCAAGTAACTTCTCTGTATCCTTTTCCAGTAATATTTTGCAAATCTTATGCTCTCTTTTTGGGGCATGTGTGTTTGTGTGTTTTGTTTCTGCAACTGCCCTTGATTAGTTAGGTCTTTTCTGATGCTAACTCTTCTCTGTCATAAGAGGTTTCCAATGAAACCTTGAAATATTTTCACTAAGATATGATAATTACCTCTTTGACAAAATCTACTAATTTGATATGGAAAAAAAAGTTGTGGTTTGGCCACTAAATTGATAGGACTTTGTTGTGCCCAATAGGTGGCTGGAATAGGGTAAAGGGGTCCTTTTAATGAAAGCTGTTATTTTGCCCATTTTAAGATCCTCTGAACTCTGCCTTGACAGTGGAAAGGAGGTGGGGATGAGAGATTCAGATTCATCAGGGTCTTTGGAATGGTTTGAGATCCCTGAACCCTGACTTTATTAAATGTTCTCAAAGTCATAACAAGATCTTGGACTCCAGCTCCATAACACACCATGCGCCAGAAAGCTTTTGATCAGCAAGTATGGAATGTATATTTTAATGGTATAAAATTGAGATTTCATATAATCTTCATATTGAAGACTGGTGTTGTGTGTGTGATCAAACTGTCAGAAATAATCCTCAAAAAGACATGAAATAACTTAGATGGTAGGTATAAGTTCCTTTACCTTTTAATTATAAGATACTTTAGAGTTTGCATAGTCCAGTCAAAAGTGCATCAGCATTTTAAGCTTAGGATATAAAATTCAAGTCCTAGCCTGCATGGTAAAAGACACTTAAGTTACAACTCTGACATTTTTCCTACCACTGAATGGTCCGTGAATTCTTTGGGACAAGTAGCGACTACAACAACTTAAAACTTTAAGGAAGTGGTTTGTTTCCTATCCCCACTCTCACACTGCATGTCTTGATTTTTATTTTGGTTATTCAAGAAATACACCCTATTTTCTCTTGTCTCTAGCCTACTGTTATCTCATGGCTTCCAAAAGTGGATGATAGAAAATGAGGGGTAAAAAGGGAAAAATTCAAACCTCCCAAATTAACCTTAAATACTTAGAAATAATGAATTAGGTTATCCCATTAACCTGGCATCACAGAACTGCATCCTTTGCCTTAATTAAAAGTTCCAGCCTCTTTATTCACACTGATTTCAGGTGTTCAAAGTTTTATGTTCATTTTGCTTCCTGGAACACAATTTCATTTTAATTGTCCATGGAATGTTGGGGAATCAAGGGACACGGCTAGTCACTGTTAATACTATGCTCAGTTTGCTGTTATACTCAGGTGTCTTGCCAATGGGTTTCAGGCCTGGGCAAGTTCACTATGGATTCAATGTGACGAAAGAAATGATAGAATGTTCTTGGGGTGAAAGGGTTATATCCAACTTTATTTCCATTGTGGCAGATCAATCACTAGAATCCCATTCACTCAGAGCATGTCTGCATGCAGCAAAGCCAGTGTCTGCCTCTGGGCCTTTTTACCCGCACAGCCATCCTCTGGGCCACTTTGCCCACACAGCCATCCTCTGGGCCTCTGTCCTCAGTGCTACCACCACTCCAGCCTCTGCTCTGCTCTCCTGCAGCCTTGCAACTGTGCCACTGTGTCACCCAGAGCACTGGGTAGGGCTCTTTATATACAGTCAATAACAACACATTGCCCACATGTGTGTAGTGAACTAGCCAACCAGGGCCAGGTGAGAATCCTGGTCACAGGAATCTTCATTTCATCCACATCAGGTGTTCAGGAACTCATACATGTTTCAGGGAAACATTAGTTTGAAGACAAACAGTCTTGGTGTTAGTTTGTAACCTTGGGAGCTTCCCAGTATAATCTGAAACCATCCCTGAACACTGAGGTAAAGGAGAGACCTAAGAAAGAGGCAGACTACTCCAGATTGGTAACTGGCAGTTTTGAAAAGCAAGAGAACTTATATATGAGGCTTGTCCTGGGTGGCTGCAAGACTAGCAGATCTCCATACCTGCTTAACAGAATCTTAAAAGTTTATATAAAGGCCTTAACTGGGTTCTGTCACATAAACTTTACAGATGGTCTCAGTATCACATCTGTATCTCAAGGCTATGTCCTTGGTCAGCTTCTGGGAAGGAGGAAGGCAAGTGGAACCCACATTCCAAGGACATAGAAGGGGTTGAGGGTCCTCTAATTGCTGGGCTGCAGCTCACAGGTCCTCTCAATAACCTTCTTCAAACTCCACTCCTCACAATCAGCTCTTACAATTTCATTGCAATGTGCCTCTTCTGTAATGTGCCCTGAGTGGTTAGCAAGTGATTTCACTAATGTGGAGGTGAGTCCTTTGGCGCCTATCTGGCTGAATTGGAGACAGATGCCAAAGCAACAGCCCAGGCACATGCAAGAGAAACCACAGATTAAGACAATGATTCCCAAAATCATTGGCAACATTTTCTACCAAGATCCCCATGATCTGAACCATTGATTTTTGAAGTCCCTAGGCTAGGGTTGGATCATTCAGGGCACTCACTTGGGTCCTCATGTGATTTAATAAAGATGATACTCATCAAGTGAGAACACACAACATTCTACTTGGATAATGGCACAGGTACCCCCTTGAGAGGCAGTAATAATGTCCAAGGACATTCTATTTTGGAGAACAACTTTTCTCATTAGAGACATTTCAGTATTCAGTAAGGACAGGCCTTGTTGGCTATCACTTCTATAATGGACTCCAGACCAAAGGAAGGAAAAATTACAATGGCTAAATGATCATTGATACAGGTGGAAAAACAATGTACCCACCTGGCCTTGAGCAGAAGGTTAGTAGTTTTAGGAACTTGACCTGGCTGTATGAGCTTGGGGAGGCAGCGCTGTCAGGCATGGGGAGATATACTAGGGTCAGGATATGCCAGACCAGGACCCTCTTCTCTCCCTTCTTTCAATGATGCATGTTGCATTCTAGGCATAGTGCATTTCAACAAATCTAGCTTGCAGCAGAACAACGAGATCCCAGTGGAGATTGAGTAGGTCCCCCTCAGCCAGAGGAGCAAAATAACTCACCCATCCTGGCGGCATATGCAACTGCAAATTCCAGTAGATAACTTCTTTCCCAAGTGTGTCAAGGCTTGGTGTTCTCAGCAGCATTGCATATTGATCCATGGTGAGAGTTGGGGCAATGGCTGTTTACTGCAGCTTCCATACCCTTACAGTACTGGGTGGCTTGGCATGGCTTTTCAGTCTGGCATGTGGGGCTATAGGCCTTGATAGTTATCATTCAAATGTATTAAAGCTGGGAAAGTACTTTAGTTCACCCAGACCAAGTGGTTTTACCTGTTAGCAATTTAATTTGCTTTTTTTATATTCCATTTTTCCTTTCTAATAACCCTGCTGCTTGTGGCTATAGAGGAGATGGAACTTCCATTTAATGTCATGTTCTCTTGTCCAGTTTTACACATCATGACCTTTGGAATGTGACACCCCCCCTAACCCCATGACTGTCTAGTTGATAAGGAGATCTGTACATGGTACTCATCTTCTCTAATCTCCTAATGGTGGCAGCTTAGTGACAAGGGAAAGCTTGGGTTAGGCAGACACAGCATCCAAAGCATATTTGGAACCTTCATTCAGAGGGAGAGAGCCAGTGTAATCAATTTGCCAATCCCTCACCAGTTGGGAACTCTAATGAATGGCCCCAGACTCCTTCAGCAGTACTTTGGGCATTATTTAATACACAGGACATGCTGTTACTGAGTTAACCAAGTCATTGTATTTCAATGTCTGTCTGGCATCCCTGGCAATATGCCATCCTATTAGGGTACAGTGATGGCTGCTCTTCCTATGTACCCAATTTGCCATAACTACTGAAGGGTCAGTGGTAGTGCCTTATGAGGTGGGACATGGGAAACAGTGAGGACTGTCTCAGGCTCTTACAGGTGAACCCAAATATCCTCCCATACCTCCTGACCCCAGGAAGGGCCCATTCATGCTCATTTGCTCCTTGGCCTTCTGTTTTCCCTTGGGATAGGGTTAATCCCTTTAGAACCAACCAACTGTCAGTGAGTGATCACCAGCCAAACCACTTTGAATCCAGGCCACTGGCTGCTGTGTGAGAAGCTCTACCTGTACATTGCTAGGAGCTGTTACTCTATGGGAGTATATCAGGTTTCTGCCCCCTTCCAGAGCTGGGACCACAATCCTAGGGTTACTCACTATTTCTATTTTCTCTGCCACAGTGCCTGACCCATATCTTCTAGAGTCGCAGACACATTTAATTCAAATGGTAATCCTCCTTGGGAGATGCCCACAGCTTTAATCTATTTCATTAGTATTTTTGCTTTCTCAAAAGTTGCTTGCTGCTCTGATCCCGAGTCTCATATGTGCCCTTTTTTTTAAAGATTGTATAAGGAATGGAGGCACTATACCAGGTAGAGAATAAGAGTCCTTCAAAACCCCAAAATCACCACAAAATCACTTGTACCTCTATCACATTCTTAGGGTTGGATAGACTTGCACCTTATCAATCACAGCTGTGCAGAGCGGTTGGGACAGAAGGAGCAAGAGTACAGGACAGGACTGATTGTGTTTTTGTACCTAGTCTCCATCTAAGGCCTGAACCGGGCCTGACTCTGAAAGAAACCTTGAAAAGTTCCTAAATTCCAGGAACAAGTATCTCAGGGATGTAGGGAGGTCTTATCTCAAGGCCAGCCACCTGGACCAGATGCCCCTAGGCGTATGTGACTTAAGTATTGGATTAATGTCTGATTGGATTGATCTGTGGGCAATACTTAAGTGATTGGATTGAGGTCCTTGAGAAAGGTGTGTGAATCTAATCTGTAGGCAGTTAATGTGTATATAAGCCATGCCAGAATAAAGCTTCTTTGCATTCTGCATTCTGCATCAGATGTTTTGCCCTCCTGTTGTCTTGTATATACAGCCCGATGCCCCTACTCGGGAACTCTTTGACTCCTGCCGGCAGGCCCTGGCATTAGGGTTGGATAGACTTGCACCTTATCAATCACAGCTTCTGGTATGACATGTCGTACCTGACCAAATGACTCCCAAAAACTTTATGGTGTTTTCTGGACCTTGGATATTCTGTGGGTGTACCTCTCATTTTCCCCCTTGCTGATGTTCCAGCAAAGACTGCAGTGTCCTGCAGTAGCGGTGAATCTTCACATGTTAACATTTTATCATCAATGTAATGGCCCATTTTACTGATGTGGGGAAGGAGAACAGGGACAGATCTAACCAATAGTTTTTAGACATATGAATGGGCAGGAAGAATTTCCATAAAGGTATTTGAAGATTTTTTTTTCATTAAGGTAAAATACATATGAAGAAAACCACATGCCCCAATGAATCCTTGCAAATGGCTCATACCCATAAAACTAGCACCCAGGTAAACGAATAAAACATTATCAGATGTAATTCAAAAGTATCTTCCATTCCCCAGGTTCCACCCACTATGCCAAGAATAATAACTGTCCTGACTTAACCACACAGATTAGTTTTTCCATCTCCGGCCTTAATTTGCCAGTGCCTTTCTCCTCTTCCCACTATGTTCTCGTTTAACTTCTTTTTTTTAATATAATTTATTTTATTATCATTAATTTGCAATTACATGTGCAATATTACGATTATTAAACTACCCCTTCATCAGGTCCCCCCCACCAACCCCATTACAGTCACTGTCCATCAGCGTAGTGAGATGCTATAGAATCACTACTTGTCTTCTCTGAGTTGTACTGCTCTCCCCGTGCCCCCCTAACATTACATCTGCTAATCGTAATGCCCCTTTTTCACTCTTATACCTCCCTTCCCGCCCATTTTCCCCAGTCCCTTTCCCTTTGGTAACTATTAGTCCGTTCTTGGGTCCTGTGAGTCTGCTGCTGCTTTGTTCCTTCAGTTTTTTTCTTTGTTCTTATACTCCACATATGAGTGAAATCATTTGATACTTGTCTTTTTCGGCTTGGCTTATTTCACTGAGCATAATACCCCTAGTCCCATCCATGTTGTTGCAAATGGCAGGATTTGTTTTCTTCTTATGGCTGAATAATATTCCATTGTGTATATGTACCACATCTTCTTTATCCATTCATCTCCTGATGGACACTTAGGTTGCTTCCATTTCTTGGCTATTGTAAATAGTGCTGCAATAAACATAGGAGTGCATCTGTCCTTTTCAAATGGGGCTGCTGCATTCTTAGGGTAAATTCCTAGGAGTGGAATCCCTGGGTCAAATGGTATTTCTGTTTTGAGTTTTTTGAGGAACCTCCATACTGCTTTCCACAATGGTTGAACTAATTTGCAGTCCCACCAGCAGTGTAGGAGGGTTCCCTTTTCTCCACAATCTCACCAACATTTGTTGTTGTTTGTGTTTTGGATGTTGGCCATCCTCACTGGTGTGAGGTGATATCTCATTGTGGTTTTAATCTGCATTTCTCTGATGATTAGCAATGTGGAGCATCTTTTCATGTGCCTGTTGGCCATCTGAATTTCTTCTTTAGAGAAGTGTCTATTCATGTCCTCTGCCTGTTTCTTAATTGGATTATTTGCTTTTTGTTTGTTAAGGTGCGTGAGTTCTTTATATATTTTGGATGTCAACCCTTTATCAGATACGTCATTTATGAATATATTCTCCCATACTGTAGGATGTCTTTTTGTTCTACTGATGGTGTCCTTTGCTGTACAGAAGCTTTTCAGCTTCATATAGTCCCACTTGTTCATTTTTGCTTTTGTTTCCCTTGCCCGGGGAGATATGTTCATGAAGAAGTCGCTCATGTTTATGTCCAAGAGATTTTTGCCTATGTTTTTTTCTAAGAGTTTTATGGTTTCATGACTTACATTCAAGTCTTTGATCCACCTTGAGTTTACCTTTGTGTATGGGGCTAGACAGTAGTCCTGTTTCATTCTCTTACATGTAGCTGTCCAGTTTTTCCAACACCAGCTGCTGAAGAGGCTGTCATCTCCCCATTGTATATCCAAGGCACTTTTATCAAATATTAATTGACTGTATATGTTTGGGTTAATGTTTGGATTTTCTATTCTGTTCCACTGGTCTGTGGGTCTGTTTTTGTGCCAATACCAAATTGTCTTGATTACTGTGGCTTTGTAGTAGAGCTTGAAGTCAGGGAGTGTAATTCCCCCTGTTTTATTCCTCCTTCTCAGGATTGCTTTGGCTATTCGGGTCTTTTGTGGTTCCATATGAATTTTAGAATTATTTGTTCCAGTTCATTGAAGAAAGCTGTTGGTAGTTTGATAGGGATTGCATTGAATCTGTAGATTGCTTTAGGTAGTATAGCCATTTTGACAATATTATTCTTCCTAGCCAAGAGCATGGGATGCATTTCCATTTGTTAGTGTCCTCTTTAATTTCTCTAAGGAGTGTCTTGTAGTTTTCAGAGTACAGGTCTTTCACTTCCTTCGTTAGGTTTATTCCTAGGTATTTTATTCTTTTTGATGCAATTGCGAATGGAATTGTTTTTCTGATTTCTCTTTCTGTTAGTTCCTCATTAGTGTATAGGAAAGCAACAGATTTCTGTGTGTTAATTTTGTGTCCTGCAACTTTGCTGAATTCAGATATTAGTTCTAGTAGTTTTCGAATGGAATCTTTAGGGTTTTTTATGTACATTATCATGTCATCTGCAAATAGTGACAATTTGACTTCTTCTTTACCAATCTGGATGCCTTGGATGTCGTTGTTTTGTCTGATTGCTGTGGCTAGGACCTCCAGTACTATGTTGAATAACAGTGGAGA
>JAVSCE010020078.1:0-27179 GCA_032199065.1 Smutsia gigantea | reverse complement strand
TGATGGATTCACCTCTGAATTCTAACAGACATATAGAGAAGAAATAACACCGATTCTCCTTAAAGTTTTCCAAAAAATAGAAGAGGAGGGAATACTTCCAAACTCATTCTATGAAGCCAGCATCACTCTAATACCAAAACCGGGCAAAGACCTCACCAAAAAACAAAATTACAGACCAATATCCCTGATGAACGTAGATGCAGAAATACTCAACAAAATATTAGCAAATCGAATTCAAAAATACATCAAGAGGATCATACACCATGATCAAGTGGGATTCATCCCAGGGATGCAAGGATGGTACAACATTCGAAAATCCATCAACATCATCCACCACATCAACAAAAAGAAGAACAAAAACCACATGATCATCTCCATAGATGCTGAAAAAGCATTTGACAAAATTCAGCATCCATTCCTGATTAAAACTCTCAACAAAATGGGTATAGACGGCAAGTACCTCAACATCATAAAGGCTATATATGACAAACCCACAGCTAACATCATACTTAACGGCGAGACGCTGAAAGCTTTTCATCTAAGATCGGGAACAAGACAGGGATGCCCACTCTCTCCACTGTTATTCAACATAGTACTGGAGGTCCTAGCCACAGCAATCAGACAAAACAAAGACATACAAGGCATCCAGATTGGTAAAGAAGAAGTCAAATTGTCACTATTTGCAGATGACATGATACTCTACATAAAAAACCCTAAAGATTCCATTCCAAAACTACTAGAATTAATATCTGAATTGAGCAAAGCTGCAGGATACAAAATAAACACACAGAAATCTGTTGCTTTCTTATACTCTAATGAGGAACTAACAGAAAGAGAAATCAGAAAAACAATTCCATTCACAATTGCATCAAAAAGAATAAAATACCTAGGAATAAACCTAACGAAGGAAGTGAAAGACCTGTACTCTGAAAACTACAAGACACTCCTAAGAGAAATTAAAGAGGACACTAACAAATGGAAATGCATCCCATGCTCTTGGCCAGGAAGAATAAATATTGTCAAAATGGCTATACTACCTAAAGCAATCTACAGATTCAATGCAATCCCTATCAAATACCAACAGCTTTCTTCAATGAACTGGAACAAATAATTCTAAAATTCATATGGAACCACAAAAGACCCCGAATAGCCAAAGCAATCCTGAGAAGGAGGAATAAAACAGGGGGAATTACACTCCCTGACTTCAAGCTCTACTACAAAGCCACAGTAATCAAGACAATTTGGTATTGGCACAAAAACAGACCCACAGACCAGTGGAACAGAATAGAAAATCCAAACATTAACCCAAACATATACAGTCAATTAATATTTGATAAAGGAGCCTTGGATATACAATGGGGAGATGACAGCCTCTTCAGCAGCTGGTGTTGGAAAAACTGGACAGCTACATGTAAGAGAATGAAACTGGACTACTGTCTAGCCCCATACACAAAGGTAAACTCAAGGTGGATCAAAGACCTGAATGTAAGTCATGAAACCATAAAACTCTTAGAAAAAAACATAGGCAAAAATCTCTTGGACATAAACATGAGCAACTTCTTCATGAACATATCTCCCCGGGCAAGGGAAACAAAAGCAAAAATGAACAAGTGGGACTATATCAAGCTGAAAAGCTTCTGTACAGCAAAGGACACCATCAGTAGAACAAAAAGACATCCTACAGTATGGGAGAATATATTCATAAAAAACATATCTGATAAAGGGTTGACATCCAAAATATATAAAGAACTCATGCACCTTAACAAACAGAAAGCAAATAATCCAATTAAGAAATGGGCAGAGGACATGAATAGACACTTCTCCAAAGAAGAAATTCAGATGGCCAACAGGCACATGAAAAGATGCTCCACATCGCTAATCATCAGAGAAATGCAGATTAAAACCACAATGAGATATCACCTCACACCAGTGAGGATGGCCAACATCCAAAACACAAACAACAACAAATGTTGGCGAGGATGTGGAGAAAAGGGAACCCTCCTACACTGCTGGTGGGACTGCAAATTAGTTCAACCATTGTGGAAAGCAGTATGGAGGTTCCTCAAAAAACTCAAAATAGAAATACCATTTGACCCAGGAATTCCACTCCTAGGAATTTACCCTAAGAATGCAGCAGCCCAATTTGAAAAGGACAGATGCACCCCTATGTTTATTGCAGCACTACTTACAATAGCCAAGAAATGGAAGAACCTAAGTGTCCATCAGTAGAGGAATGGATAAAGAAGAGGTGGTACATATACACAATGGGATATTATTCAGCCATAAGAAGAGAACAAATCCTACCATTTGCAACAACATGGATGGAGCTAGAGGGTATTATGCTCAGTGAAATAAGCCAAGCCGAAAAAAGACAAGTATCAAATGATTTCACTCATATGTGGAGTATAAGAACAAAGAAAAAAACTGAAGGAACAAAACAGCAGCAGACTCACAGAACCCAAGAACGGACTAATAGTTACCAAAGGGAAAGGGACTGGGGAAAATGGGCGGGAAGGGAGGGATAAGAGGGAAAAAGGGGCATTACGATTAGCAGATGTAATGTTGGGGGGGCACGGGGAGGGCAGTACAACTCAGAGAAGACAAGTAGTGATTCAGTAACATCTCACTACGCTGATGGACAGTGACTGTAATGGGGTTGGTGGGGGGGACCTGATGAAGGGGTAGTTTAATAATCGTAATATTGCACATGTAATTGTAAATTAATGATAATAAAATAAATTATATTAAAAAAAGTAAAAGGAACAAAACTCTGATGAAAAAAAGTTAAAAATCACAATCTCTATATAAATGGTGAGAATTCATGTTAGTGAAGTAGAGGATTCAATATTTTGAGGTCAGTTCTTCCCAACTTGATCTATAGATTCAATGCAACATCTACCCAAGTCCCAGCTAGTTATTTTGTGGATATTAACAAACTGAATCTAAATTTTACTTAGAATGAATGGGAAAAGGCCTGGAATAGCCAAGAAAATACTGAAGAAAAGAACAAGGTTGGAGGGCTGACACTACCCAACCTCAGTGTTTACCATGAAGATCTACAGCATTATTTCCAGTGTTTCTCTCCCTGGGCCTCAACTAGTTTCTTGTGTGCATGGGGTGATCAGTGCCCCTCTGAAGAATTAAGGGGTCTTCCACAGGTCCCCAGAATTTTACCTCTTTTTCTCTCTTCTTCTTTCTGCAGCTCTGTGCTTTACATCATTCTGATCTGTGATCTCTAGTAGCTCTCTTGGCCTTTCCAGTCTCCCAGCTGCATCTCATCAAGAGCGTCATTGCTGCATTATGGCCTTGTAACTTTCTCAAGGCATTAAGCTGGGACAATCATAGGGCACACCTCATTTGTTTCCCATCGCTTAAGGATCCCTGTCCTTCATTGTCTGATGTCCAATATCTTTGAAGCCATCATTTTATATATTTTGTCTGTTTTCTATAGTTTTAAGTGTGAGGAATAAACAGGCCCCTCCTATTTTATCTTTGAGAAGTGGAAGTCACTAAGACACTTCTGAGAATAAAGAAGGGCAGTGGTAATATTTAATCCCATTACAGCAGAGTATGTTAGGTGCACCTTTCCAATAAGCTAAGAACAGGGACTTAAAGGGGAAGTGATCAACGTAGTTGGATATGTTCATTGGTGTTGGCAGATAAAGGAGAACTGGTAACCTGAGAGGCCTGATAAATGGAATGGTGGGAATAGAAGCTAGATTATAGTGAACTGATTAAAGGGGAGTCAAGAAGAAGAAAAAGCAAATAAAGATGGCATTCTTAAGAAGCTGAGTTGACCAGTGATGGAGAGGTATCAGATGGCATTTATAAGGGAATACAGAATCAAAGGAAGGTGTTTTTGTTTACTTCAAAATCATTGTTGAGATGATAAAAGAAAATTAAAACTGACTGTGGACAGGGCAGAGGATGGCAAACAATGGCCTATAGATGAGCCACAAGTTTCTGTAAATAAAGGTTTATTGGAACACAGTCATTCCTATCATTTACATATTGTTCATGGCTGCTTCTGTGCTACAACAGAGTTGAACAGTTGTGCCAGAGATCACATGGTCCAAAAGGCATGAATATGTACTCTCTGACCTTTCATAGAAAATTTGTTAACACTTGCACTTCAAATCCAATAGGCAGTAGAAGCATATAATATATTTCTAGTCATCAAGAGTTCCAAATTCAGCAGCGACCATTTGTTAACCTATTATACTGGACAGATAACATATCAATAATGTTAACGAAAATTAAAGCAAGCCTTGGATTTTTCATGCTGGGTAATGAAGGATTAAAAGTAATTTTGCAAAATAAAATTATATGGGCTATCAATATTAGATTAAAAAGTTAACATTGCACACAAGAGTTTGTGAGCAAATTACTTTTAAATGGTTCAATGAAATTAAACTAAGAGTTTTATTATTTAAAATGATTGTTTTAATTAGTGACTTGGAATAGACATTAAATTACATATCTTGTAGAATTTCAATAAAGAATGATAGATGGGCTCTATATTTTTTATTTTTATTTTCAAATATATAGTATTTGATCATTTTAAATGTCAATTCAATCACAGCTGAATGACAGTCTTTAATAATTTTTACTGATTTTTTCATTTTAACAATTTAATAATTTTTAAACTTTTCTAGACAAAGAAGTCAAGCCTAAGCCTCCACGTATGTTATGTGCATGCCAAAAAAATAAATAAAACAAATCTTAAATGCATGCTTTTTATTCATCTTCTGATTCCACTGCTGAACATTTTGCTTAAAGTCTTAACTATGTTGTGTAAACAATGTGCCTATTATTGTAAGTGTATTTCTGAGAATATGCTATGCTGATATTTCCCTCATCCTTTTTTCACTGGAGGTACAAAGCCGTACCTTTCATTAAGTACTCATTAAAAAATCATCATTCCCATTTCCATTTTTTCTCAAAATTACTCTTTTCACAAATAAGATTGATAATGAGGAACCTTTCCTTGTCTGTTTGTATTAATTTGCTGCAATCGTAAGAAGAAGAAAATTAATATGGAAGGTTCAAAGACAATTGGTAATATGTAAAAGAAAAATGAATGAGTACAGGAAATAAATATCTTTATATAATCATATTACTAATGTTTACCTTTATTTTTAGAAACACAAGTAAAAAAGGAAGAGAAGCCAGGTATGTATATTTTATGTATAGATTCATATAGAAGCCAGGTATGTATATTTTATGTATAGATTCATATAGAAGCCAGGTATGTATATTTTATGTATAGATCCATATTTGCATCCCATACTTAGAATGAATAGCATAATACCTCTTCACAAATGTTATATGTTAGTGCACATATTTTATCCTTAACCAACTTAAAAACATAATATGTATTTATCTATATTACCTGCTCCTAGAAAAATTTACAAAGGTGAAACCACTGAGAAATTTATATGGTAGAAGAAACAATTGACTAAGTAAGTTGAATCTTATGAAATCCTTATTTTTACTGAGTAGTATAGGGCACAGACATCCCACCAGAAAAACAGTTGCTCTCACTCTTCTATTTCTGGGGGCTCCTGAGTCACCTGAACATTTCTGAGGATCGCAGTAGGCAACAGAACACACAGCAATCTAATTTTCAAAACAGTTAAAACTTTGGTTGATGTTTCCCAGCTGTGTTAGTGGTATAGGACTGCTATAATACAACAGCATGAACAAGGTAAATCAAAACAACAGAAATTTATTCTCTCACAATTCTGGAGGCTAGAACTCTGAAAACAAGGTGGTGTCAGCAGGTCTATGTTTCCCTTGAACCCCGTAAGTAAGAATTCTTCCTTGCCTCTTCTGGCTTCTATTTTTTCATGAGCAGTCCTTGGTTTTCTTTGGCTTGAAGATACATCACTCCAATCTCAGCCTCTGTCATCACATGAGAACATCTCCCATTGTGTCTTTAACCCATCTCCCCTTTTTATAAGGACATCAATAATATTAGAGTAGGAACTCAGTCTACTCTCACATAAAAACATCTTAACTAAGGACAACTGCAATGATCCTGTTTCCAAATATCACATTGTGAGGTACTGGGGGTTTGCACTTCAGCATATCTTTAAGGAGGACATAATTCAACCCATAAAGGTCTGCCCTCTGGCCCCCCAAAACTCATGTCCATGTAGCAAAATACAATCACTCAATTCCAATAGTCCTAAGAGTCTCAATCATTTTAGCATCAACTAAGTCCAAAATGTCATCAGCTCAAAGTCCAAATCTCATCTAAGTTAGTTATGAGTGACACTTGGACTATGAGTCTTGAAGAAAATTTTTCTCCATTTGTGAACCTATGAAACCAGAAAACAAATTATTTGCTTCTAAAATTAGTGTTACAGGCCAATATAGATTGCCATTCCAAAAGGGAGAAATTGGAGGGAAATAAAGGGGTCGCTGTCCCAAGTAAATCCAAAACAGCAGGAAAAAATTCTATTACATGTCAAGTCAAGTATCTTCTTTGGCTCAGTTAAGTCCTCTGGACCTGGTAGGGTGATGGCTCTACACTTAGGCCCACCTGGGCGGCAGCCCTGACCTCTCTACCTGGGAGGTTTGCCATCACCCAGGTAATTTGAATTCATGGCTCTGCCCTTAGAGTTGTCATTTGTTTATTTAGTCCTGTCTCTTTCCATTTATGTCCAGGCCAGCACTGTTTCTGCTTGTATAAACTTTGCAAAAACATGACCAGTCTTGCATTCGATTCTTGGCAATCCAACCCATTGGACAACGGGTTCTCCACAGATCTGTCCGGGAAAACATGTCTATTCTTCCCTTGTGTTGAGGTGGTGTATTGGATCCATGAGTTTGTCCAGCCTCACCTTTAAACCTACCTCGGACATGCTAGATAGGTTAAGCATTTTCCAAATCGTCAAGTGCTGGTTCCTTTTGCTAAACAGTTCACTGCTGAATTTATCTTTCTTTTCACATTTTATTAAGTAGCAAGGAGAAACCAAGCTGTACCTTCCACACTTGGAACTTTCCTCAACTAAATATCCATGTTTTTCACTTACAAATTATATCTTCCACCCAACAGAAGAAAACAATTCAGCCAAGTTCTCTGCCACTTTATAAAAGACTACCCTTCCTCCAGTATCCAATACCATATTCCACATTTTCCTCTGAGACCTCACCAGAAGCACATTAAACACTCCTATTTCTAGCAACTTGCTCATGATAATACATGTATTCTCTAAGATGATAGAAGCTTGATTTATAGCTCTCCTCAATTCTTTCTGAGTCCTCAGCAGAATAGACTTCAATGTCATTATTTCTGCCAATAGTTTTTTCAGGGAAGTCTAGGCATTTTTTAATCAAGTGCCTCAGTTTTCTTCCAGCCTTTATCCATTACTGATCCCAAAGCCACTTCCACATTTATATGTATATTGTAGAGCAACACCCAACTTTCCAGCAACAACTCTATGTGTTGCCTTGATTTTCAGGAATGAAGTACCACAGACTGGGTAGCTTTAAACAACAAAAAGATATTCTCTCACAATTCTAGAGATGAGAAGTCCTGAGGCAAGATGTCAGCAGAGCCATGCCTCCTTCCCTTTGAAAGCAGTAGAGGAGAATTTTTCCTTGTCTCTTCGGGCTTCTGGTTGCCAGAAACCCCTGGTGTCCCTTGGCTGGCAGATGCATCTCTCCAGTCTCTGCTTCCATCATTCCGTGGCCATCTTCTGCCTGTGTGTCTCTAGCTCTGTGTGTCTTCTCTACTTCTTATAAGGACACAGTCAGATTGGATTAAGGGCCCACCCTACTCCAGGAGGACCTCATTTTACCTTATCACATCTGCAACAATCCTATTTCCAAATAAGGTCACATTCTGAGGTATGGAGATTTAGAACTTCAACATAGCTTTTATCTTTTTGGGGGACACAGTTCAAGCTATAACACTATTTGTATAAATTTCTAAATCTAAGTGCCCAATTAGATATATTTCAAAGAGACTCTGACGACTTTTTTCATCAATCATCTCCCTTATGTTGACATTGAAACTATTCTCCACAATAACGTTCTTGAAAAAAAGCATAGAAAATTCAGGTTAAAATCAATTAGCAGTAGGAACAACTGAATGATAGACAAGTACATGGCATGATTTTAACTACAGTGTATTTAATAGATTAGGACTGAGAAACCAGCAAGAAACTGGAATAAGTTTTAGTAAAATTCTGCTTTTTCAGTTATGGTAAAGTAAAATGAAATAAATAAAATAATTTCTAAAAATGAATTTATGCTCCAGTGTTTTTTAGCTTTTAAAATTTGGGCCTTTTGTTTCCCTTCAGAGTCACAAGTTAAGAAGGAAGCAAAACCAGGTATCAGTGTTTTTTATTTTTATTCTTAAGTAGATGCCGAGCTGATATTGCCTCTGTTACCACCCACTAGCCTAGATTTACAGTCTCCCATCCTCAGTATTTCTACCTCATTGCTCAATATGACTTTACAATACTGGATTAGGTGACAGTGGGGTTATTCCATAGGCAAAAACATCTAGAATGTGGCTTTAAATGGACCTCAGCAGAGACTCCAGTTTTCAGGAGACATTTCCTGGGGATCTTCAAAACCTAGTATGATTATTTTTAATTTGTGGGTTTACTTCTGATAATACACCAGACTTACACAATCACAAAATCATAGGCCACTGGGATTTGAAGGACAAGAACTTACTAAGTATCTGCTGTGAGCTAAGGAATAGCGTAGGATTTTTATTTTCATCACTATGAGAGATGTGCAATATGACAATCATTATCTGTATTTAATTTGTGTGGAAACAGTTCAATAGACTAAGTTCAGAAAGTAAGCCATTTTTCCAAAAATTTCAAGATAATAAATGTTGGAGCTAGGATTCTGCCCATGTCTGGTTTACTCAAAACTCCCACTAAGAGATTGTCTTAGACTAACAATTATTTTAAGAAGGAAAGGGAACAGTGACCTAAGATTAGGGTGACCTTTCCAAGTTTACATTGCTACTTAGTGTTTAAGTCCTAGCTCTGATACCAACTAGCTACTGACCTAAGGCTAGTTAAAAAAAAACCTCAGGCTTTATGGGAGCTGTCTCCGTTTAAGAGATTACATAGCGGGATTCTCAAATATCAACAAATTCAACAAGCTTTTATGTATACACAGTACTATTTTACCCCTTTAATTCTCATCTGAGCTTACCTAGCAACTGATCATAAGCTTGAGTCTAGTCATTGTTTTTATTTTAACATACTAAGGCACATAAATATCTAACTACTGTCTTATGATTTATTTTTCTGACTGTTCTTATTTGCTACAGGTGAGTGTATGTACCAGATAGAAATATTTTGCACCCACCCCTCTTTTTTTTTTGTTACCAAAATCCCAATAAATTTAAAACTTCTAGTTAGGCCTAGTACCATTTAAAACTTTATTATTGCTAAATACTATAATTTTGCAGGTGACTTAATATATGTTTCCTTTTTAGCTTCATCTGAAAAAACTCAAATACACAGTATGTATATTAATTTCATCTATAATACTTATGTAGAAGTTTTTACAAGAAAATAGTAAATATTTTCAGATACATATATTTGTAATATATACTTCAGTATTTATGCATTATTATAACCTATGCTTTGGAAATCATAAGTGCTTAAATGTAAATAAGAATTTTTTGTAAACTATTGCTGTGAAGTCAAAACATTTGGGGTTTCAATATAAACTAGGATGATGTGAAATTTAGAAACAGTTTTTATTTCATGGTCACATTCATTAAAATCTGTTAGTTATTTTCTGCTTAACAAATCACTGGCTTATGCCACCAAGAAAATTCACCATGTATTAATTTATAAAGCTCTTAAATATTTGAAAAGATTTTCTTTTTATTATTTTCAGAACAAGACATAGTGAAACCAAACAAGACTGTTTCTCATGGTAAACCAGGTATTGCGCAGGTGGTACTTACTGTGTGAAATTGTCTCTCAATATTCTAGCTGTAGCAGGATTAAGAGTTTCAGAGTCAAATCTGAAGTTATTAGGGATGATTCATGTGTTAAGTCATCCAGCTACTAGAACACCTCCAATTTTCACAATGTTTTTGTACTGAGACTTGACTTGTCAGGGTAATGAGACAGCTAGTCGTCCCTTCCTATCAGACACAGTGCAAAGACCATCAACGCCAGGAGTCAAGCGAAGGGGCTGTAGATTTTGTTTTGTTCTGTTCTGTCTGGGACAAGATACCCTTAGAAGACATATAATTCAGGATGGCTTATTCAAACGTGATTGTCTTAAATCCCAAAAATCCCAAGAAAAGGAAATCAGTATTGCTTCCTGACTCCTATCTGCCTGCCTTCATCCCTCCTTCTTTGTCTCTTTTTCCTTCTTTTCACTCTTGGTTTTATTTTTTGGAGAAAGTAGAGGTAAGCCATTGTGTTCTGCTCAGAGAGAGAATTTACTAAAACAAATTTATTAATTAGTTTTTATTTAAGACTGGAAACTAAGTTTTAACTTAAGCTAATTAAATACAAGTTTAATTTAGAAACTCCCCCAAGCTTCAGTTATTCTGTAGAATACTGTCCTTCATTCCAGGATGCATTGTTTATGCAAGATTGTGAATGTGACTAAACCAGAATCTTTAGTAAGTTAAAAACACCCTTTCTCTAAGCATATTTTAGGAAACTTTTGCTCACATTTAAAAAATTTTTACTTTAGAAAATCTGCTTACAATGGGTTTGAATCGGTTTGATTGTACTTGTCTGTGGTCTAAAGAATATGAGACATTAACAGAAACCGCAGGAATAAAGAAAGCAGAACTGGAGTGTGGGGAGACAAGAACACCTGTTTATGGTGGCATAAGCAACACCTTGGGAGTAACTTTCAAACCCCCTAATTTAATGAATGATAAAATCCTGTTATTTCCTTCACTCCCCTGAATGCCAGCCATTTTGGAGTGAAATACAGAGACAATGAGACAGTTTAGTCTCAGTGTACACAAAATGCATTATCCTCTACCCACACCTTTCTTTTAATTCAGTTATAACATTCATACTCCAAAGTCTTGTTTCCCAGTGAAACTTTCTTATTAGGATATTGGACCAGCTGATTACTTCCCCTTGCTGAATACTTGAAAAGTTTAATTTTCTATAGGATCATTGTGATAATCTCTCTACTTTGGCCCAAATCTCTGACTATGTCTATAAAAAATAAAGGACAGAAGACTTCCCATAAATGTTCCTCTTAACTCCCCTTAGCTTTGTGCCATAAAAAACTTGGGTTCCTAAACCAATCCTGTGTTCCCAGGAAGGTATCTTGCACAAGAAAGATCAAATTTGCTTCTTTCTGTTCTAACTCCATAGTGAGAAGAAGATACATGTTTTATAAAACAGGGCCTCTGTGTAGATAAATAACAGTGACATACAGTGAAGGCAAGATATAAGGTGTGTGTTGGTAAGTTAGGAAATGATTCAAATTAGGAAAATTTTATGGCAAAATAGCTGGAAAGGACATCTGCAGCTGGACAGATTTTCTTTGTGCTTCTACCCAATTTAAACAGAAGATATCACTTGCTGTCTTATTGAAGAAACAGGAAGTTTTTCTCAGTATTTGGTGTTATTTCAAAAGAAGTACAAAATATCAAGGTTGAAATATGTCACAGCTTTGTACTGATACATTTAAATTTTCTACTTGTGTTAATTTTTTTCCTATCACAGAAGAAAAAGTTATCAAGAAGGTAAAAGCTACCACAATAGAAAAAACAGGTAAATAAGATATTTCATATCATTCTTCTATGTATTGGTTTTATGGTATGTGGGTACACACACACACATCTTCACTGAAGTGTGTAGACTTACAGTGCCATAAACTCTAAGACGGTGAATTCCTGTAAATAACTAAAAGATATAACTGGTAAAAATAATAGTGGAAACCCAGTGTTATAACTTTATTTATTTATTTATTTATGTTGCTATTATTAATATACAATTCCATGAGAACCATTCTGGTTACTAGACTCCGACTATTATCAAGTCCCCACCACATACCCCATTGCAGTCACTGTCCATCAGCGTAGTAGGGTGTTATAGAATCACTACTTGTCTTCTCTGTGTTATATTGCCTTCCCTGTATCACCCCACCCCACCCCCACACCTGCTACATTGTGTGTGCTAATTGAAATAGCCCTTTTTTCCCCCTTATCCCTCCCTTCCCACCCCTCTTCCCCAGTCCCTTTCCCTTTGGTAACTGTTAGTCCATTCTTGGGTTCTCTGAGTCTGCTGCTGTTTTGTTCCTTCAGTTTTTTTCTTTGTTCTTATACTCCACAGATGAGTGAAATCATTTGATACTTGTCTTTCTCTGCCTGGCTTATTTCACTGAGCATAATACCCTCTAGCTTCATCCATGTTGTTGCAAATGGTAGGATTTGTTTTCTTCTTATGGCTGAATAAAATTCCATTGTATATATGTACCACATCTTCTTTATCCATTCATCTACTGATGGACACTTAGGTTGCTTCCATTTCTTGGCTATTGTAAATAGTGCTGCGATAAACATAGGGGTGCATCTGTCTTTTTCAAACTGGGCTGCTGTATTCTTACGGTAAATTCCTAGGAGTGGAATTCCCAGGTCAAATGGTATTTCTATTTTCAGTTTCTTGAGGAACCTCCATACTGCTTTCCACAATGGTTGAACTAATTTGCAGTCCCACCAGCAGTGTAGGAGGGTTCCCTTTTTTCCACATCCTTGCCAACATTTGTTGTTGTTTGTGTTTTGGATGTTGGCCATCCTAACTGGTGTGAGGTGATATTTCATTGTGGTTTTAATTTGCATTTCTCTGATGATTAGTGATGTGGAGCATCTTTTCATGTGCCTGTTGGCCATCTGAATTTCTTCTTTGGAGAAGTGTCTATTCATGTCCTCTGCCCATTTTTTAATTGGCTTATTTGCTTTTTGTTTGTTGAGGTGCATGAGCTCTTTATATAATTTGGATGTCAACCCCTTATCAGATATGTCATTTGTGAATATATTCTCCCATACTGTAGGATGTCTTTTCGTTCTACTGATGGTATCCTTTGCTGTATAGAGGCTTTTTAGTTTGATATAGTCCCACTTGTTCATTTTTGCTATTTTTTCCGTTGCCCAGGGAGATATATTCATGAAGAAGTTGCTCATGTTTATGTCCAAGAGATGTTTGCCTATATTTTTTTATAAGAGTTTTATGGTTTCAAGACTTACATTCAGGTCTTTGATCCATTTTGAGTTTACTTTTGTGTTTGGGGTTAGACAGTAGTCCAGTTTCATTCTCTTGCATGTAGCTGTCCAGTTTTGCCAACACCAGCTGTTGAAGAGGCTGTCATTTCCCCATTGTATATTCATGGCTCCTTTATCGTATATTAATTGACCATATATGCTTGGGTTTATGTCTGGTTTCTCTATTCTGTTCCACTGGTCTATGGGTCTGTTCTTGTGCCAGTACCAAATTGTCTTGATTACTGTAGCCTTGTAGTTGAGCTTGAACTCAGCGAGCATAATTCTCCCTGATTTATTCTTCCCTCTCAGGATTGCTTTGGCTATTCGGGGACTTTTGTGGTTCCATATGAATTTGAAAATGATTTGCTCTAATTCATTGAAGAATGCTGTAGGAATTTTGTTCGGTATTGCACTGAATCTGTAGATTGCTTTAGGCAGGGTGGCTATTTTGACAATATTAATTCTTCCTAGCCAAGTGCATGGGATGAATTTCCATTTGTTTGTGTCCTCTTTAATTTGTCGTAGGAGTGTCTTGTAGTTTTCAGTGTATAGGTCTTTCACTTCCTTGGTTAGGTTTATTCCTAGGTATTTTATTCTTTTTGATGCAATTGTGAATGGAATTGTTTTCCCGATTTCTCTTGCTGCTAGTTCATTGTTAGTGTATAGGAATGCAACAGATTTCTGTGTGTTAATTTTGTATCCGGCAACTTTGCTGAATTCAGATATTAGATCTAGTAGTTTTGGAGTGGATTCTTTAGGGTTTTTTATGTACAATATCATGTCATCTGCAAACAGAGACAATTTAATTTCTTCCTTGCCTATCTGGATGCCTTTTATTTCTTTGTGTTGTCTGATTGCCGTGGCTAGGACCTCCAGTACTATGTTGAATAAAAGTGGGGAGAGTGGGCATCCTTGTCTTGTTCCCAGTGTTACAGGGACAGCTTTCAACTTCTCACTGTTAAGTATAATGTTGGCTGTGGGTTTGTCATATATGGCCTTTATTATGTTGAGGTACTTGCCCTCTATACCCGTTTTGTTGAGAGTTTTTATCATGAATGAATGCTGAATTTTGTTGAATGCTTTTTCAGCATCTATGGAGATGATCTTGTGGTTTTTGTTCTTTTTGTTGATGTAGTTGATAATGTTTATGGATTTTCCAATGTTGTACCTTCCTTGCATCCCTGGGATAAATCCCACTTGATTTTTTTTCCATTCTGTAACTCTATGCCTTTTGATTGGTGCATTCAGACCATTTACATTTAGGGTGATTATCGATAGGTATGTACTTATTGCCATTGCAGGCTTTAGATTCATGGTTACCAAAGGTTCAAGGGCAAATTCCCTTACTGTCTAACAGTGTAATTTAACTTACTTTGTATACTCTTACAGACACAACCTAAAGGTTCTTTCTTTTTCCTCCTCCATTCTTTGTATGTTATGAATGATATTCTGTACTCTTTGTCTTCCCTTGGGTGACATCTTTTTAGCTTTAGGAGTACTTCCATCTATAGGAGTCCCTCCAAAATGCACTGTAGAGGTGGTTTGGGGAGGTAAATTCTCTCAGCTTTGCTTATCTGAAAATTGCTTAATCCCTCCTCCAAATTTAAATGATAACCTTGCCGGGTAAAGTATTCTTGGTTCAAGGCCCTTCTGCTTCATTTCATTAAATATATCATGTCACTCCCTTCTGGCCTATAAGGTTTCTGTTGATAAGTCTGATGAGAGCCTGATGGGTTTTCCTTTGTATGTGATCTTTTTTCTCTCTCTAGCCGCTTTTAAAAGTCTGTCTTTATACTTGATCTTTGCCATTTTAATTATTATACATCTTGATGTTGTCTTCCTTGGGTCCCTTGTGTTGGGAGATCTGTGCACCTCCATGGGTTGAGAGACTATCTCATTTCCCAAATTGTGGACGTTTTCAGCAATTACCTCCTCAATGACACTTTATCCCTTTTTCTCTTTCTTCTTCTTCTGGTACCCCTATAATGTGAATATTGTTCCATTTGGATTGGTCACACAGTTCTCTCAATATTCTTTCATTCTTAGAGATCCTTTTTTCTTTCTGTGCCTCAGCTTCTTTGTATTCCTCTTCTCTAATTTCTATTCCCTTTATGGTCTCCTCTACTACATCTAATCTGCTTTTAAATCCCTCCATTGTATGTTGCATTTCAGATATGGAATTTCTTAGTGATTGAATCTCCAACTTAAATTCATTCCTGAGGTCTTGAATATTTTTCTGTACCTCCATAAGTATGTTTATAATTTTTATTTTGAACTCTCTTTCAGGAAGATTGGTGAGTTCACTTTCATTTGGCCCTCTTTCTGGGGTTTGTGAGATTTTGGTCTGAACCATGTTCTTTTGTCATTTCATATTTGTGTGTGGTGCCCACTAGTGCACAGAAACTCCAGTCCCTGGAGCTGCTCAGCCCCTAGAGTGAGGTTAAAGGTTGTAGGGGAGTGGAGCTGGTTCATAGGAGGAGGAAAGATCTGTTTCCTGATTCCCGTCTGCAGTGCCTGTCTCCAGTGTCACAGCCAGTGGGCCAAGCACACACGTGTAAACGTCTGTGCTTTGTGTCTCTAGCTGTTGTAGGTGGGGCCTCCCTCTGGCTGGCCTGATGCCTGTGCAGTTTCTGCCAGTTTGCAATCAGGTGCCTGCAGGCCAGTAGGAAGGTTTGGCAGGCTGTGTGTCACAGTGGGAGATCTCAGAGCTGAGCAGGCAGCCAGGGGGATGGAGTACCTGAAGCTCCCCAAAGTCCCCAATGAGCTGGGCCAAGTGCGCCCGGGCAACCTTGTCCAGCTCTCCCTTCTCCCACAAGGCAGACTCCATGCAAATCCTGCCCCTTCAGCAGCCCTCTGGCTGCTAGGAAGCCTGTCAGACTGCCTGCCTTTCCTCGGACACAGATGCAGCTGGGTGTAGATCCCGTCCTCCACAAATGGCAGGAATGTCAGTTTCTCAAGCACTCTGCCTGTCTGAGCTCCCCAACGTCCAGAGCACCACACACTATAGGATTCTGCTGACAAAGCAGATCTCCAGGGCTAGGTGTTCTGCAGTCCCACGCTTCCACCCCACCCCCTGCTCCATTTCTCTTCCTCCCGCTGGTGAGCTGGCGTGGGGAAGGGCCTGGGTCCTGCCAGAGTAAGGCTTTCCTACGTTACCCTGTTTTGTGAGGTCTGCTCTGTTTGTGAGGTCTGTTTGCAGTCTGGTTCAGCCTTCTTTCTTGTTGCTGTTTTAAGGTTAGTTGTATTAATTAACTATATTTTTGTACAATTTGTGGTTTCGGGAGGAGCTCTCCATCTCACCTCTCATGCTGCTGTCTTGCAAGTTCTGTAACTTTATTTTTTAAAGGTGTTATTGACCTAAACTTACATATAATTCATGAGGCAATCCATGTAGTGCACTGATTATCATATACTATTAAGGGCTTTATCTTATTTTACACCCATTTCCTAAAATTTTAAAATCACATAAATCTGACACTCTCTGTTGTTTATGTATTAGGTGGAATAATTTCTTTTCGTGAGAACTCTGCATGGTGTTATGTGGTTGTATAACTTTTAAATCTGCCTTAAATAATAATCAGCAGAATATATAATATTAAAGCAAAACAATCCATGTCATTATTTCACACTAGGAAAAAAAGCTGTACACATTCTTGTAATTCTGGAGTTCTTTACTATAAGGATCACTGAAACTGAGTCTTAATCTTAACTAACATCTTGAACCACTGCATCTCCTCTGTTTGATTCCAAGCAGTACTCCTACCCACCTTGGCAATGAATAGAATACCATTTTATACTAAAAATCATTATGAAAGAAAAAGCCTATGAAGAAATTTCTTTCTCTTAACTGAGATAATCATGATAATCAAGATTTAAATAGTTCCTCAGAGAAAAATGTAATAGAATTCAAGAAAGAACTAATTTGTTGATAGAAATTATAGCATATTATCACATGAGAAAGAAAACTTGTAAGACCATTTTTACATTGCCTCATATCACCATTGTACTGCATTCCATCCATTGCCAAATCTTTTAATTTCAGGTAACATTTCTCTAATTTGCACTATAAGGTGCTAATATAGCTCCTGAGTATCTCATTTCATTATATGGGTATTTGGGAATTATAAGAAAGCTAGCTCAATGCATTTGTGTCGCAAATATATTGATTGTTTTAAATTTTACATACATTATGTGTGTCTTAAATTGTCAATAAGCAGTGCAATTGATTATTTTCTTACAGTGAAATAATAGTTCTCAGAGAGAATGGATTAAGTTTAATATAATAAAATAAGCTTAAACTAAAAAGAAATATATACATATGCTAAAGAGGTTTTTTTTAAATAGTTTATACTCATCAATATGCCATTTACTTTCCCCCATTCTCCACAGTCAAGTCCAAATCAGCAAGTAAGAGACGAAAAGAATAAAATCTGCAAAGTATTGCTTGGCTATTTCAACTTTAACAACTTGCTTGGGGATTTTTTGTTGTTGTTATTTTTAGTGCTAAGTCCAAACACTTGTAGAGATGATAAACTGATGTTATCACTATGGCTTTTATTTGACATCCTTGTTTTTCACTACTAATTAACAGTCCATTATAATTACACAGAAGAAATCTCTGGAAGTTGTATCACTGTTATTAATATTCAGACTGAATTCATATAGGCTATGAAATACCACTAAGAAATTAGAATAGTTGGGCAATCTTTTAAATATACAAAATGAATAACAAAAGAATGTGAAGTGATATATAATTATCAGTGTTATGAACCACATATTGTTTTTAATGTGCTTGCCTTAGGTAGCGTTAATTATACTGTAGTTAGGTATATAGAAATCCATGAAATTATAAAAATTTGGCCATTTGTTTATTAAAATCATGGAATTTTCTCATGAGGTGTGACTCAAAAGATCATCCATTTTACTGTTCAGGAATGTAACAGAGATTACAGTGATAGAGAGTTTAAAAGGTGACAATTTGGCCCAAGAAGGCATGAACATTGGTTCATTGTCACACAAGTAGTAAATATGTCCAGAATTGTGCCAGAATTGTGATGTTGGTCCTTGAAGGAGGTGTATTTTGTGAAATGCAAGCATAAGTGGCTGTTGGTCAAATATTCTCTGGCCCTGAATAAATAATTTGTTAACAAGGTCCAAAGATGAATTTAAGAGTTAGGAGGCCATGTAAGTGGTTCAAGAGATATAGGGCAAATATATGAGCCTAAATAGAACACAGTCACATCCTAGAACCTGTTGCATGTTTTTTGAAGTTGCATTTTATGTTATTATTATAATTACTGTATTTTATTATGCTTTTGCAGTGATGTTATTATGACAGTTTAATAACTTGAATATTAGCTTCTTAATTTCCTTTTCTTTTGCATGCTTAATATTAACATTTATGCAAATTGAGTTCATGAATGTTCATTGTATAATGCTGCCAATCCCTAATTTTCAAATATCCAATTTAGTCTTACGACAACATGGGTCTCACCTCTTCCCACCTACTTCACTGTTGGTGCACAATTTGGGGAAAAATAGTAGTACTTTTAGAGACTCTCCAAATGCAGGAATGAGGGAAGGAAAGGACAGACAAACATCAGTATAAGCTCAGGAGAACTAAACCTGAAGATGATTAGAAAGAGCTAACACTTGGGAGTGATATGCTACATTTCCAAATATCCTCAACTCTATTCAAAATATCCTACCCTATTTGGCTTCATTTGAAATTCCACTTTTGATTAAAAACAGAAATATAATTTTCTTAATTCAAATATTTTTCAGAGGGCTAAGCAGGATGTCAATTACATATTTTGATTCCATTTGTCATGTCCTAAACATAGTTGAGATTCATCTGTAGGAGTTCTAACTGGGCCTGGAAAGGCAGTGTGCTTTAGTAAAATGAAAACATAAAATGTGGTACTTCCTGGAATAGGGCAAGTCTTGGTTAAATTTGGTTAAATTTTCAACAACAAATTAATGTCCAGCACAAAACTGCTTCAGACCCAGCAAAAAGGGAATTGCAAGAAGTCGGAGAGATAAAAGGGGAGCTTGTGAAATGCCAAAGGCAAATGTGACTTGCTTTAAAATATCCCCAAAGAATGACTTAACATTTGGCAAAGAAAGATATATCCTCTTAATGATTCTATTCTGTCATATTCTATCCTCTCTTCTTATAAACATAGCCCCATGAGGGGTAGTACTTTTGTACAACTTACAGGATGCCCTGAGAATGAACCTGACCTTGTTTATAGTGTGTTTCTATGGTGATAGCTTTCTGTGTTCCAAGTTATATGCAAATCACTTTGGGGGCATGCTTCCCATATAAATTGAGGATTGCCTGCCAATATATAAATAAGAATTGTGTGCTACACAAACAACCCACAGAGTGCCAGTTAATTTTCATTTCTCTCTCTAGAAAAAGCTGAACATCAAGAAACAGAATCTCTACCTACAAAAACAGGTGTTTTTGCTTTTTTGGTTTACATTCTGTCTTAATTCACTATTTTTATTAAATATGAAAGTTAAATAAAGCATATATGTGATTTTCATTTTATATCCTGGTAATGTTTAGTCTTGTGGTTTTGTACTAAAATCTAGTTTATCTAATTATAAGGGCTGTTGTATTGTTCAAAATGAAATATTTTCCTAATATAACCAAAATATATGGATTGCCAAACATGCTATTATAATATAGTCATATTAATAAAATAGTATTTACTTTCATGATTCACAGGACCCTTTCAAAATATTCAGTGTTTCACAGCTGTCAATATTAATATCATTTACCATACTGATAAAGTTGATTCACTGTTGATAGATTGTAAAATATCCTATCAAATTGCATGTATTTCTTTCAGTTAAGACTAATCATGAATTTCAACTTGATATATTTTCTTAAAATAAAATATATCCCAATATACAACTGTAAGCTTCTGTTAAAAACATTATTCAGTTTTAAAATATGTAATACTTGGTGTGGTTCAAACAAAAGACATATAGAAGGCTAACTGAAAATATGCCTTCCTCTCCTCCTCTCTTTTTTTCCATTCTACCAGTTCCAGTCCCATAATATCCAATAATATCAAATAAATAATCACTATTATTTTTTAATGTATCCTTCTAGCAATATATATATACATATATATACACATATATATATACACACACATACATATATACACAAATAAATATGTGGTCCTCACTTTTCCTTTTTACACAAGTCATGACATACTGTAAATAGCCCTGTCTATAGATTTTTCTATTCAAGAATGTATTTTGAAGATTGTCTCAGTACATAAAGAATTTCCTCATTGATAGTATCCTATTGTATAGTTTCACACAGTTTACTTAACTAGTCTCTGATTGACAAATGTTTAAAGTTGTCTAACAAGCTTTTAAAAATGATGTACAATAATAAATATATTTACCTGTTTAGTTTTACGAATTTATCTCTGGGGTAAAATTTCTTAAAGTAAAATTTTTTAATGAAAAGGTGTATTTGATGTAATTTTTAATAGATATTTTATAGATATAGATAGTTGACCAAATTTTGGATGATTCTAATTCTTCACAGTTCTGACCATATGGGTCTGTTTTTTATGAATAAGTGGTTCTTAACATGTAAACTTGCATAATTAATTTTTTTACTTAATAGTTTCAGAAGACAAGGAATATTGAAGGCAGACAATGCTTTTAGATGATACAGTTTTGTGTTTTTCACCTACCACTCATTTATTCTCCCTGAGGTTTTATAAAGTCAACTTCATTCAAAGTACTAGATGGGGAGAGTTTAAATAGCTATCATTAATTAATCTGTATTCTGAAAGGATATTTGCAGAAAACTCATTTCATGTCATTCTGAAACAGTAAGAAATTTAGATTATTGTGAGCATTCAGATTGCATCAAATCAAAGATGCAGTTTTACAGAGATATAAAAGAGACAAAGAAGAGTCTGTATTTTAAAGCTCTATAATTTCTGCTATAGGAAATTCATTGGGAGTATGACTTAAAAATTACTCACAATGCATTGACTATTGTTCATTTTAATGTAAGCTTGGCCAATTCCTATTTCAACTCAAGTGAGCAGAAACAGGATATAGAAAGGGCTGATATTTTACCTATAGATAAAAAATTATCACTGATTTTCTTCTCTCTTTTTTACTTTTTAGACAAGCCAAAACCAACTTCAAGTAAGTGCACTTTTTTAGAATTTTAAGAATTTTCTATTTAATTATTTTAATTTTATTAGTTCTTTGAATTTTGTGTATAATAAAAGTACAATATGTTTTATTAATGCAATAATAATCATTCCATTTCCTGTATAAATGATTCTGATTGATGAAGAATATTGTGTGTCTTGTATTCATCAACCCTTGAATATGTATTCACTGAACTCCTATTGGATATACAGTATTGGAACAAATTATGTGAGGAAATGCCTAAAATGTTTTCTGTTTTCATACCGATGTAATAACATATGCACCATGATAAGTAACACCTGTGTGAAAAAAGGGGGTTGCATATCTCTTTCAGATACTTTCAGTTGTTTGTTAGATTTAAACACAGGTTGGAGATCTGTTTAATAGTTACTGCTGGGTTAAGAAAAATTCAAAACACATAATACCTGTCTTCAATTATTTAATTTTAACATATTAGCTTTATATTATCTTATTTTTTTCAAAGCCTGAAGGTAAGTTGTTTTTAGTATTTCAATATTACTGTTCCCTTTTGACATTTCAAACTATAATAAAAATGCAGCAGTTTATGAGATATTTGAAAATTTATTACATTTTAAGCAATTACATAAAGATTAAATTATCATTTAATACCATTAAACTATGAACCAAGCTTTCTCCTGGGGCAAAAGTATATATGTTTCAATCAAGAGTGTATCTACAAGTTGTATCTAAAGCTTTTAATGCCAAGAACTAACCAAGTTCCTTGAGTAATGATAGATTCCTTACAAATGAGATACCATTTTCTTCTGAATGGATTGGATGCTAATGTTAAAACATTAAATGCTTCCTTTGGGTTGGAGATACTCTCTAGTATATTTAGTTTGTATTATTGCTGCTAATGGGGAAAGTATTACAAAAGTTAAAGGGTGAAAATCAAAACTAGAATGCTAATAGCTAATAGGAAATGTAAGCATAATTGTTTACAAATGCCATTTTGTTTATGAAATATGATTCATTTCTATCTTCATTATTATAAAATATTGCAATCATTTTTCTTATATTTTTATAACAGCTTCCTAAAAAGGTATAGAAGACTGATAATTAAATATATCATTCTTATAGAAAATGTTATCGCTTGAATTGATTTCCAAAGAAAGATTTTTTTTAAACTTGCCATGTCATATTTTAAAATGTTATTGGTCTATGAATTCACTGAAGGAACAAAAAGAAAGGCTGGTTCTACATTATCATAGACTAAAGACAAATAACATTTTGTATCTTGTCTCACTATTCTTAACAGTAGTCACCATAAGTTGAGTTTATCTCTGTGATATTTTTCAATCTTATCCCACAATCTCACCCACTGCACTTACAACAACATTTTGTACATGAAGTTGCTTTACAAATATTCAGTGGATGCATGCATGAATGAAGATCAAGTTAAAAGTTTATGCAGTGGATATGTTTATAATTTGTAGTTAAGAAAACCAACCAAAGGACTTGGATTTAATTAATTAATTCAACCATATATGAATAGGCTGTTTTAGATTAGTTTGTAGAGTGGATCTGTTTTTAAAATAGATTTCAGTCAGTTTTCAGAAATACTAGTTATCAGTATGTTTCTTTGTCACTTTTGAGTAAATGAGTCTATTGTCACTACTATTGGAATTTCAGAAGAAATACTGAAGATGAAGCTCAATCGCCTGCTACTGCAACACAATTCAAAATGCTATACAAAAATAATTCTTTCATTTTTCTTCCTTTTTTTTTTCATCATATCATTTTTTCTAAAGAGGAAACATCAGGGGTTACAGAATCAGGTAAATATTTACTTTCCCAGAGTAGTAGCATGGATCTGTGGAAACAGTATGTAAATTTGAGTCTCCATCTAGCTATAAAACATTTGGGAGAGTACCTTAACCACTCACATTCCTGGTTTTGTCATCTATAGAACAGGCATAATGACTTCCCAAAAGGCTCATTATATTTCATTAAATGAAATAGCATAGGCAACATTCCCACTGCATAATTGGTTGTCACTCATTAAATATTGGTTTCCTTCTCAATCTTGTCTGATAAATACAGTTGAAAATCATCAAGCAACCAAAACTCTGTTTGGAAAATCATGTGTCCACATTTTAGTTGGAGATATTTTAAGACTCTTTTATGATTTTTATTCAAGTTTATTTATTGAGCATCCATAGGACCAGTCAAATCCTCATTTCCTAAAGATAACACTTAAAAATTTAGATGTTTTTCCTGTTGTTACTAGTTTAGACTTACTAACAAATGCATGGTGTATTCTAGCTTTCTTTCAAAGCATGCAAAAAAAACAAAACAAAAAAGAGGGGCTCTGCCATGGAGATAATTGAATAGAAGCCAAGTAATCAAGCATAAAAATAATATATTTATTCTCACACATGAGAGGGAGACTTTTCCTTCCCATCTTGAAAAAGCAGGGCCTTTCTTTACCTCCCTCCACTTAATGGGATTGAGTCTTATCTCCAACTGTTTGTCCCAAGATTGAGTAAGAAAGTTATATTTTTAAAGCTAACGATTTCTTGTTATCTTTTCCCACCTAGAGAAGAAGAAAACTGAAAATTCCAAAAAGGAAAGTAAAGGTAAAAATCCACTTAAAGACATGTGCAACAAGTTAGAAATAAAAACACAAGAATAAACAAAACACAGTTACACAAATTATGTAATTTAAAAACAGTTTATGAAAATGTAGAAGCTGATTTTAAGCACTTATCAGAACTGCAGTTCACTGTAGGGTTTTCCATGCAAAAGGTGTAGGTATCACATTATTAGACATCTAAAGGGAACAGGAATTTAGATTCTAAAGCAAGCCCTACCTGTTATTCTAAATTAACAGCATAGAATTTTTTTCACATAAATCCTGAATTGTGAATATTGACTACACAAATTTAATCCCAATGTTAGGAAGACCTATGAATAAATATGATATATGGCTCTAAATTATCATTTTTTTCTCTGCAGAAAAAACAGAAATGAAGCATCTTAAAGAAGAAAAAGGTAATTTTTTAAAAGATTGAAAAGCAGAGTGCAAAGCCTTGAAACCCAAATATTTTGACTTAGAATTTATTTATGCCATTTTAAAATTAGATTAAAAGAAGAAATGTGGTAAATGGATAGTGGGTATGTGGTAATGTCAATGTCAGAGGAGCAATGGATGGCAGGCCAATCCCCACAAAAATATGTCCATATGTGTGCCACTGGTGAGGAACAGGGGAGAAACCACATCACAATATTGCCTTTTCTTTACATTGGGTTTATTTATTTAGTAAACTACACAAAATAATATTTAATGTAGTTATCTAAAAAACTTACAAAGGCCTTAATCATCAAAGATATGTTCTGTTGAATCAGGAGGAAATCATTCTTAAGCGTATCTTAAAGATTAATAATAATAAAAGGAGACTCTTTTTTCTGTTTTATCTTCAAATTCAGTTAATCAGAATGACCTACTGTCCATGGATTCTAGTTAATTTAAATTCCCTATAATCATTGCATTCATGTTATATCTCTATTTATGAAAACAAAACAATTTCTACTGCTAACATTTATTTTCTTAGGTGTTATTAGAAAACAATTTTTTTAAATCACCTAGGGAAAATATTTAATTATTCCCATGTTTCTAAATCTTAGAATGAGCCAAATTTTTTATGCAATTTTGCTTTAAAAATTCATAATTTTAATTTACATTCTCCTTATAAACAGTCTCAACAAGAGAAGAAAGTCTTCAATCAGACAATGAGACAAAAGGTAATCTTTGACTGTAAATATTCAAATGCTACATTTGTATGGAGCACTTAATATTAACACTAATTATTTTAAAGCAAGGAAGTCTAGCAGGTGTACACTTCTGCTAATAGCAGAGGAAATGGACAGGTAGGAAATGTGGAGAAATTGGAACTGCTAACAACATAAACATTCAACAAAATATTCCAGGATGTGCCAGGAAACAAATTACTCTATTACAAAATACTTACCATGAGTAAGGTCAAAGTGATATAGTTGTAAAAAAGAGAGCTGAGATTTATTTTATCTATGATTGCATAAAATATAGCCAATAATATGAATGATTTTTATTATTTAAAATTGGCCCTTTGAATTGATTCAACCTAGATGCAAAGTGGGTGGTAGAGGGCAAATGCCAGTATGCACATGGCAGGTAGACAGCCTTTATCTGAAATGAGAATGACCTATTTTGATGATATTGATCGTCATAAAACTATAAATGAAGGTTAAACTGAATCATGTAGTTAAAATTATGACTGATATAATTTTAAGCAAATCCAATTAACTCAAGATGTAATAGGATGTAAAGGCTTTAAATTCTAAGGTGCTACGTAAATATGCCACAACTGAGCAAGTGTTTTCCTTCATAATAAATGCATAGATTTCCAGTGTGTCTCATTTTTTGCTGGTTGCCCTCTCTCTGCTTCTTGTATTATGCATGTCCGAAATGGCAGGATATATCTATACATATAATTTAGATATGTAATTATTAGTAATTTAGACATATAAGTATCAGCAATATTAAAGGCTAAAATTTAGAAGAAAAGAGCAAACCAAATGTGTATGAAGTTGCAGAGGCATAATTTATATATTGAAACTTTCCCTACCATTTGAAACAACGTGGATGGAGCTAGAAGGTATTATGCTCAGTGCAAAATATCTCTTAAGATAACTAGCCAGTAGATTGAAAAGAAAACAACTAGAGAGAAAACTCCTAACTACATCCTTCCCTATCATTAGTTCATTTACTCCTTAGTACAGGCCCAATTACTACACCCAGTTTAAAGATGAAGTAAGTCAAACATCTCACTCAGATTGTTTACATGGTAGAGACAGGACTTGACTCCAAGTGGGTATCATGCCAAAGACTTAACAGTTGAGCCCATTCAATAACATTTCACTCTCCTATAACATTGTGACAAATATAAGGGAAAGCTTTCTACAAACCAGAGCAGCCCAAAGGTAAAATGTACCCCACTTTGTCCCCAAGGCAGCGGTCTATTAGGGATATGACTACTATGCAGAGAGCTGAAGAAGGGGTTCAGAGGGATAGTCCTTTCTCACTCCATTCTGTGAGTGAGAAAGGACTATTCTATATTGTGAATCATATTCACATTATTCTATATTGTGAATACACAGTAAGAAAAAATTATTATATACAGAAGCCCAAGTCCAACTCTGAGCTAGTTGAGAGTATAGGCATATTCTTATTCATTTTTTACTTCAACAGATAGCTCACTGTATTTTAATAAACACTTACTTTATTCCTAAGTTCCTTTCTTTTTAGCTAATGCTAGTATCTTTAAAGGAAAAATAATAACACAGCCTTACTGAAGTCTGTATCTGAATTATTTTATTTGTTCTACAGTTTTATACATGAGCTATGCTGCTGTAATATCACTAAGAACATAAATATCCCAAGTGAAAATGTTTTTTAAAAACTTTCTATTGGCATTAACCTAATGTTTGTTAATTTGTAATTCTTAGATTTACACTTTGCCAAATCTCCCAATAAATTCTGTAATGGTGATTCATTAAAAAACATATATCTTCAAGGTTGGCACTTTAAATTAGACTAATGTTGGTAGAATGAAGATGTTACCAATCCTCTTCTTTTTTTGGAAGTTATTACGTCTGTTATTGTATTTGAGGCAATCACTCACTTTACTATTTGTCCTACATACATACACTTTATTGGAAAAACATATTACTTTGAAAATTA
>JAVSCE010020077.1:0-83515 GCA_032199065.1 Smutsia gigantea | reverse complement strand
GGATTGATTTGGCTATCTGGGTCTTTTGTGGTTCCATAAGGGTTCTTATACTATTTGTTCCAGTTCATTGAAGAAAGCTGTTGGTAGTTTGATAGGGATTGCATTGAATCTGTAGATTGCTTTAGGTAGTATAGACATTTTGACAATATTTATTCTTCCTAGCAAAGAGCATGGGATGCATTTCCATTTGTTAGTGTCCTCTTTAATTTCCTCTTAGAGTGTCTTGTAGTTTTCAGAGTACAGCTCTTCTACCTTCATTAGGTTTATTCCTAGGTATTTTATTCTTTTTGATGCAATTGTGAATTTAATTGTTTTTCTGATTTCTCTTTCTGTTAGTTCATCATTAGTGTATAGGAAAGTAACAGATTTCTGTGTGTTAATTTTGTATCCTGCAAATTTGCTGAATTCAGATTTTAGTTCTAGTAGTTTTGGAATGGAATCTGTAGGGTTTTTATGTACAGTATCATGTCATCTGCAAATAGTGACAATTTGACTTCTTCTTTAACAATCTGGATGCCTTGTATGTCTTTGTTTTGTCTGATTGCTGTGGCTAGGACCTCCAGTACTATGTTGAATAACAGTGGAGAGAGTGGGCATCCCTGTCTTGTTCCCATCTTAGATGAAAAGCTTTCAGTGTCTCGCCGTTAAGTATGATGTTAGCTGTGGGTTTGTCATATATAGCCTTTATGATGTTGAGGTACTTGCCTTCTATACCCATTTTGTTGAGAGTTTTAATCAGGAATGGATGCTGAATTTTGTCAAATGCTTTTTCAGCATCTATGGAGATGATCATGGTTTTTGTTCTTCTTTGTTCGATGTGGTGGATGATGCTGATGGATTTTCGAATTTTATACCATCCTTGCATCCCTGATGAATCCCACTTGATCATGGTGTATGATCCTCTTGATCTATATTTTTTAATTCGGTTTGCTAATATTTTGTTGAGTATTTTTTGCATCTATATTCATCAGGGATATTGGCTTGTAATTTTTGGTATCTTAAGTTCGGGTTTTGGTATTAGAGTGATGCTGGCTTCATAGAATGAGTTTGAAGTATTCCGTCCTCTTCTATTTTTTGAAAACGTTAAGGCGAATTGGTGTTATTTCTTCACTATATGTCTGTAGAATTCAGTGGTGAATCCTTCAGACCCGGGGTTTGTTCTGGGTAGTTTTTTGATTACCAATTTGATTTCATCGTTGATGATTGGTCTGTTTAGTTTTCTGTTTCTTGCTTGGCCAGTCTTGGAAGGTTGTATTTTTCTAAGAAGTTGTCCATTTCTTCTATGTTTTCCAGCTTGTTAGCATATAGGTTCTCATAATATTCTCTTATAATTCTTTGTATTTCTGTGGGGTCCGTCGTGATTTTTCCTTTCTCATTTCTGATTGTGTTTATGTGTATAGATTCTCTTTTTCTCTTAATGAGTCTGGCTAGGGGTTTATCTATTTTGTTTATTTTTTCAAAGAACCAGCTCTTGGTTTATTGATTTTTTCTATTGTTTTATTCTTCTCAATTTTATTTATTTCTTCTCTAATCTTTATTATGTCCCTCCTTCTGGTGACTTTGGGCCTCATTTGTTCTTCTTTCCAATTTCAGTAATTGTGTCTTTAGACTATTCATTTGGGAATGTTCTTCCTTCTTTAAACAGGCCTGGATTGCAATATACTTTCCTCTTAGAACTGTTTTGCTGCATCCCACAGAAGTTGTGGCTTTGTGTTGTTGTTGTCATTAGTCTCCATATATTCTTTGATTTCTGTTTTGATTTGGTCGTTAACCCATTGATTAATTAGGAGAGTGTTGCTAAGTCTCCATGTATTTGTGAGCCTTTTTGATTTCTTTCTAAAATTTATTTTTAGTTTTATACCTTGGTGATCTGAGAAGTTGGTTGGTAGGATTTCAATATTTTTGAAATTACTGAGGTTCTTTTTGTGGCCTAGTATGTGGTCTATTCTGGAAAATGTTCCATGTGCACTTGAGAAGAATGTGTATCCTGTTGCTTTTGGGTAGAGTTCTGTAGATGTCTGTTAGGTCCATCTGTTCTAGTGTGTTCTTCAGTGCCTCTGTGTCTTTACTTTATTTTCTGTCTGGTTGATCTGTCCTCTGAGTGAGGGTGTGTTGAAGTCTCCTAAGATGAATGCATTGCTGTCTATTTCGTCCTTTAATTCTGTTAGTATTTGTCTCACATATGCTGGCGCTCCTGTGTTGGGTGCATATATATTTATAATGGTTATATCTCTTGTTGGACTGACCCCTTTATCATTATGTAATGTCCTTCTTTATCTTTTGCTACTTTCTTCATTTTGACGTCTATTTTGTCTGATACAAGTACTGCAACACCTGCTTTTTTCTCTTTGTTGTTTGCATGAAATATCTTTTTCCATCCCTTCACTTTTAGTCTGTGTATATCTTTGGATTTGAGGTGAGTTTCTTGTAGGCAGCATATAGATGGGTCTGATTTTTTATCCATTCTGTTACTCTGTGTCTTTTGATAAGTGCTTTCAGTGCATTTACATTTAGGGTGATTGTTGATAGATATGTACTTATTGTCATTGCTGGCTTTAGATTCGTGGTTACCAAGGGTTCCGGGGTTGCTTCTTTACTATCTAACAGTCTAACTTAACTTTCTTGTTATGTTATTGTAAACACAGTCTGATGTTTCTTTATTGCTCTCCCTTCTTATTCCTCCTCCTCCATTCTTTCTATTATAGGTGTTTTATTCTTTGCCTTTAGTTAGTATTTGGATGGTCTGCTTTCTTTGCTATGATTTTATTTTCTCTGGTGACATCTTTTTAGCCTTAGGTGTGCTTCTATCTAGAGCAGTCCATTTAAGATATCCTGTAGTGGTGGTTTATGAGAGGCAAACCCTCTCAACTTTCGTTTGTCTGGAAATTGTTTAATCCCTCCATCATATTTAAATGATAATCGTGCTGGATACAATATTCTTGGTTCGAGGCCCTTCTGTTTCATAACGTTGAATATATCATGCCACTCTCTTCTGGCCTGTAAGGTTTCTGTTGAGAAGTCTGTTGATAGTCTGATGGGTTTTCCTTTGTAGGTGATCTTTTTTCTCTTTCTAGCTGCCTTTAATACCCTGTCTTTATCTTTAATCTTTGCCATCTTAATTATTATGTGTCTTGGTGTTGTCTTCCTTGGGTCCCTGTGTTGGGAGATCTATGAGCTTCGGTGGACTGCGAGACTACTTCCTTCCCCAGCGAGGGAAAGTTTTCAGCAATTATTTCTTCAAAGACACTTTCTATCCCTTTTTCTCTCTCTTCTTCTTCTGGTACTCCTATAATGCGAATATTGTTCCGTTTGAATTGGTCACACAGTTCTCTTAATATTCTTTCACTCCTAGAAATCCTTTTATCTCTCTCTGCCTCAGCTGCTCTGTACTCCTGTTCTCTGTTTTCTATTCCATTAACAGTCTCTCGCATCTCATCCATTCTGCTGTTAAGCCCGTCGATCGCTTGTCTGATTTCTGTATTGTCTTTCTTCAGTTCCCTCACTTCCTCCCTCAGCTCTTGCACATTTCTCTGTAGGTCTATCAGCATGGTTATGACTTATTCTGAATTCTTTTTCAGGAAGACTGTGCATTTCCATCCCTTCAGACTCCCTCTCTGGGGTTGTCTGGTTGATTTTGGTCTGAACCATATTCCTCTGTCTTTTAATGGCTATAGAATTGGTCACTGATAGTTGCCACGTATGTCAGCTGGGCTCTTTAAGACTTTAAAAAGAGAAGAAAAAAAGAGAAAAAAAAAGAAAAAAAAGAAGAAAGAAAGAAAGAAAGAAAAGAAAAAACAAAAACAAAACAAAAAACAACAACAACAAAAAAAATGCCACTGAACGTAGATTCTGTGGGAATGCTGTAGGTGGCGCTATTGCCCCACTATTCCACAGCTGTGACTGCGCCGCTCCACAGGGCCCTTTATTGCTCTGGCAGGGGTGGGAACGACTAGGAGGCTGTTGATCGCAGTGAGAAGTGTAAGTATGGCTACGCTTCCTCAGTCACCAGCTAAGGCGTCTGAAACTCCCCAGGACTCGCAGCCTGCTGGGCTGAGTGTGCTGGGGCGATCCGGCTCCTCCGCTGGGCTCCTGTCTCTTTAAGACCGCTGAAGAAAGCGCGTGCTTTTTTTTTTTTTCCTTCCCGGGAGCCGGCTGCAAGCACCCTGGCGCATTCCCCGCTCAGATCCTGCCCCTCTGTCTCTCCAATCTCCGCTGCACTGCGCAGTGTGGGTCAGCGCTCCCCACGCAGATCACTGGGGCTGGTTACTTCGCGGGGTGCACTTCCACTCCCTTCTGGCTCTGAATCCTCTCCTCCCGCCGGTGCGCTGTGGTGGGGGAGGGCTCGGGTCCCGCCGTGTCACGGCTCCGTATCTTACCCGCCTCTTGGGGTGGCGAGTCCTCTCGGGTGTAGCTGCACGCTGTGCGCTTTCCTGTGTATTGTGGTCTCTCTTTTAGGAATAGATGTATTTTCTGTGTTTTCGTAGATAAATATAGTGTTGGGAGGAGATTTCTGCTGCCCTGCTCACACCGCCATCTTCCTCTAATTGAATCTTTTTAAGAAACAATTTTCTATACATTTTAACACAATAATTTTTATTTGACTTTTTAATGAAAAACTTTTGTTTTTAGAATGCTCCAATATAAAGCAAAATAGAACATAAATTAAATTTCAAATTAGCCTGAAACATATTGATAGTCTAGTCATAGAATCAGAACCAACTGAAGGCTCTCTCATAAACACTATTCAAATGGGTAAATACTACGTTTAACTTCATTTGTGCATGCTAATTCTGTGAAATTTTTCATAAGACTGTAACCCAAAGCATTAATTCAAGTTGTAACTCTGAAATTTTTGACAGTCCAAAAAAATTCAAGAAATGTTGAATCTAAGTATATAAAAATGAGTTTTATGATGCTAATACTTAGACTAATAAGTGTAAGTCCTTTATGTCACCCACAGAAATCAGATTTTATAATCACATAAAATATCAATGGTTACTTTATGAAATATTTACTTAAGTTCTAATGTGCACTAAATTTCCACTAGTTTTTAAATAGATGATATTTTAACTAGGAATTACTATTTTTGAAATGCCGTAATTAATAAAATGAAATAAAATTAAAATAGTTATAATGTCTACATCCACTATAAGTCCATTTACAAGTAAAAAAATGGGGAAATCTTGGTTTGAGAGAAATCTTATTAAAAAATGCAGTTTGACTATTAATCATCAACCATGATCCAAATGTCATGTAGTAATTTGAAATCTTAGATTACATTGACAGAGGTATTATATCCACAACAAAGATGTGCATACTATGTCCAATAAATACCAAATTGAGTCATAGTTAAAACAGAGGCTATCCAATGGAATGCAATCAAGATGATGTTGAAAATCATCTTACATGAGGAATTTTTAAGGAACTGTGAATATTAAGCCTAAAGCATTGAATCTGAGTTTTTGAGAGGTTTGTGTTATTGTTAAATACGTCAAAAAGTGTTTTTCTTTTGACAGACTTCTGTGCTCATTGAGAATAAAGAACTAGGATCAATAGATGGACGTTAGAAAGAGGCATATCTCAGCCTAGTAAGTCTTTCAGTGTTTAAACGCATACCTGGCCTCTTACACTGAGGATTGCCATAACGGACTGAAAGTCCTGTATCAGAAATGTTAGAGAAGGAAGTTGGTGCTGGCAGGTCTGTGCCTTCTCTCCCAAGTCTCAGACTCTTCCATCTTATTGGAAGGATTTAGAAAAAAAAAAAAAAAACAGTTTCTCAGGGATCAGAGGTAGAAATGATAATTCTTATCTCACTTCTTTATAAGCACTCTGGATAAAAGAGTAAATAATTGAAACTAGATATGCCAAATAAAAAATTCTTAGCTTTTGCACAACCTCCCTCCACACACCCACACACACATGCTGCCCTAGGGGAATGGATTTTTATCTGTATCCTTTATCCCTGAAGGAAATCAGATCAGTATGCAGATATAGTGAATAAAGCCAACAGTATGTTTGATACCATTAATGATGCAAATACAAACAATAGAGAAAACTTGAGAAAGATATATTCAACCCTTGTATTTTCACAGTATCTGGAATCTCAGATATGGTTCTAGTCTTCATACATCAAAAAAGAAATAATGACATCTAGAAGGGGTTGACCAAAAGGAATGAACTGATGGTTGCTTAAAACCTTGCTAAAGTAAAGCTTTGAAGAGCTCAGAGAAGATACATGAAAATGCTTAAAACCACCAATTATTTGGGGGATGGGAACATAAATTCCAAAAGGTTAAGGCAATGAGTATCTCTTTAAAACTTCTAATGGGTTAAGTTTAGGACAAATAAAAAGAACTGCATCTTCTTGAACCATGAACTTATATATTTCTATGTAAGCAATATGTGCAAGACATCCCCAAAGGATAGCTCCATATTTGTGAAGGCGGTTATAGTACATGACTGCTAAGAGAAGCTGAGATAGGCCTTGGCTCTCTGACTGTGTGATGAATAACTTGGCCTTCTTGGCAGCCTCCTATTGATGACATCTCCTCCAGCCTGGAAGGACCATTGTCCCTAACAAAGAGAGACAATGTCATCTTACAAAAAGTATTAAAATGTTGACTATCTCTCTGTTTTGAAATTTGAATCCCCACTAGAATCTGATTTGAATTTTAACTAGTATCACAGGAGAGTTCACATTAGAAAACAAAATCCAAGATCTCAGCCAAGTGAAGGCAGTTGCATTTTCCTCTCTCATCTTCACTATGTTGTCACCGCGGAAGCCTCTCCAAAGTACCTTGAGTGCCTTTTTCTTGAGGTCACATATGATGGGAAAAGCCCGAAAGATCATGTTTGAGTATATCAAATATATTTTTATTATAAATATAAATATTTGAATATAAATTTGCCATCAACTAATTAGCTATGCCTTCTCCTGAAACTGAAACTTGTGCATACTCTGTAAAAACTTCTTAATTAAAGTCTCTCTCATGTTCCCTGTTTTCCCTTCAGTATGGAGATCCAATGTTCTCCATCAGTCTTTTTTGGATCTTGATCTCCGTCAAGGTGTTTATGTCTCTCAAGAGTGTGAGAACACTTTTCTGGAATTTTTACACATTTTATAAAGTTAACTAAAGACACTGAGTTTGCATTCCTTTGCCAAGTAAAACATTGAAATAGCTTTCTTAAGTAAGATCTTCCTAGTGTTGGAGACAACAGAGCAGCACATAAGCCTCACGTTTACACAGCAAGTACAAGATGTCATGCTAGAATGTGAAAGCATGTGCTTTGCATTCTCTGTTGTGTCATTACTGAGCGTCCTCTGACAATGAAAATATATTTTCAGTGCCATGAGACCATGGTTTGGGTGATTCCAATGTAGGCTGTGGCTGTTTTCTACGGAAATTTTTGTGTTTTAAATTGCCCTATTTTATGAAACTTCATTTAATTTCTTAATAAGCATTCAAGTATCTGTGACTTTCATACATTAAATCAGAAAGGTCACTGTTGTATGCCATTTCAGAGCTTATGTAGTTTCTCTAAATGTATTCTCTATTATACATGAGATAAGTATAACTAGTAATTCAATTAATGATTTCTGAGTTGATGGGTTTTTATTGAAAGTTGTGCTGAAGACCACTGACTTAACAGAAAATCATTTCTTCCTGTATTTCTTTCCCAGGAAGTGGTATAACACTGTATTTTGGACTGTAATAGATCTTGCAGTGAAAGTTAATGAATTTAAACTCTATTATTCCAAAGATATACATTAAGTTATCTTGCAGGGCTATGAAATTGTATTTTAGATTCTTTATTAAGTTTTAACACCACAGTCTTGGTGAAACATTTGAATCCAACATCGTATGTCAGAGAGCATGTTAGGAAACCATAGAATGTATTCTCTTATTTTCTGCTATTGCAGTGACAACCTCTGTTAAGATTTTTGGTGTTTGTGTGTTACGTCCTGTACATGTGAGATTTTGCTAACAGAGACCCTGTTATTTAGTAGCAGATTTTAAACCAGAATTAGTTTCTGCTTAGTCAATGCAAAGTAGGGCATTTCGCTGAGAAAAAAATTTCTATTACGTGAATGTAGATTCAAATATGCCAGGATGATGAATTCTAGACTTGGCACAGTTCAGTATTCTCTTCTTCAGCAAATATTTATTCAAAAGTAGCCTTTGAGGTATATTTTGTGTCAGGTTGAAAAATTATTCCCCCACAAGATGGAGATGGCCCTTTGCATTTGCCCACAGTGGCACATAATCTTGCCCATGGAACCAACGGAAAGATTACCCCATCTTGTGTATTGCTTCTATTAATCAGTGCCACACTGTCTAATACTTTAAAGAAGGGTATTTTTATTTTTCTCTTTCCAGGGGACCTTTTGGAATCCTGTGAGTCTGAACCAGCTTATTCTAGAAGATCATCTTTAAAACATTCCCTTTAATTTCAGAATGTTCAGATATGGGTTAAATATTCTGTCATGTGATAATGGAGTTTCTTTTTTTCCCTCTGTGAGGAACTTTATTTTCAGGTCTCCCTTTGGCCATATAGTTCAACTTTTAATCTGAAGCAAACAAGAAAATTCTTTTCCTATTATAAGATTCCTGATAAAGTTAAAAGGGAAGGAAAATTTTTTAAAGAGATTTTCACCATCCTAGTAGAGCTAAAACCAAAAATGTAAATATAAAATAGCTAGAAATCACTTTAATAATTAATGTTCAGAATCTACAGGTTAAAATGGTATTCAAATAAGACTTAATATTTAAATATATGAATTTCTCCCAAAGTAATTTATAATTTAATACATCATTCCTATCAGGATCCCAGTTTTCTGATTTTGTTTTGTTGAAGCAGGTCCTTCTCAAAGTTATTATAAAGGCCTCCTATGAGAAAAATGGGCATAAAAAACTCATAAAAGCTTTGAAACAAAAGAAGATGGAGGAGAACAGAGAACAGTCATGCAATGACAACATGCCAACATTCTAAGTCAGAGATCACATCACATGAGCACTGTATGCATCCAAGAACTGAAAGACAGAGAAGCCACACACATACAAAAAATTTAGCTCAAAAACAGCATTGATTGGGTTGTCACTTGGAAATGGGTTAATTTTGTTCCCCAGGTGAGAAGGGAGCAGAAGACACCCTGATAGAGACTGTTTTGCTCACCAAATATCCATGTGTTCCTTCCTCTGCACTTCTGTCCTTTGCAATTGAGCTGGGATTGTGTAATTAGTTAAGGTCAGTGAGATGTATCCAGAAATAATGTAAGCTCTTCCCATACCCTGTTCATTTGAACATCCTGCACAGACTAACAACTCTCTGTCGCCTTGCCCCTTGTGAATGTGGAGACCACGCATTTCAGATGATGGCTGTGATTTGCAAACAGCCTGGATCTCTGGGTTGCTCCTTAGAAGAGAACACTTCAGCAAGCTATCTAACCGACATCAACCTGGGACATAGCCAAAAATAAATATCTACTGCATTAAAAAAAAAGAAACCCCGATAGGCAGACAAAAACAAAAATCCCTGATAGGCAGATCTACACATTCCTGCCTTAGGCAACTGATTTTTGTCTTATTTAAGTCTCTAAACATGAACTGACAATTTAATTTTAAAATGATCTTCATGAAGCTGCAATATATTTTGAAAAATAACATAGTTATCGAATCTCACATTTGGGAAACAAGCTTCAAACAAGAAAATAAAAATTATTCCCAAGAAAGAGGAGGTTACACAATCGATACCCTTTGCTCTTTTTCCCTAGGTTTTCCAAGGTAATTTTGACAATGATACCCACAGAAAAAATGTCATCGATCCTCTCATCTATGCCCGGCACATCAGAATCCTCCCCTGGTCCTGGTACGGAAGGATCACGCTGCGATCGGAGCTCCTGGGCTGCACAGAGGAGGAGTGAGGAGACCCGACTCCCAACGCTCCTCTTCTCTCTTTCCCTAAAAGTATCTCCATGGAATGGACTGTGCAAAATCTGTAGGAAAGTGTACGGGGTTTTTCATGAAAAAGTGCTCAAATTACGGTAGGCCACAAACTGTCTAAGGATGTCTAAGCCTGCCTTTTCATTGGCTTAATTTGATTTTTATCATTTAAATTTCTTAAGCGGCATAACATTCACTGTGAATTAGTTTTCTCATTGTCTTTTGAATTACTCGCACTGACTGAAATATACTAGGGAAAGAATGTAGCACACTCTTTTGATAGCAAGGGTGAGAAGACCTCATAGTTATCAAACAAAAGCAAGAATTGATAGAGCTTTTATAATCAATACTCAACTAATTCTTACAACAGAAATACTGCAATGTGAGCAATAAGGGTTTTTTTTCTCGGTAATGATTCTACATTGTCCTAATTGTTTCCTTGTGCCTACCCGATACTGTCAGTGTTCATAAACGCATTCTGAAGAGGAATCTGTAACATGCAGTACTAACTGATTGTTTTAATTCTGATCTTACTTTCATTAGTTTAATCAGAGATTGTGATCTTTCTTCCTTTTTGTTCTATTCCATATTCTTTATATTGTATATTGCCTGAATAAGTCCATATTTTTCCAATTGCGTTTTTTCCTATTATTTGCCTAAAAGAAGTATCATTTGTTTATATATATATATATATACATGGAAAATGATTGAATATCAGTAGATTGATCATATTTAATATCAGTAGATTGAATCTGTAATTCTATTTTTGAAGAAAGCTATAACTATGTAATTTCCAAATAATTCCTTTGTAAAGAACCCAATACTACCATTTTGCAAAATAAACAACAAAATTGTATTACGTCCCTTTAAACTGAAATTTAAATCTTCGTTTTGACAGTATTTACGTAGCTTTATCTTTATGTTAAGATAACAGAATAATGAATTCTTTGTCTATTTAAGAATATTTTAAGCAAATATTAACATAGCACTGCATAGCTCGGCTAAACATACTCATCATTTCTTTGTTCATCTTTGCATTTCCTGGGAAACTAGCATTTTATTGGGATTCGAAACTGGTAGTGGTTTCCCGGGAAAGCACATTGTATAGTTATTTGTGACAAGAAAAATATTTACTAATGACAAAGTAGTAAACCATTTTCAAAATGAAAATTGATTTCTATTTATTTTGCTTCAAAGGTCCTGAAAAAATAAGCAATTATCCTAACAATTTGTTATTGATAATGGGAGGTTTCATTGACATGTCTCTCAAATTAAAGCTCACACTGCCTCCATAAAAGTCCTCAACATCTAATTTATAAGCTTTACAAGTATTTATTTTATAAGGCTTAGACACAGAATTATTGGAGTTTTAAATTAAGGGTCCTGGAAAAGAAAGTATGGTATGTGCACAAAGTGTTGGGGTCCTGTGCAACATTGCGATGTTTTTTCTCCCCCTTTATTATTTGTGCTGCATAAGAAAAGCCACTAGACTGTTACTGTCATGTCTGTCCATGTGCTAACAGCTTTTTTTGGTGTATATATGGAGTGATCTTCAATCATAGTGAAGAATTTAAAGAGAAAGTCAATCACAAAGCATTTCTAATAAGAGCAAAATTAGGACTCGCTGACCACGTGTTTGTCCTACGGCCACATTTCTACTTCAGGTTCGTATTATGAAATTGTCACTTTGAAGTCTCTGAAATGGTGGTCATTTCTCATCATCTTTCACAAACAAAACCACTATGTCCTCAATGTTGCCTTTTTGTTAGATAACCTTAAAATTAGGAATTTATATGTTTTTAATTCTCTAAATTTTAAAGTTGTGTTACAAATAACTACTTAGGTCCAAAAATACTTACTGTTTAACCAGTGGTCCTTATTTTTTTAAAGGTGAACTCTTACCAAATCGCTACCCATTTTCCTGTGTAGATTATGCACAATTCTTCTTAACAGAGTATGCTCTAAAAATTCTGAGTAATGTTTTGTAATGATTTACTTTCTCAAAATTATTCATGGCTTTTTATGATGTTTTTAATTTTTTCCTGATAGTTTTTTTTTAAATATTTTCGAAGCAGTTTGCTAAAATGATATTTGTTATGTTTTAGAAATACACTGAAATGGCCTTCTTTTGCTTGGGCATTTTCACTCTGCTCTACATGCTCCTCACCAACATGGCATGGCCAATGGGATATCCATTTGTCTCATGATGCCCAAAATTCATGACAACAAAGGGATTCTCACATGTAGTAATGCTGATAATTATTATGAAGTAGAATATAGCTTTTGAGTCACTTTTGTCAATGACATCAAAGAGAAGCAAACTTACTCTATTTAAATTCACACTGAAACAAGTGCAATCTTGTAAGTAGAGCACACAGAAGAACCACCTAGTCTTCACCACATAGTGTCTGTAATATGCTACTTTTATAATCTATGGAATTAAAATCTTAAATATCTCCATTTTATCTATGTCCTATTAAAAGAATTTATCATAACTACTAATTCTAATTTCAGGGTTGACTTTCTCTTTCTGAATGGCTTCATAAAGATTGGTGTGAATTTTGAAGACTTAGGGTACTAATGATTGTATCTTTGCAGTCAACAAATTATGAAATATAATATGCTGGCATCTGATGTGTTATTAAATACAGAAATAACTAAGACACAAATAACCTTTGCAAAATTTCAAGCTGTGTAATACTCCAATGTTTTTTTTCTTTGTATATATACTTAAATCATGTAGGATGTTGTAAAATGAGTATGAACTTGTCTAGTCTTCAAACTTAAAATAAAACTTTTGAAAATCTGGGATACTTCTGAAGCAGTTGTAATTAAACACATTTGTAAGAATACACAAAGTATCTGAAAGTGAATGCCCACTCTTAAGTACATGTTTGGTTTACTATTTCTTTGTACCAGATGATTAAGCAATACTGAAAAAAAAAACAGCTATTCCAATAGCCTGCAAATATACCTTGATGTCAGCTAAAGTGGTTTCTCTCAACTTATTAAAATGTTTGTATTTCTCCTGATCCTTTCAGCAATGGAAATTTTATTGGAATACTAATAATGCAGTCATTTTTTTGCCCCATGCATATTTGAAGTCTTGTGTTCCAGGTTTGATCTGCTCATTGTTAATCAGATGTTATTGCTATTATTTCTATTGTATTTTATGTACATGATTCTCAGGAGTATAATGAAGAGATACAGTCAATACTAAGCAGTAACACAAACATTAATGATTTATTTATCCATGTAACTTTGGTTCTGGCTTAAAATCATAACACTTGGCTTCTTCATAAACCCTGTTACTGCCTTTTGGGAAGTCACTGATAAAATATTAAATCTGTGTACTTCTCATTTTTTTAGATTTTTTTTAAGATTCAAAAATTTTAGGCAAAAACTTAAAATATTAAATGTTGACTCCTTAATGGAGCTTCAATGTATCTCTGACAGTTCTCAGTACTGACTTATTATATGTGTTTAGGTATTCATACACACTCCTATTTAACTGAATTTTATTGGTTCAGTGGGGTTTCAGTGGTTCAACTGGGGTTCAGAATTAGCCATTGCTTGCCTAATTTTTGCATACAAACAAGCATACCCAAGTATGCTATTACTAAGTAAAAGCAACTATGCATATATGTACTTTAATAAGGTCAGTAATCATAACAATATCTATACAAGGTAAAAATTCACTGTGATAACAGAATAATTATTCAACAAAAAATTTTCAACCAGGAGGCTTTTAAATTACTGATTCAAGATGTAAAAGTAATGGAAACCTTTAGAATTTCAAAGAGGGAAGTCTGACCATGTTGAAATTTGTTTTTAAAAATCTATTAAGAGTAACTTCATGAATGAAAAATACTCTATATAACCTAAAATTTAAAAACATCTAACACTCCACCTTTGAACATGATTTTATGCAAAAATTTTGGTAAAGAAACATTAATTTTTACTGTCAAAAAAGCAATGCTTTCTCTTTTCCCAAAGACTAGATTAAAACAATGTTAACTATTAGTGTGTTATTTATTTGTGGAAAATATTGCCTCAAGCCTTTGAGATGCAAAAGGACCCTTTTTCTTGAGCAGGTAAAATGGAAGATTAAACCACTTTGCTAGTTGAGAAATATCTAAAATACCTGAAACAGAATGCATTATCATTTGTCTTTACAAAGAAAGAATGCATAGTGTAAGTCACAATTTTTCAGATGATTTTGAAGGGGAAAATAGGACTCCTTGAGTCTATTGCAGTAAGTGGCTATAATTCATATTGGATGTTTCAACGTTGCCACCAATAAAGTGTTTTCCACAGTAGGCAGGTGGCACTTACTCAAAGAGTTATTTCTATTAGATGAATTTGGTAGCAGAAATAGGAAAACGTTTCTGGAAAAGGTTCCTATTGTAGTTGTTTTTGCATATCCTGGCAGGAGTTGACTGAGTCGTTTGAAAACATTAATGCTGTGGAAATATGGTATAGTAGCATCAGAAAACGGTCACCATATTACATGATTAAGCATTGTATATGGTAGCTGCCTCTAATTTAATTTTATTTTAGTGTCCTCAAATGCAAGAACCACACTCTTCCATACTTGTGTAAAATCCCATAGCACAATTCATATGCCCACATAGAAATATGTTAATAGTGATGATGAATTGCAATATAAACTCGATCTGCTGCCACCTGGAAAGGAAGTAGTGGTAGTAAGACTGATGTGCATTCAAACAATACATCCCCCATGGCCATGTGGAAACAGCTTTGTGCTAATCTCTATCAGCACCAGGCCAAACCACTGGGAAGAATAAAAGGGAAGACACCTGGGAGTAGACTGCATGCATATGGCACAGAAGGAATGTTTTCAGCGATAAATGACTTAAAACAAATTAAACATAGATTTACCTATATTTCATAATTGTTCCACTTCAATGTGATTGTGTAGCAGATATTTAAAGAAAAAAATAATATAAAGGCCTTGCCTTTTAGTAAGAGAACCATAGCAGGCCAGCAGCTCCAGCAGACACAAGCAGTACAGTGCTCCAAGGCCAATGGCATTTTCCACCTGGGCCCAGGAAACCGGAACTGAGCAGAGAGGTTCAAAATGACCTGTTACAAAGAGGGCACTAAGCAATCAACCTCAAGCAGCTTAATTCCTCAGTTCTCAAATTTCGTAGGTAATAATATGGAAGAATGCTATTTTTTTAACAGAAGCATTCCATTCTGATCTGAATGTTTGTGTCCCCTCCCCTAGTTTAACACATTGAAATCCTAACCCCCAAAGGTCATAGTACAGTAGATGGGACCTTTGGGAGGTGATTCAGTCATGAGGGTGAAACCCTCACGTATGGGATTGATGAGCATCCTTATTTAAATAAGGACCCCACAAAGACCCCTAGACCCTTCCACCGTGTGAGGTCAGCAAGAAAGCACTGGCCGTGAACCAGGAAACAGGCCCCACCCAACCATGCTGGTACCTTGAACTTGCACTTGGTACCTTGAACTGTCAGCCTCCAGAAGGAAAAGTGCTAAATTTCTGTTGTTTATATATTTGTAAAATACCAGTCTGTGGCATTTTCTCATAGCAGCCTGAATGGACTAAGATACATTCCCTCCAAGGAACCTGTTTTTAGTGGTATAAATACCTTGATAAGCTGTTTGGTATGTGTACTGTGCCATGTTTAAACAATAGTAAAATGTTTTTCTATCTTCCAGTGGATAGAAATTGATGGGTTAGGACTAGTATTTTTTTTTGACTAAATACACATAGAGGAGAGTGGAGGAGAGCAGAGGGAGCAGAGGGAAGAGGAGGAATGAGTCTTGTAAAAATTCCTTCATATGTACTCCAGTGTATACAAAGGTTCTCAATCAAAGCTTGAATTATTTTCTTATGCTGAGACACAACCATAAAAGTTTGAAAGCACTGATTGCAACACAGTCATGAACTGCTTTCTGAGTGAGTGGCGTCTGCTAGCTGCCTGGTATGCCAGAACTGGAAATAGGAGGGCTTTACAGGCTTGGTGGAGACAGGCTTCGGGACAAAAAAGGGGTGTGGTACAGGAGGCCTCGGAGGCTTTTTAAGAAAACAAATGAAGATACTACACAGAGAATTGTGTGAATTTTTTCTATGTGTTGGATAAAAGCCCTTTGCCCTCCTTCCCATAGAGTACCCTAATAAACTAAGTTTTCCATTGTCCACCTCATTGTTTATCCTGCTAGGGAAAGTGTACCCACCCATGTATGGAGTGTGGCCTGAAGCTGGGCTGGCAGCCTGGGCAGAGGCTGCCTATGGGGACCTGCCTCTCAGCTGGGATTAAATAGTACAGATCCCCATGCTGGTTTGTTTTTTGCTTGTTTGAATTGACTTTGATGCTTATTTTTTTTAAAAGGATTTTTCTAGTCACTTCTGGTTTAAAAATCTATAATCTGATTCCCCCACAACCTCATTCTAACCTTCCAAGACTAAATTCCAGAAACTCATACTACTAGTTCCTTGCTTGAGAGTTTTCCTACCTAAACCTGGTAACACTCTTTTGTCTCTGAATTGTATCATTAGTCTGTAACTCAGGTCCTGTAAGATATTAAAATGTTTTCACTTTCACTAGGGAGATAAAAGCTAAATTCTTTTAGAAATAATGCTGTAAAAACTAGTGTATTAAGATTAACCTTTTTTACAATCATTCTTCGAGTAAAATTTAAGCACTAGGCAAGATTCTATAAATACAGAGATGAAAAGACTGACTTTCAGGAGCTCACCATCAGGAGGGTGTTAGTGGGGGTAGATAAGAAAGTGAACGATTACACTGGGCACTTTGACAAAAATAGTCTCAAAGTGCAAAGAGAACATAGAACAGAAGCATTTAGACCGGTGAATGAAGTGGGTCAGAGATGGCACCCTGGGGGAAGGGTCAGCTGAAATGACACCCAAACTGTCCAATTTAATATTCATGTCCCCTGATATGCCCAATTTACTATTATGACAGCTCTAGGAAGAATGGATCAACATGTCCTCCTTGTAAGAGGAGAAAGAAAAGCTGAAAGAGGTTGGATTTGTTCAGGTTGCAGGCTCTGATTTGTATCTAGATCTTACGACATCTCCCACTCAGTTCGCTAATCTTATTCTTCTTTTAAGTGAAAGAGTGCTGAAAATATGTTTTATTACATTAACAACAAAACGACAAAATTACTCCAACCAAGAGTGCATCACTTCTGCAATTCTCACATTATTCTAAATAATATACCAGTATTATCTAATAATATATATTTGAAATAATTGAGCAGTAGGTGAAGTACTCATCATCGCATGAATATTTAGAGAAAGATCGACAAATGAGTGAACAACTAATGACTACTGTGATGTATCTGACCACATTAATTTTTTCAAAGATGAGTAATAATTCCAAAATATCAAAACATTTGCTACCTAGACACACAGTAAATGGCTTCTCCCCGTGTGGAGAGCATGAGCATGAGATCTTTAATGCAATAATAAAAAATATTCATTTTGAGGAAAAATTTGAAAATCATGCTCTACAGAGACACCACAGGTATTTCCAATTTCTAAAGAATTCCAAGTTATGTAAAGGAAACACAAAACCATCTCTTCTTGACTTTTGGTACCCAATGTTTAAAAGTTAACATATTCTTGACTAGAGAAGAGGAGTAGTGAGCAATATCTTCAGAACAGAATATGGGTACTAACACAATTTAAGAAGCCAACTTCTTAACAATAAATAGATGGATTTTTTTTTCATTTCTCAGTGACTGTTCAACTAGTAGAATTAGGAGATTAATCAGAGACAAATCACTTTGCACAACCTCATGTAATTAGTAAATTAAATTTCTATAACGATTTAAATAGTTAATTCTCTGTCAATTATTCATCGGTGAACCAAAATAAACTGAAGAAAATCTTAGACAACTGGAATTAAGGAACCACCATTCTGGGATACATTTGTTTAAATGTTTAATTCTGACTGTACTCATCCAATATCTAAATATTCCAGAAGTGATAATATAACCTAAATGAGTCTTTAACAATTACAATGGCCAATGAGTCTTTAACAATTACAATGGCCAATGGGTTTTAACCCTAGTATTTGAATTCTATCCTGGCTGAAGCTGATTCCATGTATTATGCTATAATCAGAAAACTGGTAGTTACAGTCTTTTTATGTACTCTCTTCTTATCCTTTCCAGAAAAAAAGAAGATATACTTGCTCTTTCATCTCTCTTTAATTTTTCTAAGCCTACTCAATGTTTTAAATTTTTTTCTTAAAATGTAAAAGCAACAAACTGAATAAGGCACACTGAGCGTGGTGAAAAGATCACATAACGATTGTTATCTTTTAGTGGGCTTATTGGGCACCATCGCCTGTCCCCTGGAAGGATGGTCAGTCTGCAGTCTGATGTGAGCACCTGATGATCACTAATGTGTTTCTGCACATGAAGTTATTCTGGTCTTGGTTTGGGCCAAGATCCTTTCTCCTCTTAAGCACATTGTCATATATGTATTCTTCTTTCTTCTTTTTTAAACAATTTTCACATCAAATAATGATCTGAAACATGTGCTGCATTTATTCTTTCATCTAAGAAGTGTATTTAGTGGCTTCTAAAGGCAAAACACACAGACTCACGAAAATATCAAGGATAAAGTTTATGTCCAGGGCATCTGTACGGCCAAGCAGATTGTGCCATGCTCAAAACACTCAGGCCCATGGGTGTGAATGCAGACTGAAGTCCAGCCTCTTTTCCATTTGGCAAGCAAAGTCTTGAGAGTTCTATCCATAGGAAATTCCTTTGTGTACATTGTATTCCCAGATGAGGCCTCTTTTGCTTTAGCATTGTACATGCTGACTATAGACATACAATATTATGCATCTACAGAGTTTGATCAGTTATAATGCCTATCTACCGTCTGTATGAAAGGCAATTTTCCTGTATGGGAGACTATCAGTATTGTACAGTTTTGCAATGCATTTAGTATAGTCTGAAGTATTCCTCCTAATAAAACCCTAAGCATAAAGTGAAAATTCTAGCTTTTGCTTCCATCTCCCCTGCCCTCCACTGTGCAATGGATCATGAGTTGCACCTAAAATGAGTGTAGAGATCCTCTTGCTCTACCACTTATTCCTGCCTTTAAAAATGGCTAGGATAGTTCTAGTAAGGATGTATCAGGAGAGTCATAAAAACAAAAATTCTAGAATCTTTGTTATTCATTCAGGAAGTTGCTATTAAGTGGCCATTCGGGGTGGGTGACCTTGGGGACCCACAAAGCCACGCTGACATCCTACCTGAACTTAGAGGGCTTGCCAGTGATGATGGTAGAATCTGGGGCAGCAAAGACAGAGTAAGGAGCTGGCGCAAGTTGCCCTCACTATATGAAGATGCTCCTTTATTATATTGACACCTTTGAATAAGTGCCTAAGACCTTGTTTCTGACTCTTCCTAGAGAAAATGTTTGTAGCTGGTGAAATACTGAATTTGCCAAGATGTATCTTTTCATACTACTTGCAAAATATTTGAGTTAATTTTTCCTTCAAAACATATTTATTGAAATATTTTAATCAAAAAATGAATTCAACAATGCAAATAAAACAATATTTGTTCATTTGTGTTATAGGTTATGGTCTACATTTCATATTACTAAAAATAACATGGATTGAATGGCAGAGCGTTGGTGTGTTTTTGCAAATACGAATTGATAGGTAACTCACAGAAACTTTCATTAGAACACCCCCATAAATTAATAGGGGATGAGAACACCAATTTATATTCTAAAAGGATCCCCAATATACTAAAAACAGAGTCTTCTAAGTTAGTTTCTGGTTTGAGTAAATTTACTTTCAAAATCACATGAAAATAAAAGCAATGGTTTCCCTGGACAAGTCATATATCTTTTTGTTGGCTTATCCTTGGCTGTTTTCAAAATTTATGCAATGCTGCCTAAATAAAAATGTAATTGGCCCCATCACAAAAATCAAGCCCTGAAACAATAACTGTGGCTCAGGTGAAATTTACTTTAGAGAACATTTATTGGAATAGATTCATTCCAATGGAGTGGTTCCAGTATTACAAGTTAACTTTTAATAAAAATAGTAACCCATTTAAGAGTCATATTCTTACCTCTGCTTATTTCATTTTCAAAGAATGGTTAGTTATTCACAGGCTCAAACATTTAGATTATGCAAAAATTAGAAATATATAAGCTTTAATATCATTAACATACTCTACGTTTGATGTTTTAAATATTAAATTCTACTTGACACCTTAAATCTCCCCGTCTATCCTGGGGGAATGCAGCAGATGTCCTCCAGGATTCTACAGCACCTGTTGACAAGCACCAAATTCTTCCATCTTCCATTTGGTGGATAGACCTTCTTCAGATTGGCATACCCAAGGCATGCATGAGTTTAAATAATTAGCATTATTAGTATGATCAATTAATGAAGCTAGGTTTCCCCTGCTCAAAAAGAAACCTCTCCTGGGAATCGGACAGCCCTGAATTTAAATCCCAAATCCTCTCTGGGCAACTTACTGGGCATTTTCCTCTAGAAATATGTGTATGTAACAAGTGTCAGTACATTTTAGTAATTTGAAATTGTGATTTTTGTGTTTGTCACTGTAGTAGGCATACTTTTCACAGACCACAAACTTAGGTGTACAAAACTATTCTTCGTATTTCACCTGATGGCCCCTTCAAAAAAGAGCACATCATTTCCAAGGAGACTCAGTTACTTCAGTGATTTCTAAGTTATTTTATGAATTTATTAATTTCTCCTCATAGTCACTAATTTTCCCTTGCCAGTCCTTCAGCCAGGGAATGAGTCTAACCTTCAGAACCTATAGAAGGCCATGTGAGTTAGGTGGACAGGGACCTGCCATGTCTCCATTATATCTGACATCTGCTGGGATACCTAAAATCATCCTGTCCTGTTGCTGGCTTCTCTGCTGTCATCCAAGGTGGTGACCTTTTCTCCACTGGACCACCTGCCACTCCCTCATGCTTGCAGAAGTTACTGCCTTTTCTCATGACCCCTCAAGCCAATGACCTCTGCCCGAGGTGACAACAGGCCCTTCTTTGCCTGACTGGAACAATTCACAAGAACACAAGTCCATAAGGGCTTTTGTGCACTACTGAACCTCAGTTCTACATGGATCTATTCTCTGTAAATATTTGTTGAATAATGAATGAATGAGCAAAAGAATACAGCTTCTAGCGAGATTCTCCTTAGAGAGGAAGACATGGTGCTGTCCTCAGAATGTCTTTGCACCCTGACTCTGCCACCTCCACCCTGGGCTCCCAAGTGATGGCATAAGCACAGGGTGAGGCTGCCAGTGCCCAAATTCCGGACTGACTGTGGGTCACAGGTCACTTCTGCTCTTGATTGCAGGCCTTCACATCACCAAGACAAAAACATGGGCTGTGCAGACCCTGCACAATGCGGGAGAGCCCTTCTTCCCTCCACCACTCCTTCCCTCCCAAGCTCCAAAGGTCTTGACAAGTGTTAGGCGAAGAGGAAGTAACTCACTCAGCAGACGCTCTCTCCAAAGTATTTCTGTGAAACACCTAAACTGTGGCTTTTCCGCTTTAAATTGAAATAAAAGAATTGGGACAAGGCACAATTAAATGCATGAAGGTCTGTGGGGAAGTTACACATCATTTAGTAATTCATGTATTATTTAGCCACATGCATAAACAAAAGTGTGTTAAACCTGAGCTTCAGCTTCCCTGTTAGGGAAGAAGCTGAGTAACAGGAAGACAGATAAAGCTTTTGCACTCAGGAAATCTTTTTAAATTAAAGCACAGTGATTTATAACACAATATATTTTTGTTTCTGTATGTGAAGTTTGTAAGTGAAATTGGCAGAAATTCTATGTTTAATGACTATATGTAAGTTTAAATAGTTAAAGTATGTATGAGAATTCTTAATTACATTCTGCAGGGAAAAGATGAGAAATTATTCATACTTATTGAAATAAATAATTTCATTTTTACAGTTACAATTTAATGCAGTGGATAAACTGAAGAAAAAAGAAAACATTTTGAACTTTAAAGTATTTCCATAAATTTCTTTTTATTGTATTCTTGTTTTTTTCCATTTATCTATTCCTCTCTTTCTCTCTCTTTCTCTCACTCCATTTCTCACCCTCTCCTTCACCTGAACTCATTTTTTGATCCTGAAATGTCTTCATTTGTAAATTCTGAAATAGCTTGTTAGGCTGAGAAATCAAATAACCCTTGTAAAGGCTTAACTCATCTAAAACCATGAGTCTCCTAATTCAGTATCTTTTTAGTTCAGACATGTTTTGAAAAGAGTCATTAGTGGGCCCCAACTGTCCTGTTGTTTCCCACAAGAGGGTCAAAACACAAACATAAAGTTTAACATATTAAAAAACAGTTACATGCAGCTTTTACTTCAGCCCCACAGGTCTGGAGGTGCCAGCTGCATACAGAACTCCTTTAATCCAGCTCGTCCCAGGGGCAGCCGCTGCTCTGTCAAGGACCCATTCATAGAGCTGTGGAACGGGTGTTGTGGTGCATTTGTCCAACGTTAGCAGCGGAAACCAGAACTTCAGGGCAGAGCCTCAGTGATGCGCCTGTCAGTCACTCCACCATGCAGAAGGCTCCCTCCTAGCCTCAGGGAAAGGTTCCCCAAAAATCGTCTGTGAGAGAGACTGAAGACAGTGTTACTGAAGGGCAGCTGCAAGTAAATGGAGCATTTATGGTGGCATAACTGGAGGATTTGTCTCCCCAGAGTCTGAGAGAAAAAAGCTACCTTTTGTCTTTTTCTCTTGCTCTTTCTCACTCTTGTTTTACCAAATAAAATATGGTTTCAATAGTTTTAGGAAAAAATCATGATTTGGACATACTGGAAATGCAGTTATATTTGAAGTCCCAAATATCTTGTTCTTGGGATAGGATGCAGAGATAATGTTTGATACGTGTGCAACCAGAATATTTAAAATGCTCTTTCCAAATCATGCTAAATAACAAGATTTTAATATGATATCAGAACATGTAAATCCGACTCATGCACTGTGAGCACAGCCCCTGGAACCTCTGGCCTCTTCAAATCCTTCTTTTTTGGCAAAGACGTCTATGGAAAGGTTCTCATATGCTTTATTCCTTCCTCTTCTTCCATCTTGTGGCATCTTCTATTTCCTCCATCATTCTGAAAAAAAAATAATAATCTGGTCTTTTATATTAGCTACTCCTATAATCTGCCCAAGAAACCCTCTTCTGGAGCAAAAATATATATATATATTCTTTGTTTCTTGCTTACCTCCCTTACTTATCTCTCCGACCACTCCCTGGTACTGACCCTGCTCTCAGGGCTGCGGCCTGGTGCTGGGGCCCCTCTCAGTGTTTCCAGGTCTGTCTTTCTAAAGACCACGCTGGAGAGAATCAGAGGGCTCACTACGTACGCTGTACTCAGATAGCACCTCCCCTTCCAACTGTCAAGCGTTGCCGCCCTGCTCATCTTCTTTTAAACTTTGACCATTTCTTATTTCAGTTGGGCCACTTCTTTGCCTGACCAGCCAATTTGGAAGGAAAGGGCCTTTGTGCTCCTGCAGTCACAGACTGTTTGTCCTGCCAGTGGGCTGCGTGCCCTCTGCGTGTCTTGCCTTGTCTTTCTTCTAGATCCCACAGAAGCTCACTCAGAGAGCTCCCCCTGATGGTTTTACATACTAAGAAAAACCTGAATTGGCAAAGGTGATCAAAACACAGGTTCTTGTTCAGGAATTCTGGCTACACTGTGGGCTCTTGCTGGGAGGCATGGAAAAAAATATAGAGGTTGAAATGGCATCTCAAAGAAACTAGCAAGGAGAGAATGTTTTCTTCAAAAGATGGAAGTAATATGTATCGCCCTTTAAGACCCCCTTATTACAGCATGTATTTTGTCAGATCTTTTTTGGGCAAGGCTTGTCATTTCACTAGTTGTTCCAGGGCTTTATCTTGGCAAGTTATGTCAAGAAGACTGTAAATCTTTCAGAATAAAAAAAGGTTGAGAGACGTTGTGAATGCAAGGAGGGGTGTTAGGGCGGTAACCCCAACAGTGGAGTATAGGAGAATGTTCTACATATAGTGTGAAAGGAGCCAGGTCACAGTGAGAATGCAATTTTTTATTTTTCTGGTAGGGAAATTAGTCTTCAGAGGAGTAGAAACCACATAAAATGAAGCCCCATAAAATCTTCATTGTGGAGGTGTCAGTGTGGTGAAGGGAACTGTGAAGGGAAGGGAAATGCCCAAAAATCAGATGGGGAAGGGTGTACCTGACAAGTATATATTTATCAAGGCAGGTAAGACTTTTAAAATGTCTGAGAGACCCCAAATTCCGTATTGAGTTAGTGAGGTTTTCCATAGCCCTGAACATCTAAATATTTTATTCCTGGAGATCCCCAACTGATTTTTAGACCCACCATCATCAACTTCTGCCTGCATCTGGAGCAATAAAAGTTCCTGCTTCAAGCAGTGAAATCCTGTGTCCTATCTATTCCGGTCCTTTGCAATGATTTATTCTCTTAAAGTGTTCCACTGAGGAAAGAGTTAGCCACCTACAACTATGAAACCAGCTCCTTGGGATGGGTGTGTGTGTGTTGTGTGTACATGCATGTGTGGGTGTGTGTTCTACACTCATTGCCTTTAGTGAAGTCTACTTCCTACATCCCCTTAAAAAAACAAAACCCGAACAGACGTCATTTTGTTCAGAGAAAGGCATGGGGTTCAAAGCTAAAAACTCCTGTTGGGGATCTTTCGGTTTGTAGTGTACTTTGGCCTTGACTGCGTGAGCTTTTTATCTCTGCCTCAGTAACCTTCACCTTATCACTCAGCAGGAGCCAGCTGCCTTCCTTCAGATGCCATTCTGACAGGCACAACAGGCCCCTGCCTTCCTGTCACACACTTATTTTGACTTCCTCGGACTGAGGAGGTTCTCTCGGGCTATTTTCTCTGAGAGGCAGAGGGAGAGTCTGCCTCTCAATCTTCAGAGACTGAGCTGCTGTTTCCTGCAGTCAGAACCACACAGGCTGGAAGAACATGCTGATTCCTTCACACTGCATTAAATAGTGACAGACATGGAGTCGTTCAAAAGGTGCACAACCCAATATATTTCACTACAATATCTACTCATTAATGTAGTTGAAAGTGGATTTAGGAGTGAGGGATAGATTTAAAGCACTGCCTCATGACTCTGCATGAATTTGACTGGTTTAGACCAGTTTGTTCTAGTTGTACAGAACCACAGCAATAAACAGACCATTCATAAAACATAGAGAGTGTGTTCCTTGTGGCAGCATATTTTGCTTAAAATCTTTTAAATTATGCCATGAAGAATTTGGGCATAAATCCACTTCAAACCCTAGCACTGTCTCAAGGGTGGCCAGCATAAAGATGTGTGCCCAAAACGCTGTGTGGGTTAATTTTAAGAGCCCTTCTTCTCTACCACATTGTGATTTTATCCACTACCACCTACAAAATCCCCCCATATGCCAGTCTGATCCACACTTTCATAAGAACCTCTTTCTTTTCCTAAATCCAATCTAGAGTCATTACTTAGACATCAGCTTATATTCTCCCAGTTCACATCCTTGCATGCCACAAAAAAAGATACTGAATTCTTGACATTCTCTTTTTATAAGGTCACCAATCCAGGCAATATACCACAATTTTTGAAATAGTCCATTGTCTTGGGTGGTGCAAGAGATCAAGGGAAAGGAGTATTAATTGACAAATGAATGTCACATAAAATAATAATGGAGAGCTCTAATATTTATTGCACTTACTGTACACCGGCACTCAAGGAAGATCTCACATATTTATCTCATTTAATTCTCGTAAGTGGCCTGTGAGGAGACAGTAGTATTGTCTCCCTGTCAGGAGGAAAATAAAACATGGCAGGTTTAAGTTTCCTGTTGTTGTAGAATGGATCCAGGCCACCAGCCCATACCCTCTGACCTCATGTTCTCAACCACTATGTTTACGTGACAATCTCCCATTTGTTCTTTAAACATTCTGCTTTCTCTACTCTATTAAGCTTATTCAGACACTGAGAGAAAAAAAAGAACAAAAATTGTATCATTGCTTTTCATTTCGAAGTTTATTTTCAAAATTAGTTCATAATTTTAAATTTGGACATTTTTTTCTTGAAATCTGCTTTTGTAAACTAGCATCCATAAAAGTCTAATCCACAGACCCCTCTCATAGGGCTTGGATATTTGCAGTGTACCTCAGAGCAGAAAATGCTTTTCAATGAAAATCTAAAATGCTAAGACATATATGTCGTTCATTCACAAATATTGAAGACCTAGGAGATGAAACAATTCTTTTTTTTAAGGTTGGGCATGGAATAAAGCAGATTAAACCAATTAGCTGTGACTTCTTGCATGGAGCACTGAGTGGGCCCGCTGTAAGTCAGATACATCAGTACAGCAGTGTTAAAGGGCAGTTGTCACTGTCAGATACACGGGAGGCCATTTCCACATCCAGTGAAACAAGACATGCCTGTTCTCAGGGACGACAGTGGCCCGATTCCTTCCTATTCCCGTGAGACTACTCTGCAGATTTCCTACTTATCTTTCAAAGTCCTAGAAGTACACCACAATAACTGTAGCCTGTCAAGGACTGTTTTTGCAGCTTGAATCCAGTAACCAAATACATCTGCCCCTTGCTGTTCGGTTTCCTGGTCTCTCTGCTGTCGTCAAAAGTGTTTTATGTGAGAAGAACATAAAAGCACCTCCAAACCTTCGTTCCATTGCTTTTTGCTGACAGAGCCTCAGTTTTACTCAGGGTAACACTCCTCAATTAAGACAGATTCCTCAGTTTGGTGTCTATCCTGAAAATCCTCTGTTTGCTTTGCCTGAGACAACACTAAGGGTGGAAGGCTAGAGTGTGGTCAACTTCTGGCCAACAGAATGCAATAGACTAATCCGTAGTAAGGGAGGGAAACAGCCTATAATGTGTGAAATTAGGAGATGTTGCACACACATACACACACACACACAGCACTCTGGAAGCCCTGAGAAAGAAGAAAGACACGAGGTCTGCCAAGGAAAACTGTTGTATGAAGTCCAGGAAAGCAGCACAGAAGTGTGATATTACACCTGGACCTTGAAGGCTGAGTGGGGAGAAGCAGAGGCAACACATGCAGAGTCAACAAATGCAGAGATATTAGGTGAAGAGGGAAAACTAATGCGGCTTAAGGAGTGGACCATAGGGCAAGTGACAGGGAAGTAAACTGCCCAGGGGACTGAACCTGGATTTGAAAACATCTTAAATACCCTCCTTAGAGACATGGACTTCTCTTTAAGCAATGGAGAGCCAATGAAGACTTTTAATCAAAGTGCCTTAGAAGACAGGTTTGACTGCAACAATAAAGGTCAAAATAATAGTGTCTCAAACAATGTGAAAGTCTATTCCTCCCTCACATGAAGAGCTGAGAATAAGCCATCTGGTGCTGCTAGGTAGTGCCATGCCTTTGGAGCCCAGGCCTACCTTGTCACTCTGCCGTCTTAACTGGGGGCCCTAAATGCTTGACCAGTGCCCACCATCACACCTGCATTCCAGTCAGTGGAGAAAGGAGAAAGGGACAGACATGGATATACTTCTTTCCTCTTCAAGTCCTTAAACCAGAAATGCACCCATCAGTCACCTCCAGATGCCCCTGGACAGAAGCTCATCCCACGCACACACCTAGCTACAAAAGAAGCAGGGTAATGTATGCTTCCAAAATTATCATGACTATGTTTGAGAAACGTACTTTTAAAAAGTGAATAGAGTGTCTGGAGGAAAAGGGGAGGTCAATTAAAAGAATATTAAGCAGCAGGCTGAAGAGCTGAATTAAAGCAGTGACTGTGGAAGAGCAACGAGGAAGACAGTGTTGCAGATCCTACATCAGAAAGACTCCACATCTAACAGCTGGGATATCTAGTATGAAGTATTGCGAAAAGCATGGCTTCTGATGCTGGGAACAGCCACCTCAGGCAATCCTGTTTTGTGATCTGATCTGGACCGAGTCTTTCTTTTTGGCCACTGTGAACAGCGGCTGTCCCCTTTGCCCAGTATCGCAGTGTCCTCCTGAGCCCAGAGCAGCACCCAAGGATGAGCATGTGGGACAGAGGTGGTAATTCGCAGTAGGATCTTTCTGCGCCATTACCTTGGGCACTTAGCTCTAGAGTGATTCTGGCTGAACTGCTACCAGCATTTTTACTTTTCATACTAGCCGATACAATACACTTGAATTATGAACTCGTAAAGTCATTTGTTTATGTTCTTCAGTGTACAGAGGGAAAAGCATAACCTTCTTCCAGCTGTCTGATGATTCCCAAGATCTAAATTAAGCACGGACAGTTATATTTCACTGCTAGTATTATTTGGCTACCAATCAAGAGTTCTTCCCCTCTCCATGTGTGTTTGAAAATAAGATTTTAGAGCATAGTTATATTAAATGTGTTATGTGCTTTCACATAACTTCAAACTCTTAGGTATTGTTCGGTAACCAATGCGCTTACATTCACAGTTACATAAACCAGAGATTGATGTCATTCAAACATCTAATGTTACTAAATACGTTGAGAAGCTGCCACTTGGAGAAGACTTGTACCCACAAAAGAGCTTAACTTCTCTTATCCTTGTGAAAAAGTTCCTGTTGCCACTCTTTCTAAGGGAACAGCTGGGCTAGTCTGGCTCAAAGGGTTTTCATATCTCTGATACTCTTCCTTGCTGTTTTCATCTGGAAGACTCCTACTCATCCATAAAGCTCTGCTGTAAGAGTCAGTGTCTTAGCTCAGACTGCGATAACAACTATACCATAGCCTAGGGGTCTTAAATGACAAATCCTTCATTTCACACAGTTTTGGAGGCTGGGAAGTCTGAGATGTAGCCCTGGTAGAGCTGATGTCTGGTGAAGACTCCCTTACCAGGTATTGCAGATGGATGTCTCTCATTGTACCCTCAGATGGCAGAGAGCTGATGGAGGAGAAGCAAGATCCCCTAGATAAGTTCTCACAAAAGCATGAATCCCATGCATGAGGGCTCTGGTTTCATGACCTCATCACCTCCCAAAGGCCCCCACCTCCTAAAACCATCATGTCAGCAGTTAGGGTTTCAGCATATGGATTTTGAGGGAGTGCAAACATTCAGTCCATAGCAACCGCCTTATCTTTATGACATGCAAATTGAAGGACTGAGAGGATTGGGCAGATATAATGTCTAGCCTCACAGTTCCTTGAATTGTCATGTCTACCACTTCCTTCACTTCATTAAAGATAGCTTCTACTGTTTGTACACTTTGTCACCATTGAGTCATAGTACTTCTTTTCTATTTTAAATATCAATATCCTCCTCTCTTACCAAAGTCTCCCATTTGTCAGGACCTCTCTCTTCCTTACTTTCATTCAATTTCTCTTTGTTCTCATTAGACCTTCATTCCCTAGACTGGAGAGGGTTCATCCTAGCTAATCTACATCCTACCTTCCCAGCACCCTCATATTCCCAAACAAATACTGACTGAGTGCCTGGCAGGGAGTGGAAAGAAATATTTATTGTATGTTTGAATAAATTGTCCTTTCCCCATTTCACCATATGCTTCCAGTACACTGATTCTGCAAGTCTCTAACCTTCAACCAATTGCAAAAGTTGCCAAATGGGCTCCTAACACAATGCTGTTTGGTAATCTTTTTGCCTCTCCCAGCATCCCATTGTGTGTCCCACTATATTCCAAATCTATGCTATTACCACTTTTCTCAGTCCTTCAGCCCCAGGGAGGGCCCCTCACACAAGAGGAAATTGAGGTTTTCTCGGCTCTCTGGCCCCTCCCTCAGCTCCATCTGAGCCCTGGCACTACCACCTCTCTCTCCTTCATCTCAGGAACAGGACTCTTCAGGACCAAAGCCAGCCCGAACTCCTCTGTTCTAAATCTATAGACACGCACTCACCTACATTCTTCCCTGTCCCTCTGTCTCTCCCTTTCTCTTTTGTTCCTCCCTCTTGATCTTTAATTTCTTGGTATTATAAAATGAAAAGACATGAGTTTCAATACTAAGTCTACACTGATTAATTCTGTGGCATCAGAAAGAGAATTCTGTTCATACCTGTGCCTTGATTTCCCTATATGATAAATGGGAATAATAATAATAATGAAATATTCCTTGTAGGTTTGCTGTGAGGATAACCTACAATAACTGGTATAAATGTGCTTATTACCCTCCTGGACATATTAGCAATCATTTGTAGTTCTGCTCTCCAGTTGCTATTGCAGAGTAACAAGCTATCCCTGCCTATGTTATAAAATAATAACCATTTTATTGTGATCACCTTCTTGGTGGACAAGTAATTTGGACAAAGCATAGTAAATGAGGACTGCGTCTCCTTCGTGATATAGGGGTCATAATTGCGGACCTGAAGTGGTTGGGGGCTTTGAAAAGCTGGACCTAGAGAATTCCCTTCCAAGACAGCTTCCTCATTCACATGCGAGGACCTTGTCTGAGAGGCTGAGAGGCTGGGTGTATACCTAGGGCTGTTGGCTGGAGCACCTACGCATGGCCTCTCCAGCACTGGGGGTGGCTTCAGGGTAGCTGGACTTCTTACATAACTGTTTAGTGTTCTGACAGCACAAGGCAGCATGAAATGTATTGACCTAGCATCAAAAGTCACATTTTATTAGTATGACAAACTCTATTACTCAAAACAATTACAGTAACTCCAGATTCAAGTGGGCAGAACATATCAGAGTGTCAAAGAATTCAAAGTTTAAAACTGCTATGCCCATGAGCAGCTGACACATTCTGAGAACTCCTCTACAACATTTTGAACCCTAAGTACAAACCTGTAAGGTAGACATCACAATATCAATTCTGTGGATGAAAAAGGAACTTGCCAAAGTGAGGAAACTTGGATTTTAAAGCCCATCCTATTAAATAGTATTCCCCCCAAATGTGAATCCTCCTTCTTCCATGGTCTTTACTCTCTCTACTGAATTCCCGTAACTCTTAACAAAATTGCTGTGCTCCACCTGTTGCTGTGTATGTGTTTGTATACATATGTGTGTGTAGGTGGGTGTGTGTCAGAGACAGAGAAAGATAGAGACAGACAGAGAGACACACAGAGAATTTTTATTACCAAACTCTTTGAAAGTTTATGTACGCAGATCTATTTCTCTTTCTCTCAACTGAGACCTAAGTCTGTTAAACTGACCTGTCTCTACCACTCTTCTATAATCATTACTTCATCAATAACTACCTATGATCATCAAATCCAGCCTTTAAGTATTTAAGTTTTGATTAATCCCTTAATAAACTCTGTGCATAGTTTTTCCTTTACAAAATGATTTCTCCTCTCCAGGCTTCTCATTCATTCATCAAGCAAGTATTTACTGATTGCTTACTTTTTGCTGGGCAATGTTTTAGGTGATAGTGATCAAAAGACAAATAGCCCCACCTTCACTGAGATTAATTCTCCTGAAATCCTACTATATTACTTATAACAGCATATTGTTATTATTGGTTTTTAAGTTGTCTCAGAAACTTGTCTATAATTGTTAGGATTTTCCAGGGAAAAAAACCAATGGAATGTACATATAATAGAGATTTATTTAAAGGAATTGGTTTGGGCTAGTTGTTGGGAGCTTGGCAGTTTACATACTGCAGGTTAGGCAGGCAGGTTGGAGACCCAAAAAGAGTCAATGTTGCATTTCAAGTTCATTTTAGAAGAATTTCCTTTCCTTTCAGAGAGTTCAGTCTTTTTCTACTAAGACTTTCAAATGATTGGCTGAGACCCACCTACATTATGAAGGATAATTTGTTTTACTCAAAGGTTCCTGACTTAAATGTTAGCATCATCTAATAAATACATTCACAGAAACATCTAGAAAAATGTTTGATTAAATATATGTGTACTGTGGCCTAGCCAGGTGGACACATAAAATTAACCATCAAAAGTCCTCATTTGTCAACTTGCCACTTAAGCACATCTTCTTAAACTACCCTTAATCTCTAAGTAAAGACAGTAACAAGGTCATACTTCCAATTAATATGATACAGGTATCCTGCATACAACTGAAAATGCACCAAACCTTTCCCCAGAAAAGGATGCAAAGTCCTTGGGTCATGCTTACTTTTCTCCTTGATATCCTGTAACTTAAATGGCATGATATAAAGTAAAGGCATGTTACATGACAAGAGGATAAAAAGGGAAGAAAAGAAAGGGATTTGCTTATTGTGTGTGTGTGCACACAAACACATTCACAACAAAAAAAAAGACAAGTCCTCGTGACAGTTGGAGTCCTCATTTCTGTAACTAGTCATGTGGTCAGAACAGGTATTTATAGGTACCTTCTTCTACTACCCATTCATATTCCTTTGCTTTCAGAAAGTTCAACTGGTTAGTATTCTCTCTCTGATATGATAAGCCCAATTTTTCTTCTTGAAGGGTCTGGGCGATTAGTAGGCCTGTTTGAATGGGGTTGTTATCGTTTTCCATTGACTTTAATCACAGGCCATGGTAATAGTGAGAGACATCCTGTAGTATCTCCTGTATTCCAGATATGTTCTTTCTTACCTCCATTTTACAGTAACAATTCAGTTTCCCCTTAGTGATCAGGATCAATCACCCCAAGCAGCAGAGCAACTCTTTTCCTTGACTGTTGATTCAGAGAAATGAGGAACCCAATAGGACCAGGTGGCAGTCTTAAATTCCAATTCATGGGAATCACTGTTGTGTCTCCTGGTGGAAACATTCCTCCTTTTGGAACTAAGACCTCTCGGCCAGCAGAGCATAAAGTTATAGGAACAAAAATTTTGTTAGTGGGTCACTAAGGGGAATAATGAGTAGTACCATTCCCCTTTCAGCCCCTTGATTTTGAGCCCACAAATAATGAGAGAAATAGCAACATATATTGGCACCTGTTCAGAGGATATAAGCCTCTGGAAAACCTCACCCCTGTTCTGCAAGGTATTGCCATCTATCTGACAGTGTAACTGAATCTGCAAAAGGTCATTTTGCTATTCTACCAAACCAGCTGCTTCACGGTGATGGGCAATATGGTAAGATCAGCGATTTTCATGAGCATGGGCCCTTTTCTTCATTGTAGCTTTTGATAATAGATTCCCTTTTTTGTGGTCTTACTCCAACAATTTTTTTTCCAAGCAAAGTTCAGTAAGATAAATGAACTTACTATCTTACTGCAGTAAGATTTTGAATCCCAAGTAAATGGAATAAGGTCAGTTATACCACAGCAGAAAGAAACCAAGTATTTGTAATAATAGGGTCCATTTAGCTCTTTTAAATAGAAACGGCACAATCTAGTCAAAAGACTTGACCTCAAATTCAATAACCAGGTAGCTCAAAGACTCTCCATATTTCCTTTCTGTAAAAATACGGACTCTGGATTTTCTCCAACTCACCACGCCATTTGACACAAATTAATAAATAACATAAATAAAAATCCTGGGGTATTGCATTTTCACATACTGTCTTATTAACAGAAATGAAATGTATGCAGTTTAAATCATTAAATCATTTACATTAAATAGACTAATTTTTCATAAAAGAAAATCCTTGTGTAAACACAGGAAAATCTATTGACACACTGTCTTTAGTAAATTTAATTCTAAAGGTCACATTCTTTAAATATTTCCTACAAACTAAATGCAGACTTTTATGAACCAAAGTATACTAATAGACCCTCTGATGTGTGCAAAAATAATCTGTAAATTGAGATTTAACCAAAGGGTGTGTGTAGCATATACTTATAAATGCAGAGTAGGAAATATGAACTGCAAAATCAAATAAATTCACTGTGACTAAAAAAATCTTCTATGAAGACTTACACAAAGACATTTTAGATGTTCTTAAACACTGAGGTACCTTTGCCTAGAGGGTTAGCCACAAATATTTTCCACTCAGCCACAAAAATGTGTGTGTGTGTGCATGTTTGTGTCTGTGCATGAATGTGCATGTCTTGAGGTAGAGATCAAATGTATTAGAAGAGAAACAAGAAATCATCTAATAAAAGTATTACATTTATTTCTCTTTTGATATAATAGCTAAAACAAAAAATTACAAAATCCTTAAAAGACACCATATTACTATCCCTATTTCATAAGTGGCAATGAAGCATGACAGAGGAAAGACTTGATGAAAATCACATAGCCTATTAGTACTGGAAGGGGAATTGAATTCAGGTCACCGAACTTCAAGCCCAAGACTTTATCCTTACACTAACACTTGTACGTTATGAAAAATGTAATGAGAGCAAGCCCCAAAGCTCACTGAACTAAAGTCAACAGCTCTTCTCCAGTCATTAGTTTAATGAGAAAATGTTACATTTCATGGGAAGTCTGTTCTCAAATTTCATATAACATTTCCAAAAATCTGGCCTTTAGGTTTCATCCTTTCTTGCTCTGCAGGGTGAAATAGCTTGTCCCTAAGCCTGCCAGGAAGAGAGCTCTGCCACGCCAGCAGAGGCCCCAATCCTCTACCACGGATCTGCTTTCCTTGAGAATTAGCAAGACTCCCACACCAGCACTCAAGCAGCCAGCCCACTACTCTAGAACCTAACTTTATATGAGATTTCTAGAAATTAAATGTGGATATTACAGCCATAATTTGAAATTAAGCACCCTATGGACTGCCAAAAAATTTTCAGAGAGTGTAAATTGTAGATATATGACAATGGGAAAGCATGCTCTATACATAATTTAGCTGTGGTCCAGGGGATAAGATAGTGAGTCTCTTAGGTTCCTAGCATGGGGTGATTTGTTTGAGGATTCTAATAAATAAAATAGTAAAAAGACTTCTCACTGAAAGGCAACAAAGTTTTATTTAATGTATTTCATAAAATAATGTGTCCGTTGAAGGCCAAAATGAACATTTCACCATTTCTGTTCACATCTTTTCCACACATTGCCAATGGCTTTGATTTTTCTCTGTGACGATTTGCGCAGTTACTTCAGCAGGTTGTTACAGTTTTCCTCATATCCTTACACAAAAACATTTTAGATGTTCTTGAACACTGAGGTACCTTTCCCTAGAGGGTTAGCCACAAATATTTTCCAACAATTCAACAATTTTCCAACAAATTCAACAATTCTTTTTGCAAATATATGTTTAACAAACACATGCAAAAAATGTACAGACTATGCCTGCCTAATAGCAGTTAAAGTCTACCAAAGAAATTGATGTATACATGAACCATAATTATTTAAAACAGAGTGTGATAATTCTTCGGGAAATTTTTAACTTATTTCTGAAGTTACTATTTTTCAATACAATTTACATGTTTCCTTATGATAAATCCTTCATGTTCAAACCAAAAAGTAGCTTATGATTTTTCCTTGACTCTTAAAAATCCAGTATTACCTCTTTTAATTCACTTAAGAACAAAAATAACTCATCCAATCTAAATCTTGAAATTCTCACATTTTTCAGTGCCAAATAAATGGTTTCTTTTTAGGCAAAATATACATCTAGGTACAAATTATTATTTATTGTTGAACACTTACCTGAAATATTTATCAGCATGGAACTTGGATATATAAAGATGACAAAGGGAGAATTTAACCCACTATTTGGAAACACGGGTTTTGTATAGAAAAATACCTGCTTAATCAGAAAAGGAAAGTCTACAATATTACAGTTATCATTGTTAATGTAATGCCTTATTTGTCTCTACAGTGTTTACTATTATGTATAGCTAACCTCAATCTTAAAAATGTAATGTAGTGCTATGTCCTTCAATTATATGATTTCAGGGCAGGCTAAATTAAATTAGTAGATATAAAAGAGTTTAGTTTATTCTTTCTCTAAACATAAAAGAGTATTATTACCCTCATTAAGAAGTCAGTACCCTATTACAAAAATATTACTATGTGATTAAGTATTTCCTTCCTTTCAATTATGTAACTCTCAATTATTATAAAAATGTTTTATTAATGTACATGCACAAATAAAACTGCTTGACCGTATTTCATCAAATGAGGCATTACCTTAAACACAGTGAGCTTTTCTCTTCTACACGCGTTTACTACTTCTACATAAATATATTTCAAGGTAATAATTAAATTTCCAATTTTATAATAGTCTTAGCTTTTAAATAGCTGGTGGATTATTTGTTGGTTTTTCAAGGTAGACCTAAGACCACTCTCCTGCTCATTATTTTTCAATGTTATTCACTTAACTAATGAATAAAAATAATATAACACAGTAATGAACTGATTAAGGTTTCCCATTGAGCAATCCGAGCTCAGTGTGAGTCTCTGGTAATAATCTTTCTCTCTCTTATTTTTCTTCCCTTTTTTTTTAACTTTCATGAAACATTAAGGAAAGTTTCAGGCTTTGTTAATTGATTATTCAAAACCTACATTTGCCAACTGGTGTTTTTAATACCTTCAGGCTTAAGTGAAAATGAGACAAGAAATCCCAGCTGGATTTTTCCTTATGTTGTTATTATACTTTTAATGTAAATTATTATTACCAACATTATACACAAATCCTAAAATATTAATTTTTAGTGTTATAAAAAATTATCTTTAATGTTAGTTACCTTGTAAAATAAATATGTAAATATGTCTATTTACCCCCAAAGTCTCTTTTTCTATGGCTAACATCAACCATTTAATTTCACAATAAAAGCTATTACCCTATGAAAATGTTCTGCATTCAAAGAGATTATACACACCCCTACACTCTTTATCTTCTTGGTGGAATCAGCAAGGATTGGCAGGGAGTCTTTTCTATAAATGAGAAAATACTTAATGAGTAATAATTACATGCTAGGCAACAGATTATTATAAAAAAAGGAGAGATGTAGTCAATGTCCTCAAGTGATCAGCACCTGCATGCAGACGGGCTGTGTAATTCACAGGCCCAGCGCCAAATAAACTTCAGGACCTATTGTTCAAAAATCATGAAGAATTTCAAGACACAACAGCAGAGCGTTAAACCAGATATGAGGGACTTCTGAGCATGGAGTTCTGTGGACCTGCATACATCACATGTCTGGGAATCACCTCTGGCTCAAGGACTACATAGCAGGAAGAGGCTTTTTGAGTGGCGATCAACAAATAGGTGCTAGAAAGACCTTTACAATCTCTTCAAACATAAGATACAATAGAATTAGAGATTCTAAGACATCCGTGTAAAAGAAAGAAAACAACGGAAGATGAACATCAAGGCAAGAGATTCATAACAAAATCGGACCTCTCTTAAGTTACCTGAAAACCAGTCTTGTAAATTCCTGGTGGGGTGCTGAGGGCCAAATGAAAGGTTTGGGCGGTGAAAGCAGCAGTCATTCAGGAGGAGGAAGGCTCGTTCTTGACTGGAGTAAGAACATGTTATTTTGGAGTAAGTGAGAAACAGCCTTCTCTTTGAGGAGTTAGGTTTAGCTAAGTTAATGCTGATTTCACAGGTAACATGGCTTTTCTAACTGGTAGGTATTTTTGTTTTCTAAATAGAAATCCTTTCTGAAATCCTAAGACTATTTGATTATGTCATAAAGAGTCCAAAATAGAAATGTAGGAATAGTAAACTGTAGTGTAATAAATATAAGCAAAATTCTATCATTGGTTGCCCAAAAATTTCTTCTCCCATAAGCACTTCTTTAAAAATTATGTACTACATGAATACCTAGAGGCTTAGGTTGAGTCCATAGGTATTCTACAGAATTTTTCAGATGAAATTTACCTAGTATCTCTCCTTCAATATGCAAGGTATAAAATATAGACATCATTTCCTTTTTTCCATTATGTTCACTATCACTTAAAATGTATCAGGAAGAAGTAACTTGGTGTTCCATTTTTCAACCTTTGAGTATACATCTCCTAAATATGAGTATTTTTTTAAATGAAATCTTACTAAAACAAAACATCTGCAAAAAATTGGAGAATATCAGTTAAGTGAAATTTTAACTTTGTAGTCAAAAATGTTACACCCTGTGCAAGCAGTTCCGGATGCTTAAGCAATTGTGTGCTGCTAAATGTTTAAAAATGGGCTGGAGGCTGAGCCGTGGGGACAGGGATAGAATCCTGATTTTAATGTTTGCTGAGTTCTCTGGCATAAAAAGTCCCACCAGTGGGTATACAAGAAATCCCTGTTTTATCTCTGCAACTTTTCTGTACACCTAAAACTACTCTAAAATGAAAACTTACTCCAAAAAATTTTTAAACCCGTGATGGCCAATTTCAGGCCAACAATGTGACATCACTGAACGCAGAGGAGAGCTGAGCAGAGACGAGTACAATCAACCCTTGAGAGGAAGGGCTGAAATGATGGAGCAGGACCAGCAGCATGTAAAAGGCATCACTCCCAACACTGCCAGTAGGAATGTACTAAGAGTAGCCTCAAAACGCTGGGGATGGCATAGTGTGCTGAGCCTGTTTAGACCTGCAAAAGTCATCCTGTCCTCTATTTTCATCAGGATTCAGAGCTATCATTCCTCTGGCTTTTCCTTAGAAGCCTCTGGAGAAAGGATCACACAGAATCCAGGATTCTACAGCTGTCGCCTAGTCCAGGGCTTCCCTGGCTTCCCTAAAATAATCAACTCAAGCGTTCCCTAACAACAAAATTATTAGACCTTCAACCCAGAACATTTTATGAGAAAGAGGCTTGGAAACCTCAGGAAATTCTCATCATTGAGGTTGGAAAATGCTGACCAGCTCAATCTCCTACCCCTTAAAGAAACTTCCTTACAACATACTTAATACATAATCAGCCATTTTTCTGCCAATAAGGATGGTCAGCAGCAAAGGATTGTGCACAGACCTAGTTCAAATTATTTCTCTAGTGCTCAGCAATGATATGACTTTGAGAAATTCACTTAGCCTGAATTTAGTGTCCTCACCTGTAAAATGAAAGTACTAATTACAACTTCAAAGAGTTGTTTTGCTGAGCAAATGAGATGCCATCTGTAATGTATGTAGTGCAGAGCCAGAACAAAATAAGTACTCAGTATATGCCAGCTAATCAATTTAGACAATGATTTTCAACCTTGGCTACATGTACATATCATCTGGGAGATTTTAAAAATCCCAAGGCCCAGGCTACACCTAGTCCCTGTAAATTAAAATCTCTGAAGATGGGATATAGGCATCAGTACTGTAACCTTCTGCAGGTTATCCCAGCTAATGTTAAGGAACACTGAATAACTAGCTAAGAAATGTGCAAGGCCAATTCAGCAGCCAGATAGCTATAATTATTATACTCTATTTCCTTTTAAAGAGGCATAACTACAATAATCATCATTAGTATTATCAAGAAGCATAGTTTAAGTGCCCATTGCATGTAAATTAATAGTAAAAGTCCCTTTTCTGGAAGATTTTTGAAGCACCAGGGAAGATACTTACATGGATAACCTCTTTGCTTAAGCTGCTTGGGTATATACATTTTTCTTGCTTATAGTTTCAAATTCTTAGATAACTTCTTGTCATATCCATGTTGTCTATGTGAGTTGCCAGCTGAGCTTCATCTCTGGAGAAATCACTGAACACAGCTTTGCCACTGATGCAGGTAGCTAAGGGAAGGAGGGAAACATTCTGAATAATCAGCAGGGAAGAGGGCAGAGTGGGACTCCCCTAGAAAGGGGCCCCTGTCAGAGTCAGTGGAAGCAGATGCTCCAGCACAACAGGGCTCAGGAGGGTCAAGCAGAAACCTTCTTGTGTGACAGGGGACGATCCAGGAGGAGCAATTCCATTTACAACCATTAACACACAACTTTTGATCAAAGGCATTATTCTAATTTTTCCTGTCCCTAAATCTTGAGATACTTAAAACATGACCTATGATTAACCAGCATGACAATCACAATTATGGAAAAATGGAAATTAAGATAGATTATTTCTAATTTCAGTTTTACTCAAGGCGGATGCCTGGTTCTGCCCACGTGTCTGTCAGTTCAACCCTCCATGAACAATGGATTGAAAGCTTGTTTCATTTTTCAAATCCCTTTACACCATCAGACTCTGAATCAAAAGGAAACCTGCCATTATGTTTAAGTTAGAGTGATAGTAATTAGAGTGACTAGAATTCCCTACCAACTATTTCATCTTAAGAAACACAAGTTTACACTCTTGCTGTCTGCCTAGCTGTCAATCTATATAGAGAAGACACTAAAAGGATGAATTAACTTGGTGACTCCTTCAAAATGGTATCGATTCAAAGATACATCAGCTAACAACCTGCCGTCAGAGAACAAAGGACCTGCTGCCATTCATGGAGTAAATAAATACTTTATAGGTCAGTAACACAACGCTTCCAGAGGCCTCTAACAAACTAGCTTTTTACAAAGCTGTTGCCATGTTTAATGTCCTGTTATTATTAAGTGACTATTTTCATTTATTTTGTTTCATGAATTTTATTTGTTTTGCTTTAACAAAAGATTTTTCTCTCACTCTAGGAAAGAATAATATTTCATAGCATGAGAAAAATACTCATATGAAGTAAAATAGCTTTTTTGGGCCATGCTTCCAAGAGGAAATCAAAGAATAAAAATAAGAATTTTGAGATGTATAATAATTTAAATCACTAACAAAAAGCAGGTGATGGAGTGGTAGAAAGAAGGTGGGAGAAAGTTCTAGTGCCCTGGTTGGCCCACATTTTACAACAAGGGATCAATGAGGATTTTACACTGATAAATCAAGTAACTGCAGTTCATGTGCATTATTTAAAGACGTAAATGCATTCTTTGATTTCTTTATTTAAAAAATAGCTTCCACTCACATAAAGTTTAATGACTACATGGATTATCATTCTATGTTTATTTCATATAAATATATATATTCATATATATATTATTGTTTATGTTTATATTATATATACACACACATATGTAAAACACATGCAATGTACTGATAATATATATTATTTATTATATAAAATGGATCATTTATGTATGTTATATATTATTATATGCTATACAGTTTAATGGATAATAAATATATTATTTCTGTATAATATATATCACTATTATTTAGACAAATGAAATAATATACACACACACATATGTATGTATTCCTAAACATATATCTGTACATACACATGCACAGATCATCTGAGCATCCTCGATGGAAAGAAAATTCAGCTATTCAGCCTGATGTCCCATTTCAAAGACTAACCTGCTCTCCTAGAAGAGCCTCCACAAGTTTTATTCTTCCACTTCCTCCATTTTTATTCTATAACAGTGCTTTATTTGTTGCTACTAATCTTATTTCCAAAGTGAAAACCCAATTACATCCAACTAAAACTCAATTAAAACACAGGTATATCCAACTCAAATTTTAAAGAGTGTTTATTCTACCTCTGTACTTATTGATGTATCTAGGCAGTTGTTGAACAAATAATTAACATATATATTGAGAAAATGTAACAAGATTGATATTAAAAAAAAATAGAAACAAGTGCTTTACTAACTCATCAGCACATTTCCCTCTTCTGCTCTGGTTGTTTTCTGATTTGTACTTAAAAATTTCAATAAGCTATTCTGTTGCTATCCTTAAAAAAACAATGCATAAAAAGCAATATCCCAAGGAAACATGAAAAGGTCAAAATAAAGTTGCAGTTAACTACAAGATAAAATGGTGTCTGTCCTATTATTATGGCATTATAAAGACATTTACTCAGCAATATCAAAATGGCTTTTTTTTATGAGTGGAAAGTTTTTTTTATATAACTGCTACATTTCAGTGAAAAAACAAAACCTCTTGAAATAAATGATGCAGGATGAGTAAATAAGTAAGAAATACTTAGAAGACAATGGATAGTTTAAAATTAGAGTAATAATGCTGATTTAACTCTATATGCAGTTACTAATTAGAGCAACTAAATAAAAAATTGCCTCAAAGGTTATTTTTAAATGATATATGCTAGGGAGGGATAAGGGGAAAAAAGGGGCATTATGATTAGCACATATAATGTAGGGGGTGGACACGGGGAAGGCAGTATAACACAGAGAAGAGAAGTAGTGATTCTATAGCATCTTACTATGCTGAAGGACAGTGACTGTATGTAATGGGTCATGTAGTGGGGACTTGATAATAGGGGGAGTCTAGTAACCATAATGTTGTTCATGTAATTGTACATTGATTATAGCAAAATAAAAAATAAAATAAAATAGAATAAATGATATATGCTACCTTTAGTACGTCATGTCTGTCATTCTTTGAAATAAGTCATGACATTCTTTCCCAACTTCCTGCACTTTAAATTGTTCTTGAAAGTTTGGGGCCAGCCTCCAGGTGACATTTAGAAATATTTATTAAGTTATTGCACCAAGATGCTCATCTGTTTGTTACGTGTTTTTCCTACTCTTTCTGCATACATATTAGGGCTCGTTCTAACATTACTTATAACCCTGATCTTCCCTCTAAAGGCTCAGTTTATAACTTTGGCTTCTGGATGATTTTAAAAGACTACTGCTGTATCACTACTTTAATGTCCTAATGGACAACTAATTAAAATACCACTAATCATTTCTTCTGCCAATAAAAGTTATTATTAAAACTAAGCTGGATTTTTTTTCATCAAATAGTTTACACATTGTTGTGGCTGTGGTGCTGGGCTGTAAAGACAGAGAAACCCTTACACGTAAGAAACTCTGTATCAAGTTGGCAATTTGAGTAAGTAAACAGTCAGGTTTAAATATAATATGATAAAAACACCCGTAGAATTCTGCTCAAGATACCATGAACCAAAGAGGAGAGACTGGTGTAGTCTGGGAGGGTTTCCCATGAGAATTGGCCTCGGCATTGAGTTTTATAGAATGAGGAATGGCTTGGAAAAAGAACAAGAGATAAAAGTAGATTTCAAGCAAAAGGTCAAAGAACGGAGATATGAACATGATGGGGTGTTCACGTTCTGCTATAATGAGTATAACAATTGAGCATCTGGTAAGCATGTAAGAGATGGAGCTGGGGGACATGAAGTTGGAGAGATATTTAGGGGCAAGGTGATGAAGGTATTTAACAATCAACAGTATGATGCCGGGCTCAAATGTACAGCTTTGAGAAGCCTGTGAAGGTTTTCAATCATGAGACTCATGTTTTGGATCAGTCACTCCAGTAGCCAGTGAGGCAAGGAATGGCAGGTGCAGGGATCATGACAGATTAAGCATGTTTATCTTTTACTAGACTGAGTCCTTAAGGTTAGGGACAGTGGATCTCTGTTCATCTTTGGAGCCTTATTATGGTATCTTGAATATTATTAGGGACAATGGAAAGTATGTTAATGAAAAAAGCAATGGCTACAAAATAAAATTTGGGGTAGCAGAGATCTGAATGGGGAAGAAGGCACTTCTGAGAATTGGATGTGCACTTGATGTTAGAGGGGATACACAAATGTTTACAGACTTATGAGTTTCCAGGGTCCTAAATAGGAATCCTTTGCAAAGCTGAGTCCTTGCCCTCATTTCTCCTGTTAGCTATAGGAGGTTTTCAGAACTTCAGGCCCCAATATCATTGCTTTAATCCATGGTACCCATTGGAGATCTTTTGTTATGAGCCACCTGTACTCCTTTCCAAAACTCACTGTTGGGCCATTTTATTATAAATAAAACATCTGCCTGAGTGTAGGAATTGTTAAAAACTGGAAGGGATACCTAGTAAAATCATTCTGATGCTTTCTTTAAACACAAAATACTGTTTTTAAACTATCTTGATCAGTTAGAGGATAATCAAGCCCAATGACACAGGTTCCACCCCAGTTTATCCAAGGTGTCTGATTCTCTTAGTGAAGAGCAGTTCTTCCTATCCTTACTCACACTATTACTTCCTCAGGTGAATGGGATCATTACTAATTGAAATATGCTTAAGACAAAGAAAATGTATGCCACACATATAACATGGTACCATTCCATGCAAATCACTAACTTAAAATACAAGTCGCAGGAATGGATTATCAGAAATGAAATACAGTGATACTGGACAGGAATTACCAGTGCTTTATCGGTCACTTCTCTGTCTCACCAACTCTCATATGAGAAAACATGATTACCAGTGTATCTAAAAGAATTACGGAAGGAAATGTCTTCACCATGGGAGAATGCTACAAAAAAACAATGCAAGGAAACGAAGTTCTTTGAGAGTCTCATGTATCTACCAATGAGACAGCATTTCAAGACCATCAGCAACGTTCAAAGATTTTTGTCCTTTGTCAATCTCTGCCAAGGGACAAAGTGCTAAACATTTAATTATAAAGCTACATGGAGCAGAGAAGACAGCCTCTGGGATCCACATACTGGTAGTAGGAAATGGCATAGCCACTTAAAAATAGAGATTATTAGAGAGTATTAGAAATGCACCATTGTGGTTTTGAGAAAGACAAATAAGAGATACTTGAGAAAGCCAAGATTTTTCCACATTATTTTGTAAAATATCAGGAAAAATCTGGAATTCCAAGGAATAGGAATATCAGCTTACTAATTAAGTGCTCTCTATTCAATACCTGCCTACAAATCCTAGAGGGGAGGGAAGGAATCTTCTACATCTCTCATCATCTGTAGGGCCTAGCACACTACCTTGCATGGGTGACATGTTATTAACTACATGAATAAATTAAGAACCAATGATTCAAAACAAATTAGCAGCTGATTTGAAATAGATAAAAGCCTTATTTAAGGAAATGGAAACATATGACTCTCTCATATTAAAATACTACCATATTGCAAAGATAATACCCATGCAACAAATACTCAGCTCTGTAAGGAAAGACCTACATTAAGCACAAAGGCAACCTTGCCATGATATCAGGAGGCATAATCTTAGACTCTTCTTTTTGCAAAGGCCTCTTCTACAGTTCTTGGAGTTCTAGTAGCATGTTCATGTGGTAATTTGTTTTTTAATATTTAAAGACATAAGATGCTTTGCACATAATTGTCTTTCTACTTTTCCACTTTGTTTCACTTCCCTTCACGTGGGAGAAGTCATGGTAATTTGGGGGAGTGGGTTACAGTTAAGGTCAAGTTGAGCTGAAAATAGGTTTTGTTTGAGTTTAGTGAGATACATTATATAGTTCTAGCCATTTCCATGTACGGTTAAGTTACTGATGGCCATTCAGTGTAGAAATATGTTTCAGGAACTCTTTAACCTCTCGTTAAGTCAGTTCATCTGGTTCCATGATATGTAGGTGCAGGATCCAGAAATTGAATCAGGATATATAAACTGCCATTCTAATGCCTGGAATGTATTAGTAGGAAAAGAGTAAAGGAGGTTTGAAATGGACTGGAACCAGAGGAAATTCTTCCAAACTATATAATTCATGTGTCAAATACACTTGATAGAAGTTTTCCCAAATTTAATAGAAATCCTAGAAATGTATATGACATCATTAATAGAGGGAAATGAAGCTGGAAGAATCATTTCTAAATTCATAAAAGCACTTTTTAATTAACCATGTTTGACAAAATACTGAACTCTCTTGTCTTCATAAGAACTGATATTAGAAAACTATTGCTGTATGGAGAGATGATTAAGGAGTAGGCAGCCAAAATTATAGGAAAGACATCTCCCTAATTTTAGTTAATTAATTAATAAAGCATTATTTTTAAATTACATGTTGTTTATGGTGTCTGATGGCTTTCTTATACTTTTTATTTCTTTTTTCATTCTAAATCTATATTTCATGGGACTCTAATTTTGTATTTTTGATATTAGATTCATTTTCTTGAAGAGATTCCTGAAGATGTATATATTGTAGGTACTACAAAATGCAAAATACAAAATACAAACACTGAATCAGGCTATAACTAGCACAGAAGTTGCCCTTATGGAAATTAGTTCTTGGTGAGATAATAGAGGCTTTGCTTGTGCCACATGAGAGAGTTGAGATTAGAAATATATTATTATCATAGTTATTTTTGATAGAGTCTCTGAAAGGTAGCGATTCTCTTTAGGTACTAAATTGACCTAATATTGAAAAGGTGCTGTTTAAGGTATTTCTAAGATTAAGACTAGAGCATTGAATATTTTAGCTCGAAGATAAAATAGATAGCTATTTCATCTTGTCATTTTCAGGACTAACTACAAGTGCTTGTTTAGCATCTCCCATGTTTCCAAAGTGCTTTTTCACCCTGCAGATCAGAGCTTCTTAAAGGCAATAAGTAGTCTTGTTTCAGAATGGTGACTTTGTGCCAGGCACAGAGCAGGTGCCCAATCGTTACTCAACAACGACTGTTTAAATCAATGACTGTATTTAATCCCCCAATAAAATTTTAATTTCAAGAGAAATTAAAACAGATACAGAAGGTTTGCCCAAATTTGTCCAAATAACAAGTGAACAGGGTTCAAAGTTTCAAAATCTACAGATTTTCTACTACATGAATGGCAACCTACTACAGTAAATAAAACCTCCAACCTTCCTCTATGAAGGTTATTATTTCAAAGGAAACTTATTGAAGTTAATAGACAAAAGAAATTATTGTTACAAAACATTTTAATTAATGCATATTTGTTACAAATGTCTTTAGAGTTGCTAGTCCTCAAGGGTTGGTTTCATCATTATGTTTCATGAGGAAATATATCTATTGAATTTAAGTTCATATTATTAACTTGAGGACTATGAGTCAGATAAAGAAAACATTTTTAACCGTATGAATTTTTCTTTCACTTGGAAAGCATTTGTCCAGTTGACAAAGAGTTGACACTTCCTGCAATTAAATCTATTTAATATTGCCATGCCTTTTAGAAGATAACTATTGTCCTTTCCTAGACTCAAATGACTGTTTACTTTTTACCAACTAGCAGATATTAATAGAAATGACATCCATTCCAGCGTACTGAGTTGTTTATAGGACAAGGGCATCTGTGTGGGACAGGCAGCCTATTCTACAGACCTTTGATAATACTGGCGTTTTATAAAGAAAAAAATCAGAGAGTTTGGAATTTTTAAAATAACAAGGAATATAGGTTTCCTGTTTTTCTGTTTTTAAGAGAAACAAGAGGGGATGTAAGTCTTCTATTGAGGGCTACTAGGGGATTCTTTGAAAATACTTGTTTCAAACACTGCAATGGAGCCCCCAAATCTGTTTACTGGTAACTGCATGTCTTGGGAGGGGGAAGTGGGTGACTTTTCCAATCTTGCTCATAATATCTCAGTTTCTCATTCTTAAAGAGCATCTTAAAGGAAGTTCAGAAAGAACTCAGTCCTTTCCAAATGCAGCCCTGCCTGCAGATAACCAGCCTTCGGGAGCCTGGGCCCTGTGTGCATCAGGACTAGGAGACAAGTTGCAAAACTGCTCAGAACAGGAATACTTGCACTTCAACTTGACACTCAAACACACAGCTTGCTTATTAGCTCAGCTGTGCCCTGGGTTTTAGACTTGAGTTTTAGGGAGAATCTGAAAACTCAAGAGTGGGAACAGATGCTCCTCATCTTGAAGACTGTCCAGATGCTGCAACTTGAGGAAAGGAAAGAAACAGCTAATTCAGAGGCAGGGGCATTCAGAGTTTGATTTGGGGCCATAAGATGCTTTCTGAAATCCCAGATTTCTGTTCCCTCTAGTTGTACCAATGTCAGATCGCACCAGTCTGTGAGCCTTCCCCATGGTGGCCATAGCCTCAAGCTCTGTAAAGAAAGCTCCAGATCATGAAGCTTTCTGGTATGGGCAAGTTTAACCCTCTTCTTATGTAGTGGTGGTAATGGTAGGATGTCAGTGTATTAATTGATCATTTGATGTTAGTCATATGAAAAAGAAAAGGCCACAGAGAAAATTATTTATTCCTCACTCACAGACAAAAGCTTTCTGTCTTGTCCCGGGAGAGAAGTAGTTTCTATCCTCCTCTAAGAGGTTGAATGAGCCAAATAAGGAGGTAAGGAAAGGAGGGATTTTATGCAAGTGACCGCCCATGAGGAAAGCAGGACAGAGACGGGCATAAAGAGACTGACTCCAAAGATCTCACCAAACAATATGAATCTGCCTGATCCTAGGACCCTGGCTTCTCTTAACCCCTCCTGTCCTTTCCCATTTCTCTCCCTTTCCACTATGCACTCCCGCCAAATCATCAGATATTTAAAATCCAAACATTTCAGGAATTTAATCTAAATTATCTGCTCTGAAGGATGTCACATATCAGATTCTCGAATTTTTTAAATGTGTGTACCTCCAGACCCCAGTGGCTGGTTCACCCAGCAATCATCCCAACCCTCTTCTAGGCTGCTTACCATCTACAGTAGCTTCAAGGCCAAAGGCTGGATTTCCCAGATTCCTTTGCAGCTAAGCCTCCAGACAATTTAGGTTCTCTCACTCAGATGGAATCCTATGAGACTCTGAAATGAAGGAGTGACTCATAGATACAAGCTGTTTGCAAATTATAGCCCCCATCTGAAGTGTGTGGTCTCCACATTCACAAGGGGCAAGGGGAGAGAGTTGTTAGACTGTGCAGGATGTTTAAATGAACAAGGTATGGGAAGAGCTTACATTATTTCTGGATACATCTCATTGACCTTAACTAATTACATGACCCCAGCCCAACTGCAAAGGACGGAAGTTCAGAGGAACACAGGGATATTTGGTGAGCAAAACAAGTTTCACAAGAGAAGAGTAGCTGTACGGCATACAACTTTGAGGTGAGGATAGTGGTAGAGGTTCTGACGCTGGAGGGACAGTATGGCAGTAGCTTCTTGATTCAACAGTTTCCTGAAAAGACATCTGCCCCCTTTGTAGCCCAGTACAGTTTAGGAAGCTATTCCTGAAAACCCCCAGTGTCTCTTTCATCAGGTCTACCAATAATCATGTGAGCCATAATAATCCCTTGAGTTTAATTTAAACCAGCTAGAAAGAGTTTTATTCTCTGCTGCTAAGAACCTGACTGATAAACTTGCTTCATTTTATTGTAGGACCTAGCAACAAGGGAAGAGAAATAGGTCAATGCCGTGGGGAGAAACCAGACTGCTGAAGTATACTTTCCTCTCTCAGATACTCCATTCAGGCTAGTGGGAAGTTCACTACAGGATAAATCTATTCAGTTGTGGGTATCACCATTTTAATTCCCAAACTAGATTGCACAAAGTTCATAAGCATCTTTCATTCAAGCTACTGGGTCACATTGATTCAGAGAAATTTTCTATCCTAAAAGTTATATTTTTATGTAGCATTGACAAAAACATTTAATGGGCTTCTCCCCACGGGGCCCATTCAGGCCCCTGGCATGAGCAGTACTGCCAGCCTGCTGGTTTTCCCACGTTCGGAAAGGTGCACCTGTGTTCTACTCAGTGGTAGGACTTTTGGTGAGGCCCTGGGAATACAGACCCCGAAGTACAATAGAAGCCCTTCTATTGGAAGAACTACAAGTGCTATTATTTTCTTCAAAATTAAGCTACATTATTGGAGTTTCATTAGAATACAAAAAAGCACCAGTCACACACACACAAATCATTATACAGAATAAAAGATGATCTATGTACACAGATTCTCATTAATAACCCAGTAAGGAGAATACAAGGAGGCCCCAGCTTACTGTACTTCATACATTCCCACTGCTTGGGTGTCCTGTGCAGCATGTGGTGGATCCAAACTGAAAACTGTGCTCTGGTACACGCTAACATGAAGTGATGAGGATGTTAGCGCATAATCAGAGGATCTCACCTCGCTCAATAGTGGAGTTACCAAAAACAAGGATAAACTTTAAATTTAAAAAAGTATAGAATTGTTCTATCAGTGCAAAAGTTTTACCCTTGTGAAGAAGATAACATAATTGAAAACACACGTAACCTATTTTTCTTCCTGTTCTAATATATATTTCAGAAGCATAAAATGGCCAAAATATGATTGGGATCTCTGACAATGAAACTTATAAGAGCATCTTTAGAGATTGCATACGAACAATTAGAAATAAGAATAAGTGGATCAGACAGTTTCTCTGAGCATGTTTTATTAGCAAGCAGGTTGTCTATTAAATACCTTGGCCATGCATAAGGAAGTCAGGAATGGAAATAAAATCCCCAAAAGGTCTTTTGAGAACGACATAAAGAAATGAGTGTCTAAAATAATCATTGCCTAAATAAAAGTTACAAAACTGAAAAGGGATTAGAATGAGGTTTTAAAAATAAAATCTGTAAAGGAGAGAATAAGGTCAAATTTCTCTGATCCCAAATTGAAGCAATCTACTTTTAACCTACCATTTAGTTAGCAATGACTCTATGCAGACCTGTGCTACGCAATTGTTAACACAACATAATACTCATCACCATAACACACCTCTGGGTGTATCGCCTGTGGGGGACTCTGGTAGGTACCACGGGCACATAATCTCACTTAATTGTAACAATGATCCCACAAGACAAGTGTAACTATTATCTCCATTTTGTGCCCGAAAGAACTAGAAAGAAGAGAATTTCAGGAAATCACTTAAAGTCCTAGAAGTAGAAAACAGACTTAAGCTTCTGATTTTCTGCTCCAAACTTGGTACTGTTAACCTCTACACTGTACTAATTTTTCCATGGCCTTGTCATTGGAACTAAAACTAGTTCTATGAAATTGTACCAGACATACAGATTCACTTCTGTGACTGTATTTACATCAGGATACAAGAACACATCTCAACACCGAACAGGTAGGAACTTCGCGAAACCACCAGTGTATCAGTTAGGATATTTCCACTGCAAAAAACAAACAAATCCAACCTTCAGTCCAAGCATGTATAAGAAAAAACAAGGAAAAACAAAAAAAAGAAAGTAAGAAGGAAAAAAACGGAGCTCAGGAAACTGAGGAGTCCAGGAGGCATTGTGTCTCGGACACTGGTTGGTGCAGGGTTCCGAAGACCCAGGCAGAGTCTTCCCTCCCCTGACCTCCAGGTCCTCTGGCGGGGCTCCCACCACAGACAGGCTCTAACTGGGTTTAGCAAGATGGCTGAAGCAGCTTCAGGCTCTCATCCTTTCAAGTTCCAGTGAAGCTAGAAATAGAGAACACTTCTTCCTGGAACTGGGAAAAGCCTGGGAGAAGCAGTATGTCACTTAAGTCATAGAGATTGAGTCAAACTGAGACCATCAGTTTCTAAGGAAAAGGCTTGTCCTGGTTGGGTGAGGTTGAGGTTTCACACTCACCCCTGGAATCTGTGAATGGAGCTCATTATGTTATAAGAGCCGGGGATAGAAGGAAGGGAGATCCTTTAACAGAACTCAGGGCTTGCTACCCAAAGAAAATGGTTGTTGAGTGGTTGGAAAACCCTAGTAGTCAAATACTCACAGTCCTAGCAACTTACCATAAATAAGTGACCAACATTTCTAGGACTCATTTTCTCCAACTAAGTAAGGTGAAGGCTTGACACAGATGATTTCTAATATCTGAATCTACCTTAAAGTTCCATGGAAAGTCCCAAATTATAAATACTATTCTTTGGCAAGCCTCCACTTTGGTATCTGATTATTTTTCCCCTTTAATGCCCGCCTTCCAAGATCTCTGGCCTCTCAGGTTCTTCCCTGATTACCCCAGGCCCTCCTCCTTGGTAAGACCAAGACTCCTGACAAAACCCTACACCCCATCTAGGCTTGTCTCAGTCCCTACCCTCTGCCTTCCATAAATCTGATCTCCTGTGCCTCTCCAGTACTTTGTGAATATAGATTATAAATATAGATATACCTAACACACAGTAGATTCAATCGATATTTTAATGAAAACAGGTCATCATAAATCCTATTGCATTAATAAAATACCACCTCCTGCTTACACATGTGCATTCATTAATGACAGATACAATCACTTCACTCACAAGAAAAACCTATTCTGGGATTTGCAGTGGGTATCCTTCATTATTTTCAAATTCAGCTTCTTACTCTGCATAGGTAAAGGAGACACTTCTAATTATGCAATCTTAAACCCATCCCCAGAAAATCAGATTAGTATAATGGTCTGAGTTGGTAAATTATGTGTGGGCAGGAGTTCTATTTTGTTCATCTTTACTATCCTAATGCCTGGCAGACAGTCAGAATTTAATTCATGTGGGGTAAATGATGTAATCTACTGCCCTGGAACTGTCAGCCCATAACGTGACTATATATATATATATATATATATATATATATAAACAACTTCATAGTCCTTATGCCCTTGCTATTCATTCATCCAACAAAAATGTGCCTGAGATTGTTCTAGTCATAAAGATACAAAGGTGAATAAAATAGACAAAATCCTATTCTTAGAGAGCTGACAGTCCACTGGACAGACAGGGAGTGAACTCATAATTGAATAGTGTATCAGGGAGCAGAGTGCGCTAGAATGAATGTAATGCAGGAAAAGGAAATAAAGATGGAAACAGTGTTGGTTTAGAAAGAGTATCTAAAGATCGCCTCATATGAGGGGGTTTTGAGCAGCTACTCTTTCTCTGGTCTTTAAATATACAAAGCAGCCAAGTTCTCTTGTCATATTTCACATCAGAAGCTCTACAAAAGCAAAAGTCACAGTTCAGTTAAACAGTATCTGAATTGCTCCCAATTCCAGTCTGCTGATTCTTTTTTAATTACTGATAAAAAGTGTCAAAACTAGATGTATTACAGTTATAGAGTGAATAAAACTCATTCTCAGAGAAATTTAGAATGAAAGAAGCAATGAAAGTGGTGTCAGGAAGGTAATGATCCTTGCCGCCGGCGTCTTCGCCCTGCGGGGGAAGGGAGGAGGGGATGTCACTCAGGCGGAGGGTCCGCAGGGCCTTGCTGCCACCGGGCATTCCCCAAGATGCAAATGTATGTTCTTTCCTTATTATTATTCATAACAACCCCCCACAGACTCTTACAAAGCAAAACATCATTTACTAAGCCCAGTATCCATGAACTTAAAATGTGGTTCTTCACTCATGTGTCACTAATTACCACTGAACTAACTAAAAGGTATTTATAAACCATTTTCCCATAGAGGTTCAGGCCTTTTTAGGAAGTGCCTTCCCAGAAAGTGACGATATTATAAATTTAAAGAGGAACCTGAAGCCAAGTAATGGGTAATTTTTCCTTTCTCATTAAATTGTCACAAAAAATATTCTGAAAATTAAGAAAAAATTCCAACACTTTGGTGTCAAACATTTTGTTTTACTTTTTTACTTATGAAAAAATACATACACACTCAAACCTCATTTTAAAATATAAAATAAAGAAGCTGGACTTAGTGACCTACAGGATCACTGTAACTGTAGAGTTCAATGATTTTGTTTGGACCTTTGTTATACTTAAAAAATGGAGATAATAATAAAATTAAACCCCAAAGCTCAATATAAATAATTAATAAATGCATGTGATATTGAGAGACATGGTTTCATTCTTCAAGTTCTCACTTTTAAAATGGGAGACAACTACTTGGCATCATAATAAGCATTCAAAATATATTCTCTTGCATTGATGTAACTGAAAAGATGGTATATCAAAACTCTTCATAATAGGGTTTTATTGCATTAAATAAACTGACTCCATAAATACATAAGTACACAAATACACAGAGGGAAATGGAAAACTAGAGCCATTAGCCCCACTACTGAAGCCAAATAAAAACATTGTTAATTATCCAGTTCTTTTAAATAAAAGGAACTATTTAATTATATGTAACATTTATTCTGCCATATATAATATACATAACATAGTAATATTTTATAATTCCCCCAGAGTGTGATTGTGTGTATATATACAAATATATGCATATTATATTTGTATATATATAATGTCTATGTATGCATATATATAAATATATACATAACACAAAATAGGTATATATTTACACACATATATAAATTTTATCCAGGTGTGTTTCTTAGGCATGTGTGTGTTTTAAGTAATTTAACTTGCTGTGTGCAGTGGGTACTGACAGAATAATGTCATTACAGTGATTAAGCAATCTTTTGATCTTTGTTCCCAGCCCTCTATTACAAAAATAAATAAATTTCAAGATATAATAATTTAAGGAGCACCAGAACTAGTAACAACTATTCATTTCACTAGTAAAAAGATGACCAGGAGTATGCACAGGACAGAATTGCTTTCATTCACTTGAAATCACCAACTACTAGCTTATGGAATTTCATCATGATTTTTTATCTGTATACAACACTCTGGGGGTATGAGACAACCAGGGGCTATGCTCACCTTGAAATGAAATTGCTACAAATACCTGAATAATGATTTAAAATATGCAGAAAACATTTTATGTGAACTATCTGGGCTCTAAGCCTCTTCTCCTGGGTAATGTTATAGAGGATTTTAACAACACGTGGAGACAGAGGCAAATGGTAAAGCAATATATACAGGGACATAAAAATTGTGTTATATATGTTCTGTACTGTCAGAGTTTTATAGGGGAAAATGAGTATGGAGTATGGAGTCAGTGAAAAAGAAAGAGCAGAAGTGTAGAGATATAAATTGGGATTTGCGGAATAATTCAAGTGAATGAAAAATTTCAAGACATAGGCACAGAAGGTCCAAAGAAATCTTAGGATATGGGATGGTGAATGACCCAAATATAATTAAAACAGAAACAGAATTGATGCTGTACACTGTATTGGCATCTGACTATTGATAGATTATAAAATCTGTCAAATATATTTATTATCCAGAGGATTTCACAATAAAGGGAAATTCTAGGCTTAAAGTCAGAATTCAAGCACAGAAAACTATATGACACCAAAGATACTTAATGTTATGATAAACCAAGCCAAAGGTAGGGCTAGACTTTCAACTACAAAAATGAGTAAAAACTCATTAACTCCAATGCTAATTTTGAATTCTGATCATTCAAATGTCTTTTATTGAATATCATAGCAATGACAATATTCAATTATAGGAATCACTTATTAAGTTCCTATCATATTTCAGGCAACATTCTTCTATGTCTTGGAAAAACATCTATAATTAGAAACAATACATTTCAGTGGCTAAGCTTTTGGTGGGAGTCAGACTTCCAAAATTCTGATCTCTTTCTGCAATTTAATAGGTATGTGATCTTGAATATTACCTAACTTCCCTTAATTTCAGTTTTTCATCTATAAATACAGCAACCTTGCTACCTACCTTAAGGATTTCTCATAAGGATGAAATGGAACAATATGATCCTTGACATATTTCAGGGAGAGTGAACACAATTAAATGATCATTAAGTGGTCACTTTTATTATCAGTAATTTTCTTGACAATTTGTAAGGTGGTAATTATTTATCTCCATTTCACAATTCAGCTGGCAGAAGATAAATCTTGGAGTGTGAACTAAATCTAGTGGACAAAAAGGAGTCCAAGATTTAAAAAAAAAATTACATGACACTACATACATAAAGGATTTTGTGCTTATAACACTATTATGAATTGCATTTGGCCATTGATTTACTAAGTTTTAACTCATTTTTAAACTTTGACTTTACAGAATAATTAAAATAACAAAATGATAAATAGTTTTGAAAATGCATAGAAAGAACAGAACTCTAAAAAATATTAAAGAATTTTATTAAAAGAAGTACATTTGAATATAAGAAAATCAGCACTGAAATGTGAATTTATGTGCAAAGATAAGAGCATTTATAAGCAGATTGTCTACTGGAGTAAGCAGAAGAGTTAAATTATTTGGCATTTTTGCAATACATGGAGCATATGATCATATTTTTTTAAATTTTGTTAGTTTTCCATGTTAGGAAAAAGATACTATTAAAATTTCTTTATGGAAGTTAAAAAGCATGTTGCCCTAGAAATAGCTATAAAATAATATTTTTTAAAAAACTGTTTATTTCACTGTGGCAAAACACTTTAGGATGTAGGTCCAAATTCTTTCAGACTTAAATTCAGACTATATTATTTTTCCCAGAGGTTAAATCTATGCTACTACGTTGGGTGATCCCAAACATGAGATTTTCTGGTAAATATGATTTTCCTCTTTGGTCAGCTCTAGGAGAATATAAGAAAAGCACAGAGCAATATGTGAGTCAAATTCTTTTCTTCTATTTAGTCAAGTAGGCACTTTCCTCCAGCACAAATTAATGTAAATCAAGCATTGCTAGAAATCTGAACTTTGGAATTATACTTGCATAGTCAGATTTCCCTAACAAAGTGCATGTTTACAGTATCTTTTATTTAAATCAATATCCTTTATGCAAGAGCAGAGAAAGGCCAACAGCAAATAAAGAGAACCCAAATAATTTAGCTCAGCAGAGTGGAATAATGAGCCCAGCTTTCCTCAGTGTACAAGTCACTCTGTGATATTTAGCTAGGCACTTACAGAGTGTATTAGCTCTTTCAAGTCATTAAGATGCCATTTTGTGCACTTCCATAGTCAACTGACTCTCTGAGGCATCCGGGTTGCTATAGAGGAATGACTGCAGCAATGGGGTGAATAAACTACATGATTAATTTATGGCTTGATCACAATGTTAGTAAAGGGGTAGACTTAATTTTCAGGGAGGCAGCAGTTATCAGATGTGTGTTGGATTGAAATGAACCAAAACATTAAACTGATAATATGGAATAAAAAAATCTCATTGGTATACCTCAAACATAATAACCTATGTAGAAAGATCCCTGAACTGTATCATTGCATATTCTCTGGGTACCACGAAGAAAGATGCAATAGAAATATTAAATCCTTGTCCGCTTTAACTACAAATCAAAACATTTTCACGTGAGCCCCCCTGTAGTTAACAAAATAATTTTATAATCATCACATGTTGATAAGAAACTTTTAGATAAGAAACTTCACAGTTTGGGTCAATTGAATCACAAATCCAGATCCATTGGGGACCTCTACCTTATATAAACCCATCAATGATAAGTCCCCCAAAATGTAGGTTGGTACAGGAGAATGGTTAGATGAGAAAAAAATAACAAAAAACCGCATGTCAGGGGCATGTTCTGGGTTTTTACATAGAGCCAGTGTTTATTCTCAGGTCTATATATTAGGCTTATTGAAGCTTTGGAATTCATTTCCATGTTCTTTTCCCAAACAGACAGCCTGATCCATCAGCTTGACTACCGTAGTGGGAATGATGGAGCCGCCACTGTCTTGTTTGCTCCCCAAACTATCCCTAGTGGTGGGCTGGATTCTCTGGTTAGCAGACTATTGAGATTCAACAGCTTCATTTTATTTTTCTCCTTACCATTTATCTAGTTATTAAGAAAAAAATCATTTGAATTTTTCTAAAACTCATCCAGAATAAGCAATATCTGCTGATAGCATGATGCCAGTGAGATAATGAGAATTTTAAGGGAAGTCCTTAGTGCTATAGATTTTACATGAATAACTACAAACATATTGTACTTGCTTATCAATTATACAATAATTGAACCTATTCCTCACCAAGATAATAAATCATAATAGTAAACACTTTCATTGTCTTAACTGTATATCAGGCATGTTCTAAGCATTCCAGTTACATTAACTTATCTTCTCAATCCTATAGGCTAGGTTCTGTTATGATCTCCATTTTGCAGATAAGAAAACAGAAGCATAGGAAGCTAAGTAATTTATCTAGTATTCAGCACAACTAGTAAAAAACAGACTAAGATTCACATTCACTCAGCACATTATCAAGTCTAGACTTCTGGCCACTTTACTATGACTCTTCCAATGTATTTATAGTTCACTTACAGATATACCTCATGCGTTTTTATATCAACATGCTACAAACTGGTGCTTCCTGAATTTATTCACATCATGACAAACACAAAAAATGATCACAGCAGACTAAAATAAATGTATGAGGCTGCTTGTGGCCAGAGGTACCATCCTGGGGCTTTCTCTTGGCCACCATGAGGACTGGAGAAATCAGTAGCTCAGCATAATACTATGGTATTCTAGCCATATAAATGACTGAGATGCTCTGATATAAGTCTCGATAACCAGCTCCTATAGATGCATTTTCCAAGGCAAAGGCAGGTTCTGAAATATTCCATTTTAATTGCTACCAATTTTCAAAATAGAAGCTAGCATACAAGGCATGAAGAGGATGAGTTCACGTACAGATGAGATTAATTAGGTCATAGGTTAACTGTTATTTCCACTCAGAATATCATATTAAGCAACTCCCACACGTTTGTGAAAACCCTGCAAGTGAACATTTAGTTACAGATATATATTAAATACATATTAAGTTCATTTCCATTAATAGTTAACTGGAGATCTGAAGAATTTTTCGATGAAATTAAAGATATTCCTCATTGTACAGACAATCTTTGGTAAGTGCAGTGCTGATGAGAAGGATCAATGCAATCCTGCATAAATAATGTGCAGCATCGCAGACAGACCCCAAAGGGCAAGGGAGCATCACACACACACACCTGCTATAAATTCCTAACTTATAAAGCATTTATAAGTGGTATTGTAGAATATTCTGCAGGAACAGTGTACATTAGTGTGGCTTTTCTATCTCCCCTACTGAGCTTCCAGGTTAGCCTTTTAGTGTTAAGTGCTGAAAAAGGAGCAAGATCTGTGTTATGTCCAGTGCCCTTTTCACACTCAGTCTCTCATCACCAATTCAGAGAAACCTCACACCAATGATTTACATACTTCTTTTGAAGGGACTATTTACAATTATCTTTGTTCCCATACAAATTTAGCATGAATAGGGACTTTCTCACCTACAAAGAGAAAGCATTTTCAAGTGCTCAGGTGCCCTTGAACAATATCCATGTCTCTAATCTTCCAGTGTTCTAGAAAGCCATATCCCAAAGAAAGCATAGCGTTATTAAAGTTTCTTTATTTCTGAGTTAAATAAATGCAGGTATATGTTTATCTTTCTTAGACAAGTTAATTTAAGTCTATGTATGGAGGTAAGTCTAACATTTCAGGATGGTTTTCTTCACTCCTTCCTTCATTGAACATATTTGAGTTTCAACTAAAACGCCAGCACTATTTAAGATGCTAGAAATGCAGAGAGTAACAGGAGAGCGTTCTATTCTCAAGGAGCTTGAGTCCAGGGGGGAGAGACATGGAAAGACAAACAGGTCAAGCAGTGTGGGAGGAGGGAGGTGTTGGCAGGTACACAGTGGTGTGCTTGGTCAAGTGACAGGGTATTGTGGGCACAGGGATGGTAGTGACTTCCACTGTTTACTTATGGTTGGTGAGAAAATGTCACAGAAGAGGGGACAAGTGAACTGGGCCTCGATGCATGAAGAGGGTGTTTTCAGGCAAGCAAGAATGGAAAGGCATTCCAGGCAGAAGAGTTAGCATATATAAAGGAACAGTACTATGAGAAGTGTGTTCAGGAAATGTCCATAGTTGTTCACTGGAGATACCCCATTGTGCATAAAAGGTGGTGAAATGGGAATGAGAGACTTACTCTCAGAAACTGAACCAGAGGGACCCTAGAGGGAGTCAGAATAGTTAGTCTTCTTTTCTCCTACCCACACAAATGGTATGTTTTTCTCCCCTAGGCTACTTTTCTCATCAAAAAATTTGCCATTATGAAGTAATCTTTCTTCTCCCTTCTTTATGGACTTACCTCTTCAACATCATAAATACTAATTTTCAGATAAATCAACTATTAATTTTGGCAGGCATTATTATCTCAGTAACAGGATTTTACCATTGAACCTTAGGCTCCCAGCTCAGTGGTGAATTGTCCAAATTCCCCTGATGTTTTCCAGTTTTACATTCTTGATGTACTTGTAGCCAATATTATGGCCTTACTAGTACTCCCTCAGAAGCCAGAGATTTGGCCAAATTCTGTAGAACCAGTTTTATCAAAGGTGTATTACACTGGATAAATCTAAGAGTAAAAAACATCAGCTCTGGAATATATAGGATAGAAATAGAGAGTTTTAAAGTCCCAAGTATACCACAATTCCCTAAACTGATTCTGAACTTTCAGCTTGAAAACAATAATTCTTACCCTATTCTACTACCTCTCTAAGCTACTGTGGGTGTTCTCTTTAGGACCATGAAAGCTATATTTCCTAAATTAGTCAAAGTGTTTTCTGGGCCTCCTTTTTTATGAATGCAAGCATGAATAAACCTTTAAAATTTTGAGTCAAGTATTTGTCATAACAGTACCCTTATTCAGACTCTTACATGAACTCCTTTAAAAGAAAGAAAAATAAAACTTCATGGAATCATTAAAACTATTCAGTACACTGTAATTAAAGGATTACTCAAGAGCTTCCTTCTAACAGCTGTGTCTTTAAAATTAATCCCCACACTCATATCTGCATACCATTGCACACACATGCACACACACACACACATTCTTTGCTTATTAACACCTCTCTTAGAAATGCATTTAATGAGAGTAACAGTTTGGAGAATTTAAATCAATAGGACTCAGAGAATTTGGGAAAATATAATGACATGAGCATAGTTATCTCCCTAGCACCCTCAAGGATGTCTATGGAAATAGATAAAAAAGAAAATACCCATATGGAAACCAGAAAGGACACCATCAGAAATCAGAAGCTTTGATGAATTTCTTCAAGATAGAATGCAGAAAGGACTGGACTAAGAGAGGCATAGAAATTCAAATTTTCTAGAAAACAAAGGTGGGAGAATTAAAAAAATATCTCACCTAGTTCCGTTTCCACAGGATTGGGGTTCAAAGAAAGGAGGTCAGAGTAAACTCATGGCCTCACCAGATAGAATGTCAACACTAATAGGGTTTTTATCTTAGAGTAGGCAGCCAGAGGAAGAAATATTGGTAAACGGGGACTTTCTGGAAGAACAAATTGCTGGCCCAAAGAGAACACCTAATTGATGAATGAAGCTGCCTCAGGGAGTGAGCTGCTACCAAAAGCTATCATCATAGTTGACAGTGATGTGACTAGTAGATTTGATAAACAGTAGATGATCTGTGCTCTATATGACAAAAAAAATCATATAGCAGTCAGTAATAATCATTATTTTATTAATTTATTCTTTAGTTTTAAAACAATTATCATTTACAATAATGGACTTCCATTTTTAAAAAGTTATTTAAATGCAACATAATATTTTATGTATAAACTAAAATTTGAAATTACCAGCAAAATATATTGCCCCTGCAGTTCACACGAGGTTTCATTGTTTTATATTTTAAACATATGTAAACCTCCAGTGGCCACATAGAAGTAACTCCAGGTCTGTTTGTTAATTTTTATAATCACTGTTTTAATGCAGAAATATGTAATCTTAATCCTACAGGGATCAGAGACACAACCAGTATGCTAAGCCAGCATTATAAGATTTTTAGCATATGGTGATAATAAAAAGCAAACTGAATATTATTTGGTTTTATTATTCTTTTTAAAGTCTCTATAGGTTATGGACCTCCTAACCTGCACTCTGAGCCCTGACAGTAAGAGAGAACAGTAGATTGGATTCAGCATAGTTATTTTAGTGTAGTAGAAGATAAATTCAAGAAATCAACCCAGAAATCAGAAAAGACAGAAAGATGACAATAATGCAATAAAATATTAGATGTGAAGGAAAGAATCAAAGAATCCAAGCTGTAATAGACATCCCAGAAAAAGGAATGCCATTTGAAGAAATCACAAAATCAAGAATAAATGGAAAAAATTATAAATATTTAAACTGAAGAAAGACCTGATTTTTTACCAAAGGGACTTGGCAAATATAGCATGTAAATAATAAAGAGACAATATTGTGAAAGATCTTGTATAAACTAACCTTTCACACAAAAGAGGGGTGGGAGACATTTAATTACCATATAGGAAGGTAAATAACCTACAAAAGAACAAAATTCAAATTGGATTTATATACCTCCTGCCCTACAGTAACACCAGAAGAAAATCAAGCAATATTTATGGAGTTTATAAAAGTAAACAACAAAAAATTCATTCATTCCTGATCCTGTTTATGCGAAAAGCTATATAAAGACATTTTTAGTCAGTCAAGTGGCCAAAAAATACATATCCATCCACGGACCCTTTCTTTTTTTTTTTTTTATTAAGGTATTATTGATATACACTCTTATGAAGGTTGCACATGAAAAAACAATGTGGTTGCTACATTTACCCATATTATCAAGTCCCCACTCATACCTCAATTCAGTCACTGTCCATCAGTGTAGTAAGATGACACAGATTCACTGTTTGCCTTCTCTGTGCTACACTGTTTTCCCTGTGATTCCCCACACTCCCCTTCTCCCACCCTCCCACCTGCCCTCCCATACCCCTCCCCTTTGGTAACCACTAGTTCCTTCTTGCAGTCTCTGAGTCTGCTGCTATTTTGTCCCTTCAGTTTTTCTTCATTGTTATACTCCACAAATGAGGGAAATCTTTTGGCACTTGTCTTTCTCCGCCTGGCTTATTTTTCTGAGCATAATATCCTCCAGCTCCATCCATGTTGTTGCAAATTGGCAGGATTTGTTTCCTTCTTATGGCTGAATAGTATTCCATTGTGTATATGTACCACCTCTTCTTTATCCATTCATCTACTGATGAACACTTAGGTTGCTTCCATATATTGCTATTGCAAAAAGTGCTGTGATACACATTGGGGTGCATATGTCTTTTTGAATCTGAGAAGTTTATTCTTTGGGTAAATTCCAAGGAGTGGGACTCGTGGGTAAAATTGTATTTGTATTTTTAGTTTTTTGAGGAACCTCCATATTGCTTTCCACAATGGTTGAACTAGCTTACATTCCCACCAGCAGTGTAGGAGGGTTCTCTTTTCTCCGCATCCTCACCAGCATTTGTTCTTAGTCTTTTGGATGGTGGCCATCCTTACTGGGGTGAGGTGATATCTCATTGTGGTTTTAATTTGCATTTCCCAGATGATTAGTGATGTGGAGCACCTTTTCATGTGTCTGTTGGCCATCTGAATTTCATCTTTGGAGAACTGTCTCTTCATATCCTCTGCCCATTTTTTAATCGGGTTATTTGCTTTTTGGGTGTAGAGGTGTGTAAGTTCTTTATATATTTTGGATGTTAACCCTTTATTGGATATGTCATCTACAAATATATTCTCCCTTACTGTAGGATGCCTTTTTGTTCTGTTGATGGTGTCCTTTGCCGTACAGAAACTTTTTAGTTTGATGTAGTCCCATGAGTTCATTTTTGCTTGTTTCCCTTGTTCGAGGAGATGCATTCAGGAAGAAGTCGCTCATGCTTGTATTCAGATTTTTGCCTATGTTTTCTTCTAAGAGTTTTATGGTTTCATGACTTACATTCAGTTCCTTGATCCATTTCGAGTTTACTTTTGTGTATGGGGTTAAACAATAATCCAGTTTCATTCTCTTGCATGGAACTGTTCAGTTTTGCCGACACCAGCTGTTGAAGAGGCTGTCATTTCCCCATTCTATGTCCATAGCTCTTTTATCATATATTAATTGACCATATATGGTTGGGTTTATATCAGGGTTCTCTAGTCTGTTCTATTCGTCTATGGGTCTGTTCTTGTGCCAGTACCAAATTGTCGAGTACTGTGGTTTTGTAGTAAAGCTTGAAGTTGGGGAGCATAATCCCTCCAACCTTATTCTTCCTTCTCAGGATTCCTTTGGCTATTAGGAGTCTTTTGTGGTTCCATATGAATTTTAGAGTGATTTTCTCTAGTTCGTTGAAAAATGCTGTTGGTATTTTCATAAGAATTGCATTGAATCTGTAGATTGCTTTAGGCCGGATGGCCATTTTGATAATATTAATCCTTCCTATCAATGAGCACGGGATGTGTTTCCATTTATTGGTATCTTCTTTAATTTCTCTTATGAATGTCTTGTAGTTTCAGAGTATAGGTCTTTCACTTCCTTGGTTAGGTTTACTCCTAGGTATTTTATCCTTTTTTATGCAACTTTGAAAGGAATTGTTTTCCTGATTTCTCTCTCTGCCAGGTCATTGTTATTGTATAGGAATGCCATAGATTTCTGCTCATTAATTTTGTATCCTGCAACTTTGCTTAATTCAGATATTAGATCTAGTAGTTTTAGAGTAGATTCTTTAGGGTTTTTTATTTACAGTATCATGTCATCTGCAAACAGAGACAGTTTAACTTCTTCCCTGCCAATCTGGATGCTTTTTATTTCTTTATGTTGTCTGATTGCCGTGGCTAGGACCTCCAGTACTATGTTGAATAGAAGTGGGGAGAGTGGGCATCCTTGCCAAGGACCTTTCTTAAAAGTATTTGATATTGTGCCCCAACTCATGATGGGTTGAATGGGAATCAAAACAGGGCAAGAATGGATAGTAACTATTAATAATTACAAACTGAGAAATGGTAAGGGAGGAGAGATGGGAAATAAGACTAAGTTTGCATGTAAGATACTTCTAACAATTACCTCACTCTTCACATTGAATAGTAAGGCAAATCAATGATTTCCATCTCAAGTATCACTACTAGTTAAAAAAAAAAATACAGCACATACAACTTCCAAATCAGGAAAACAAGAAACATGCTTTAGATAAAAAAAAGAAATAGACCCAATGAGTATGAATGGATAGGAAGGATGGAATAATGAGGTTTAAGAGGGTGTACATAAAATGATGTGATGTCTAAGCCAAATACATCAGATACATAATGATTAATACAAGTAGATTATGCTTCCTATTAAAAGGCAATGGTTGCCAGTCACATTTAAACAAAAATTTCTAAACATGTGTGATCCAGATGTTAGGTGAGATCATAGTCTTCTGTAATATTAAAACAAACAAACAAATGCTCATTTTATTACTTCACATTTTACTGGAAGATAAATGCTCTGGATGGTATATTCTTAAAGTTATTATTGGATGCAAGTTCTTTTAATTTTTAAACTCTGAATCTCCTTTAAATCCTCTCTCTCCAGCTCTTCTTCCTGCCCCTTTCCTGGGTCTCTCCATCCCCAGCACCCTAGAGAGGCAATGGTGTGGGTTGCAGACATCATTGAAGCTTTGAGACCATGGGAAAGTGCTAGATTACCCCACTGTGTGCCCCTCTTCCTCAAAACTCCTTGCATGTCACCAGGCCTCTCTAGTTCCAAGAACCCCTCACCACTGTGCTTGCAGAAAACTCAGTAACCCTTCCTTTATCAAGCAGAGCAGTTTATTTAGCTTTTGAACCACAGATAGTCTCCTATCCTGCCATTGCTTTTCCAAAGTCTTAGTAATATCACTATGCAAACAGCCCTTCTCCTCTGGGTGTCACCTATTAGCAAAAAAGAAGAGTGGGCTTTGGAACTTCACTATTCATTTTATCTCTTTTATAAACACATGTAAATGCAAAGGAGCTGTAGATTTTACTGTCCCACGAATATAAATTCTGCCATCACCTGTTCCAATGCTCACCCTCAGTTCCTTAAGACTGATGTTATTTCAGTCTATTTGGATTTTAAATTACACCTATTTTCCTTTATTAAAAAATGCTATTTATGTAAGAAGTATCTCAAATAAAATTAATAATTCACAGTAAAAGAGTGAGCAAAGACTTATCAAGAAAATGCAAACAAAAAGAACACAATAATAGCAAATAATCTACAAAAGGAACAAATTCAAGGAAAAATATTAAATTTGATGGAAATTCATTATTTTACATTGCCAATATGTACAGTTCTCAATAAATTACATCAGTGACCTTTATATGTCACTTAATAAAACACAGTTCTCAATAAATATACATCATTGACCTTTATATGTTACTTAATAAAACATTAACATAAATGGAGTTAAACTGTCAGAAATACAAGAAATTTACAAAGCACAGTTATGGGGAAGACCAGTATATCTTTTATACATCTCTCTGGCTTTCTAAAAATAGAAAAATTATTTGATAATGTGTTCCAACTCACAAATAAATAGGAATCAAAACACCAGACATGAAAGTGATTATTAATACTAAACTAAGAAGTGGTGAGGGAGAACAGAGGGAAAATACAAAAAAATTAGACAAAAGAATTAATAACAATTCTATAAAAGGAGCCATATTGTTTTTAGAGTCCCTGAAGTACTAATAGGGAAAACCTCACTAAATTAAAAAATGGAAGTCATTTAATGTCATTAAAGCATAATGCAATAAATTAGAAACAAGGATATTTCAATATAAATAATAACAGGATTTTTTTTAATTTGTAGGCATGATTTATACTACATATTGAATAATGTATCAAGAGATAAAGGACAGAAAAAACTCAAAAAAATTTATAAGAATATTATTGAGGGGAATATATTGTGCTTGATAGAGAAATATGCAGCTGACCTTTGAACAATGTGGGAGTTATGCGAGTCAACCCCCTGCACAGTGAAAAGTCCACATATATAACTGACTGTCTAAAAACTCAACTACTGATAGTTGATTGCTGACTGGAAGCCTTACCAATAACATATACAGTCAATTAACATATATTTTGTATGTTACATGTATTCTGTATTCTTACAATAAAGTAACTAGAGAAAAGAATGTTTTTTCAAATTGTTGCAAATCTCCAGAAAATTTTCCAGTATATTGAAAAATGTCTGCATATAACTGGACCTACAAAGTTCAAATTCATGTTGTTCAAGGATCAATTGTACTATGGAACAGCAATAATTAAAATAGAGTAATGCTATCATAAGCGTAGAATGAATAGGGTATAAAGCAAAGCTCCCAAGCCCAACTGTGTAATGTATATGTATGTATAAAAAGTGTCATTTCATATCAGAGGAGAGAGGATGGAATGATTTTTCAATAAAACATCTTAACTGATTCACTATTTTATGCCCCAAAATATAATCCCAATGGAGTATAACATTAAATTTAAAGGAAAAAAATGCCAGAAGAAAATGTGAGGGACTATATCACTGTTGATTTTGGAAAATAGTAAAGATAGGATAGAATAATATTAAATTTAAAAATTTCTGGTCAACCCAAAGTTTCAGGAGCAAATTCAGTAGGCAAATTATAAGCTTTGAAGAAATACTGCAACAAATATAACAAACAAAAACTAATGCTGCTGTTAATATACAAACATTTTTATGAATGTGTGTGTATATACATATGCACACTCTTCAGTTAAGAAGGAAGAGATCGTAAAGGACATTAAGAGGTGACTAAGAGCCGAACTTAAAATAAATGCACCAAAATGATCAGCCCCACAACTAAATATAAATTGCAACAATCATCAAATACAATAACCAGTTTATCAAATTGACTGAATTTTTTATTTATGTTTTTGTGATGTTTGGTTTTAAGATAAATTCCAATGTTGGCATGGTTGTTGGGAAATATCTGCTCTCTTACACTGCTGGTGGGATTATAAATAGTAATAACCATCTACAGAGAGATTTTCTAAGTATTAGAGCCTTAAGTTTTCTTCAGTACAGTTTGACTCAATAGTTCCACCTTTGAAATACAAGTAATTAAATAAAAATAAAGAAAAATTAGAAACAGTCTAAATTAACCAAAAACAGGGGGTTGTGTAAATAAGTAAAATAAGTATAACATGATAGGCAAACATAAAATTTATAATAATGAATGATATTTGATTAGTCATAAAAAAATGTTCAGGACTCATTTTACATCAAAAATAATTTATAGAATGATCCAATTTTGTAGAAGCAAATATAGGGTGGTGAGGCAAGGGCAAGAGAGTGGGAGTAGACCCATTTGTAGAGGAGGAATATTTTATTACTGACATTGTTTAGAATTTAGGGTAAATGGTGTTAGTAAAAAGCAGATCCATTAAAGGTTTTGTTCATGCTCTTAAATTCTCCACAGACATTGGATCCTTGATAGCCTAAACCCTGGTGGCTTCTCCCAGCTTTCCCCACCTAGATGTAGCTCTGAAAATATATTCATGTGACTAACAGCAGGAAGGAGGACTTGAAATGTAAGAGTATTTTACAATGAAATTGTTTATTATATAAAATAAATATCTATTTTAATTTTTTAATATAGTCAGAAGTTATTATTACTAAAGTTTTGATCATGGAGATGCATAAAAAATGAGAATTTATAAAGACACTCATTTCTCCCCAGATCTACAGTTGGGGCAAGACTCACTTAAGGAGCTGAGTGGTATTCTCGGAAAGTCAGCCTTGGCCTAGCCTGCTCTCTTCTCTCACCTCCTGAGAGTACATCCCTGCTCTATTCTGGCCCACCCTAGAACTCCCATGCTTCCTGTCAAACTACCTCACATTCTCATTTCTTGGCTCCAACCTTTACCCACCAGTAATATCCTAAAATCTAAAATAGTCTGTCTCTGCAAAGCAAGAATGGTTGACAGCAAAGGAGAAGATCTAGAAAAGAGGTGGAATAGGATGGTGCTAAATTGCCAATGACAGCCCTTAGGCCCCTTAATCCCACTATTGATCTATTGATTGGCCAGTTCAGCTCTTTTGATGAGAATAGCCTTGGGGCTGATTTGTGTGTTGTATGGTTCATGCTGTCTTTTTTTAAGGCACTAGAAACCTGCGTTCAATATAGTTAGTTATCAAAGTTTATATAAAGAGTACATTCTTGAAGAAAATGTATGGTTGCCAAGAAAGTAAAAGTTATAGAAACTTCTAGAACAAACCACATTTATGAACATTAAAATTGGGCTTCATGGTATCAAAAACCTATTCAGGGAAACCTACACACTGCATTAGAATCTGCAAAGGCAGAATCTCTCCTGTCTTTTCTGTTATGCACATAGTGCCTCTTTTCAAAGTTTGTTAACGTCTATGTTACCGTCTTGCAATTTAATTTGGGGGGCATATTTTCCCCCCACCCCAGGAAGGGATTCCTCAGTCTCAGCAGAATGCATGTTTCTCAGTGGAGGCTTAGCCAGTTTGTCCAAAGGATGGAGATTTAACCTGCCTCACATAACTTCCTTTTTGGTTTAGAGGTTATAAGAACAATCTTTGTCATGTTTAGGGCACTGAAGGGAAGTATATACATGCAAAAAGATAAGAGGCATTTAATAATAAAGTCCTGCCTCTTCTCAATCCCTAACCAAATCCACCTCCACACAACTTGCCCGAACATGACATAAAATTCAGAGTATAACTAATGTATTCTAAATTTCTTTTAAAATTCTCTCTGAAGTACTGTTACTTCTTCATTATACCTACATGGTAGATATGCATTTGCCTCTTTTTTTTAAATATACATTGCAAATAATTAACACTCAACTTAATAAAGACAAAGAAAGCAAATGTCCTGTGGGAAAAATTTGGTTCACTTCAGAATGTGTTTGGTTCTTATACTTGAATATGAATGATCTAGAAATTCGCTTCAAACTGAAGCACTGTAGTTGAGAGCCCAAACCTTTGGGAACTAGTCTTGGATTTACTTACTGAGTAACCTCTGCAAGTTATTGCTCCTCTCTGGCCTCTTAGGGAAAACAAAGAGTGAGATCAGAGACTGGATCTAGGGCCCCTTACAGCATAACAAATCAAAGCACCTCTGAGTTGGCCATTAAATAATGAAGTGTTGCTGTGAAGAATTGCTGTCTAGATCCCACAGCACAGCTTGCCTTGTAACTCACTCCAAATTGGAAGGAGCTCTTCTCTCAGGCTCATAAGGAACTCAGCTGAAAGCAGAGCTGTGCTGTCTCACTGATGTTCCGTCCATGTGGAGGCTTCAGCATGTCTCCTGTGAAAACAAAATCTACATGTGATATAACAACAAAACAGAACAGAGATAAACCAAGCTAAGTAATTAAGATTTTTTTGAAAGAGTCAGGATATTCTACCACTTCTGTGGGTAAAATTACAATATTTCCAGAATCTCTTGCCTGGTCTTAGTGCATTTCCATATCAATAGGTGTTCCCAAGGGGTGGAGAGAGTGTCTGTCTCCATATCAATAGGTGATTAACAAGGCGGGGATAGAGAGTGCACACCTGGACCAAAGAGGTTTGGTGGGGCCTTCACAGCCACATTGCTAGAGACACAGGGCGAACATGAGTAGATGACTTATTATAAGCAATAAACAGGTTTCTCCCACTTTATCTTTCCTTTTGACTGATTTCGGCTTTAAAGGTTTACTTGACCTGGGCTGGAAACACATTTCCCCCCCCGCCAGAGTTATAGCTTCATTTCTAGCACTCTCTCTCCAGCCAATTAAAATCCAGTTGCCATTTTCTTTCTGGCAAATTCAGTAAGAGATAGTTGAGTGTGTCAAGGTGTGAGGCTCTAGCTGTAGACAGGATTTGGGAAGCTGCTCTTGCTGTTCTGACTGGACTCACGAGGATGGCCCAGAGTCAACTTTAAGAATTGCAGGCACATTTCCAAGCAATTAGTGATTGTGCTTAAGGACTAAAACATCCCAGTGCCTTGATTGGAGCCTTTTTCTGTATGTGTGATCCCTCCTGGTTGATTAATGAGTGGATATGCCCTCATTTATCCTCTCTGAGGACGCAGCTGTGGAAAGCAAGCACATTGGCACATCCTGTCTTAGCAAAGTGCTTTGCTTTCCTTTCAGCTGCTTCTCTGCCTCAGCCCGAAAATGGCACCTCCGGCAGAAAGCCTGATGCCTGAATTCCAAAATCATTAGAGAACAAGGTTGAAGGACTCCATTTTAACTCTTATTTTGTTTAATGTCACCCCAAAGTTGGAAACATTCCAAAAGTACACTTCTCAAAAGGGCAACTTTGTTTCTAAATAACATGCCCATTTAACAAGACACAGTTTTCTTTGGCTGTGCTCTTTCAGAACCCCTTCCCAGGCTTCATGCCTGTGGTCACTTGTCTTTGGATGTCTTACAAACAGCCTCGGGAGTGAGGTATTTGGGAGAAAATCTCCTGAGTCACTATGTATTAAAGTTGAGTTAAATATAATAAATTAGATACTTCAAATTAAAATTAGTATTTTAAAATGAATATAACAAGACAAAGTGCTTCCAACACAAGGTCAAATTTAGTTACAGGTGTTATGGGAGTTGGACATAACTTATTAGGAAGTTCTATAATGTTAAATGAGTAAGTTCATCTCTGGACTTGAAAGTGTTTTGTTTGTAGTTTGCATTAATGGCTACTTCTTGAAAAGATAGCAAAGCAGCAAATTACTTGTAAACAGGAGACAGTCTCTAAATATTGCCTATGATTAGCTGAATAGCTGAATAGATCCTTCTCTCACCCAACAAAGTGTCCTGAATTTCTGCAATTGGAGGGTTTTTTTTAATTTTCAAAAAATAAGAATATTGTGACTCATCTTGAGATTGCAATATTCAACTTAAGAAGTACTCATCCAGAGCTGAATTTTTTAAAAAAGTATTCTTAGAACTGAGATGTTGCCATTCTTCTTAATAATGCTCTTATATGCCAAAGCAGCTTAGAAAATACTGTTAAAAACAGTATTGCCATTCCCATATCAGGTCTAATTCATGCTATATCACATTATATTCCAAATCTGACTTTTTAGGCAATGTGTGATTCAGTTTCATTCTTTTGCATGCATGTTTTCCAGTATTTTACAAAAGCAAGAGAAAGGAGATTAATAAAGCAAAATAGTCCTTAACTTTAGAATGAAATACTCCAAATTAATTAGTCTTATTACTAATATTCTGTACTACTGCACAAGGCTAGAAATGGTGGCTGTAAAATTCACAGTAAGGATATAAGAGGAAATCTCTAAGATTTTCAAAGCAGCTATAAAACAGAAGCTATAAAACAGGAGCTACATTATGGTTTTTAAATGCAATATTAAAAGTGGGAAGAATGCCATTTTGTCAAAATTTCTGTTGTCTTTTGTGGTCTTCAGTCATTGCTTGCCTTTCAATGCTTCTTACGATCAAGCCTTCATGAGTTTCCAATCTGAAACCTAAAACCAATAACACCAGATGTAAACAAGGACAAACACACATACTCACCAACACTCGTTATTTCTTGTCTTTTTGATACCAGCCATTCTGACTGGTGTGAGATGATATTTCACAGGGGTTTTGATTTGCATTTCCCTGAATGATTACTGGTGTTCAGCATCATTTCATGTGCCTGTTGGCCATCTGTATGTTTTTTTTTTTGAAAAAAATATCTATTCAGGTCCTCTGCCGTTTCATTTTTTCAGATTAATTGTTTTTTTAGTTGTTAAATTTTATGAGTTCATTATATATTTTGGATATTAGCCCCTTATCAAACATATCAATTATCTTCTCCCATTCAATAGGTTGCCTTTTCATTTTGTTGATAGTTTCCTTTGCTGTGCAAAAGCTTTTTAGTTTTAAGTAGTCTCAGTTGTTTATTTCACCTTTTGTTTCCCTTTCCTTATATGGGGAGACATACCCAGAAAAAATTTGCTAAGGACAATGACCAAGAGTTTACCAACTATATTTTCTTTGAGGAGTTTTATGGTTTCAGGTCTCATATTTAGGTTTTTAATCCATTTCAAGTTTATTTTTGTGTATGGTATAAGAAAATGGTCCAGTTTCATTCTTTTGCATGCATGTTTCCCAGTTTTCCCCACATCATTTATTGAAAAAACTGTCTATTCCCCATTACATAGTCTTGCCTTCTTTGTCATATAGTAATTGACCACATAAGTGTGGGATTATTTCTGGACTCTCTATTCTGTTCCATTAATCTATGTGTCTATTTTTGTGCTAGTACCATACTGTTTTGTTTACTATAGCTTTGTAGTATAGTTTTAAGTTAGGGAGCATAAAATCCCCAACTTTATTCTTCTTTCTCAAGATTGCTTTGGCTATTCAGGATCTTTTGTTGGTTCCATACAGATTAGGGGAAATGAAAAGGGAATAAGGCACCTAAACAAATGCACCATTTCATTTTGGTTCCATAGTGTGGTCAATGTACCAGCAATATCAGCATCACCTGGGAAGTTGTTAGGAAGGCAAATTATTGGGTGTTACCCTGTGAAAATGGATCTGAAACTTTGAGGACAGAGTTCAATAATTAGTGTTTTAACAAGCATTTCAAGTGATCATGAAGAATGCTGAAGTTTGAGAACCACTTATCTATAGGAAATATCTGAAGTTCTTCTAATGAATAATGAAGTGTGCCCTAGATCCTAAAACTGCTCACTAAAATGTGACAGTAGTGACCAGAGATGTTAGAGAGATGGATTTAGGTAGAATAGCAGAGACATTATTTTATCTCCAAAAAATTATTCACTTGCAGTGTTTGGCCAATCTCAGAGTCATTACCTGTGAAACTGAACTGTAGAGCAAGCTCATTGGAAAGAAAATCACAACTACCATAACAAAAAAACTGGCTAGAGCTCACTGAACACATGCTAGAAACCACACATAGTTCTAAATGTCTTACATTTATGAAGTCGTTTGATCTTCACAACCAACTTAATATTATAAATGAGGAAACTAAGACACAGAGAGTAATTTGTACACAGTTCTACAGCTAGTAAAGCAGATGCTCATTTTCCCTACAATATATATTCTTCCATCCAAGTGACAATAAAATTTTCAGAAAATAAAATACACTTATAAGCTTTCTAATTGCTAGTCTCTGGTATTGAAAAAAAAGTCCTTCATAAATCACACAAGTGTAATTAGGGAACACTAATGATAAAAACTATAGAACAAGCTAGATAAACAAAACTAAAGCTATCACACACAAGATCTATATATAAGCTTTCTTGACATGTTAAACTAGCTCTGAACACACAGACCTATGGTGAGGTCTCAGCCTGATGAGTCATATATCATCTTCATAAATCACCATCAAGGTTCACTTTCAGGCCCAGCAGACAGAACTTGGCTGGAGAGCTTGCTTCTCAGGAAGTCATGGACTGTTTCTGCCACCGAAGGCTGAGTAGAAGGGAGAGCACCAAAGAGGGATCCTGCAAGTAGATACAGAACACTCACATCTGTAAATTCCCAAACCAAACATAGGCTATTTCTGAACCTCTTACTTTTTCCTTTGAGATTACAATCATATAAGTTTTGCAATTTTCCACCCACATATGCATTATATTTGGTAATTTGTTTTACATTTGGTGTTATGCTATTGAATCAGTAAAAGAAGTTTTTCTTTTCAGTGACCAAAGATACAGAATGATAACAGAACAAAATAAAAAACTAACCTGGTTTCTTTACAGGTTCCCTTACCACTAGTCTCTGTGACCACTTTAATAATTAATTGTTAGAGACCTATAACATGTATTTCTTGGAGTTAGCTAAACATCACTAACATTCTGCTTATTCACTTCTCCTGCTATCAGGGAAGTCTTACATCATACCTACATGCATTCATCTTTTCCTCAGTGTATTTGTATTTTCAGAATTCTGTACAGGGTACACACACACCATCCATATTCTGAGAAAAATGCTTTTAGGAATATAATTGAGATAAAACCTGAAGATTGAAAGATCTGTTCAAAAGAATATTATTAAGAGAGTGAATTTTTAAAAATAGAATTACACAATTTATATTTTAAAATACTGAGCAAATGAGAAAGAGTGAAACAGCAACCTGGCTATAGATTCTTGAATGCTAATAGCAATGGAATGATGGGAAAGTCATCTCCTATAAATGCTGGCTGCAATGTGATACTTCACTAGAATTATTATTTTGCTTTAAGCTTTTAAAAATACAACACTGCTTCTTGGATTGAAAATTGGTCATTGGCAATTAATGTCCTGATGAAAAATTCCTATGCTTTGGAGACCCAAATAAAAGTTTCACAACTGCAAAGATAACTCCTACCTTCTTTCAAGCTTCCAGAGTCAAGGGAGAAGAAAAGCCATACCTGAATGTCAAATAAATAACATTTTCCACATTTTCTAACTGTAGAGTATTATGCAGTGGTGGTGGGGGAGCATTAAAGAACAAACACCTCCATAAGGGGTTTCTGAAATGATTCTGATGTGAGCAGTGAAAATCTGTAGTTTCCATAGAGCAGAGAGATTTGTTCACACAGGAAATCATCTTTCATAGTCACTTTTAAAGATAAAAACTGGCAAGGTAAACTGTTAATTCAGTCCACCTACTACAAGTTATCTGCTTAAGATAAATTAGTATTTACTGAATATCTCCTGTAAATGAAACTTTGGAGGGACTTGGGGGTAGGAGGGAAGACCATGTCTTTTTTCTTTCAACAATAATTATTGAGCACCTCTTAGATGCCAGGCGTTGTTCTAGGTGCTCAGGATTTTGGTGGGGAATGAAAGACACACAAATCTCTACCTCATAATGTATATTCTAGTGATGGGGATAAACAATAAACAAGGTACAGAGAAGTAATAAATGCTGTAAAGAAATATGAAGCAAGGAAATGGGAAAAGGAGGGATGTCAGGAGGCACATAACAATTGCAAGTGCCTGGGAGATGGTGTTCACTGAAAAGACGGTGAAGGGGGCAAAGGAGGAGTCCAGAGGTTGCTGAGGGGAGATTACTCCAGGGACAGGGGATGAGTCCAAAGGCTCAGGGGCAGAAGGCTGCTGAAATGTGTAAGCAACATGGACCCAGGGGACTGGAATAGAGTAAAGAAGAGAAAGAGTGGTAGGAGGCAGGACAAAGAGATGGCATGGGACCAATTACGTAGTGTCTCATTATATACAGGCTGTTGAGATGACTTTTCCTGTTACTCTGAGTGAGACGGGAGCCAGTACAGGAGTTGGAGCAGAGGTGAGAAATACTCTAACTTAGGTTTTTGACGTGTTCAACACAGATTCACAAAGAAAACTGGTACACAAGTAATTAAACTATCAAGCAATGAATACAATCACTTACATATTAGTAGCTAATAAACTCTGAGTATCCTATGAACCAGCTTATTTCACAAATGTGCACAGTCATCCTAGTATAGTTTAGTTGAGGAAATTGAAGCTTGGGAAGTTTATGCAACTAGTCCAAAATCATGCAGCAAGACAGAGCAGAACTGGCCTTCAAACTCAACCATTCTGAATTCTGACTCCTCGGAAGGAAAGGTAACCTGTTCAACTGGGACTACAAGAATGAGTGGTTCTCCTGGAAGAGAATGGGGCAAAGTCATTCCAAGCACAGGAAAGCATGATATGTTCAGAAGAGGTTTTGTGTGGTTATAGCAAAGGCCCGGAATGAAAGCTGACAGGTGGTTTTAATAGGTTCTGACCCAAAAGGAAGATTTTCTTGTTTGTTGAGATAATTTTTTTCCTGTAACTAAACAAGGGTAAGAAGAACCCCCCTAAAATGCTTGCTTAAAGACAATAACTGCTTGTATAATTATGCATTTGCTATTTGACTTCTCTCAGAGCAGCCAGCTTTCTGAGGCAGGAACTTGCTGTCTTGTTTAATGTTGCTTCCCACCTCCTAACACTGTGCTTGTGTCTGGGAACTATTAATGAAAGTATGTATGCTTAACAGTATTGGGTTATGTGTGTTTTCAGTAGCATATATACTCCTCTACTGCAAGTTCAAGTCCAGAAGTGGGTGCAGATGGTAGCCATGCAAAGCCAGGCACCATATCCTCCTGCGCTCCCGGGAAATGGGGCGCTCACCCAGCATGTGCTGTGGCTGGTGGTCAGCCAAACTCCCTCAGCGAGTCACTTGACTCCTTGTTACCTCTCGGCGCAGAGTTCCCACAGACTGAAATGCCTTATTATCCGAGAGGGAAGAATCAACTCACTAGGAAATGAATAGGTTTTGTGAGGTTATCAATTCCTGGCAGGGGAGAAACTCTCATCTCCAGGTCTTGCTTATCAGGAGCAGCACCAATGATGTCACACTGGGGACAATATAGGGATAAAACAAGTTCCTGTTCTCATAGGCAGAGCATCTAAAAGAAAGTAATATGCTTCTACAAAAGGAAGTTAAGCTTGATTAATCTGGAGTGATATGAGGGTCTCAGGTGAGCATGTGTATAAAGTAAAAACCAATGAAATTCCATTAGTTTCAAAAAATGTATCAAGCCCTTTAAAAGGATGTTGTCAGTTTTTCCACCAAAATTTAAAAAGTAAGCCTCCATTGAATGTGAGACTGAATTTTGAAAGAATGGAAAGTGATGAAGAAATAGGCAATAATGTATAAGACAAAAAATGAAGTGTTCTATAGGAAATAGTATAAATGATGTTGCTCCAAGGAAATTCCTAGGAAGTCTTCCTTTGATTATTTATAAGGGATCTAGATTCCAGAACAATAATTATTTATATAAATTGGCTTTCAGGATCTCTGAATAACTTTAAGTTTATATTCAAATATGTATTTTTATTGAAAAATGAATGAACTTAGTGATTAAGAGTATATACTAAATCGCTGAACAGTAATATTTGTAATGTGACCTTACCTTTCACTATGATGTAGGTTAAATAGGACAGGGAGAAAATTTGTATGTGTGAATTACCTTTGTATGTGTGAATTATCTTTTATGATTTACCTTTCAGGAATCCTTGATGAAATTTGGTTTACTTATGAATCTAACTCATAACATATTTAACAACTACTGTTTTGGACTCCAACTTTCTATATCATGCTATTCAGAAGTCTATAAAAGAAAAAAAGTATTTAAATCACATCAATAATTTTATACAGGTTCTTGAATTGCCCCTTGGATAGTTCAATGTTGGTCCAAAAATTTAATAAATAAAAATTTCAGACTTTCATATACTCCTTGAAAAAACAGACTTGAATTTCCTGTGATAAATAAACATCATTGCCACTGTGAAATGTCAACTTCATTGATTTTCCTTAATATATTGCCTGTATATCAAACATCATCATGGAAAGTTAGGCAAGCCTAAAGGTGGACTATTTATTTGCATGTGTTTCTGAATCTTAAAGAGAACTGGGGGGTCCTTTGATATTAGTGTTTCTTGGGTATTTCTTTGTAAAAGTACAAAGTTTGTACAAGTTCTTGTACTAATACTCAAGAAACATTCAGTCAGATGATTTATATGCCAATTTTGAGTGTGCCTTACCGATTCCTCTTTGTATTTTCACTTCCTTATTCTGATACCCTATGTGGAAAAACTTCAGATTAGTATTTTACACACATTGCTCTTTATCAATGAAATCACTTACAGAGCAGATACAGCATTTAATGCAAATTATACGTGTACTTTGAAAAATGTGATCCATTTAAAAAGGATACCATAGGATATTATAGCCACCTGCAGACTTAAAACTTTATTTACATGAAACCAATTTTTAAAATGTACTTAGATTTGTCTTGACGTACTTTCCTCTATTGAATTAAAGTACCTTCTTAAATAAATACTTTGAAACAACTGTTATTACAAATAAATACAACATCATTTTGTTTCTGGATATCAAGACAGGTAATAGGTTTGATGAAACTGCTTTGAAAATGAATTTTCATCTTCAGTCTCATCATGGTAATTCTTAAAACTACCCTTGGTTGTTGCAGCTGTAAAGCTGAATGTCAAGTTAACAGTTTGCATATTTGTGCAGATTTGTTTAGAAAATGGGCTCTGTTGTGAACTTGTTTCAAAATTGCCAAATGGGTGTGTAATGAAAACACATCTGCTAAACAAAAGAGAGGAACCAAGTTTGAGAAAGGAATTAGCAAGGAAACATTAGTTTTAAAAGTTCTTTTATAATTAAACTGTATTGCAAATGAAGTGGATCTTTTCCCAAACACGCCATTCACAGCATCCATAATCATCAAATAGCAGGCACTCAGGCAGACACAGAAGCAGATCAGCCACAAGCAATTAAGAATAGAGCAGAAATGGGGGTGGCAGTTGGAGGTAAGGTAGCAGTGGTGTGATATCCCAATATCAAATACCCAAAACGACATTTCAGGATGATGTTAAAAAGAAAGTAACAATTAAGGTGACTCTGTGTGTCTTCCCCCAGTAGGTGGAAAGAAAATTTTCAAAGGCTTTCTTTGGTTTTCTTTGATTTAGGGTGTCAGCATTTTGACCTGCTCAAGTGTCACTTCACCAGTGAGGTTTTCTTTCAAATGCATATGTGCATTTACATGTACATGTATACATAATATATATGTGTATATGTATTGTATGTGTCTGTTTATTGAGGGAAACCTTTACTGGTAGTAATTTTATAAATAGGTTTTATTTATAAATTATTTATTTGTGATTTATAAATAAAAATATATCAGGATCCCCAATCAGTGTTGAAATCTCATCCTTCTTTGCACCACCTATCATATATGTCCCTGATTATCTCTTTATTATCTACCCTACCCAAAATATAGGCCTCATTAGAAAAGACCCTTTAGTTCTCTGCTTTATCTCTAGAACCAGTACCTTATAGAGAGTTGACATCCATAAAAATGTGTTTAATAAATGAATGAATGAGTGAATCAAATGTGAGCCTCTTTGTAGTATTAAGAGAAATATTATAAACATCTGTCTAGTATGTTTTGGTGTACTTCTCTCTGGGTACAGAGACTCCTTTTGATCCCACTGAAGTAGGGCAGGTTCATGGGACAAGCATCATGATTAATTTTTTCTGCCTATGATGAAAAATACTGAAATATATATAGTATAGGAAGAACAGGAAGTTCTCCATCTTAAGGCTAACATTCCATTTTAAAAACCAGGGTGTTAGGAGATAAGATTCCTAACATGTTTTATGGTAATCAGCCAATAACGAACCCTATCTTAAGGCAGGGCAAGTAATCCTGAATGATATGTCCCAGTTCTTGAGGGGCACCACTATCTTGGAGAACAGGATCAAGAAATCCCTTGTGTTAAGTTTATCTTACAGACTATCTAGTAGACAGACTGTGGATGGTGACTTAAGATCTCTCACTAGAGAAAGACATCATGAGACCACAAGTCATGCCTACGGCCCCTACCTTTGTCCCATTCTTCAAAGACTTAAAAGACAGAATCTTAAGCCCCTAAGTGTGCCTCCTCTCTGAGACTGCCCTTACTGCCCTGTCTTTGAGTGTGTGCTTTTTGCCTTCAATTGAAAGGACCAAACTAATGCCATGACAGGCCCCAGAAAGCCTCAGAAATCAGAGGGCCTGAGTTTCAGTTTCCCCGAAACCACCTGAAAGAATAGGAAAATTTTAAGTAGGCTCTGACCCTTGGCCTGAGTCATAAAAACCGGCCTGAATACAATGACACAATAGCTTGCAAACCCGTGCCTAGGTAATCCTCCCCAAAACTGATAGATTGTGAAGATAAAGCCCTGTGAGACCCTACTGTGAAGATAAAGCCCTGTGAGACCCTAATTGAAATATTTTTGCTATTGAATCATCAGCAGACCTCCCCCTTGCCTCCCCCTGGTTGTGGTCCCTTTTCCTTTAAAACCTCCTGTGATTTCTGCTCGGGGTTGGACTCTGCTCCTGCGTGAGTCATGAGTCTTGACCCCAGCACGCTGGTGGAATCAATAAACCTCTTGCTGTTTGCATCAAGACCGGTCTCTTGTGAGTATTTGGGTCGCCGTCCATCCCTGGGCTGAGCAGGGCCTGTTTTCTGGGTCTTACACAATAAAGTCTCACTGCTCAACTACTGCATTTTGTCTCTGAGCTCTTCCAGTGGTAAGAATCTTTGTTACTTTGTTATTTCATTCCACTTTCTAGACTTAAGCACTAGTCTTCTCTCTCTTTCTGTCCTATTTCAGACAAATGTAGAAGGACTACCAAGATCTCTGATTTGGGCTTGCAAATTCCTATCTCCTGGGTGACCCAGACAGGACTTCAGCTGTATGATAATGTTCTTAAGTAGCCTGCCCAAAAATCTCCTTTCTCTGCCTTTGGGAAGTTGTCAGAACAAAATCTCACTCCATCCAGTGCTCTACTCAAATCCTGGGGTAATAGGGGCTTAGTTCTCACTCCAAGCAGATTCAAGCGGACACTGACACCAGGTAACACTGGCTTCAGGAGTTGGCAAGGATTTGTCCCATGACGAATGGGAGTTCAATGACCTTCCCTTTCCTCCCTCTGCTCCTCCTTGCTCTTTGCTGCCTGCACACTTGCTGACATTTACTACTACTTTCGCTTTAATGAATTCCTTCCTTCCCTACACTGGATGACCTGTTCGAGAATTCTTTCTAGTTCAGAGTCAAGAATCTTCCCCATCCAGGCTGAGTTTTCACCTAGTGTGCCGGGAGAGACTTCCCCACACACAGCTGCCCAACAACACCTTGCTTCTTTAAAACATCAACATTTCTTAGAAGAACATTCCACCAATGAATAAAATGTCTTTCTAAGTAGGGAAGTATATCATGTCTCCCTGTACAATGTTATATTCATTTGAAAAATAATTTTGCTTCTAGCTAATAAATCTGTATTTGACCATGAGGAAGGAAAGAAAAAAGAATAGTAGTATTATATTATAAATAAATATCTCTAATAGTATTATAGAGCATATTCCTCATTTTTCTCTCCCATCAAATCTTAAAGTAATTGGGCACTAGAGAACAAAATTAGTAATTGAGTTCACTTTCACTAAGCCCAAAGTGCCAGGAGCAGAGAGGATCTTTTCAAAATGCAAAGCCAATCAATCATGTTCCCCTTATGCCCAAAGCCCTGAAGCAGCCTCCCCTGCCTCTTACACTGAAGAACACTCTCCACTCTGCTTAAATGTCCACCTGCTCTGGCCTTTATGCTCAGCTCCTAAGTCTCATTAATCATCAATCTCTTGGTGCATGAGCTCAGGCCAAAACACCACTCGATTACTAACTTTTCCATTCTCTGTCCAAAGCAAGGCCCTCATCTTGCTGTTCTGTCTGTAAGACTGCCTCCGATTAACAGTAACCACTCTTTACATCTCAGTCCTGCGGTCCCTTCCTCTCACAGCTTTCCCTTCTTCCTCAGATTTCCATTCTAGGCCAGGTTCCTTTGTTACATGCTCCCACAGGAAGTTACTTCTTCCTTCCTTCCTCTCTTGTGTTTAGAGCACATAATATCCATTTGTAATCATACATTTTTTGCATTCTCATTTAACTAAAACCTGTCTCCACAGCCCATCTGTAGAAGAGCAGAGACACATCTTTTGCTCACCATTGTTTCCCCAGCTCAAAAACAGTGCCTAGCACATGTGATAGGTCACTAATACTTGCTGCATAAATGAAAACTGATAATTTTCAAACTGCGTGACTTGCCTGGCTAATGAAAACAATCTATTGCTTAAAATACTCTTTTCTAAATACAGCAGTAATTAAAGTATGAAATTATGTTTATGGATTTACCTCAGTGCCATACACATAGGTAGATAAAAATTGATAAATGCAGAAGGACTGTCAAACATTGAGAAGTATCAACAACAGGCGGCTTCTTACTTGTGCTGAGTACCTATGAGTTGACCTAATGTCAGGACATTCATTTCCACGGGGAGTAGAGAAAGCAATAGTGTTCCTGAAAGGACACTGTATTAGTTTTGCCTCTGATCTTCAGGAAAACAATTTTATAACAAAATGTTGATAGTAATAATAAAATCAATAAAAGGGAAAAAGTTGGAAAACGTGAAAACAAAGCATCCACCCTGCTGAACATTTCCAGGGAAATAAATACTTAGTTATTCCATAGTGAGAATACCATGTTTTGTGATGTGAAATATTTCATGCCTCACAGCACAAAAGTTATGAGAGATCAGCCAGTAATCGAAAGTAACACCATCCCTTAACCAAAGCCACAGATGACACAAAGATGATAAATGAAGTGTCTCTTTAGAAATGGAAAAAAATGAATGAAGATTTCAGACATTAAAATTGATCTGGATTCCCTCTGGGATTCCTAAGAGGATTTTACATTTCAGTTTTCTCACTTGGTTTCTCCCATATTTTTATGTGGATTTGAGCCTAAAAAATGCCCCATTAACTCTTTCAGTACAAAGGCAAATCAACAAAAATAACTAGTATATACAGAGAAAAGAGATGGATGTTGGCTAAGCTTTTTATCTTGGATCTGATACTGAATGGTTGTGTGACCTTGATGAAATAGCTTGACCCTCTCCTGAGGCCCACTTACCCCGGTACAGAATTTAGAATTTAGTGGGAAACACACAGATGAGTGTTACTGTTCATCCTAACATGTGCAGAGAGGGGATATGTGTTACTGTTTCCTTTCAGCTGTGTGTGTGTGTGTGAACTCAAGGTGTTTTCCAGAGTGCCAAGAAGCCTTCCTTTGCTATCCCTCCAGAATCTCTTTCTAAGCTGACCATTGTTCTTGGGAGATCCTCTAAAGGGGCAGAGCATTTCATTCTATAATTAGCATTAGAAATTAACATACAAGTCATCCTGGGAGAGGTGACACATAGAATTTCATACTAAGACTTAAGAGTTCAAGCTCTTTTTTCCGAAGGTAATTTTTGACAGGGTTAAGAAGCAGAGGGGAGTGAGTACTGACAAATGGAGAAGAACGAAGTGAGAAACTTCTGAGCACCAAAAGCACATTTCACTTGCTTCACATCTTTGCCTGGAGCTGGCCCTCGGGAGGACAGTAACACATGCTTCAAGCTGGCAGCAAAAACGTCACCTCCATCCCCAGGAGATCATAAGCTTATAGGGTTGTACCTTGTACCCAGTCACAAAACACACTTCCATTTGTTGAGCAGTGGTACTCAGCCCTAGGAACTGTACTTAGTAGAGCTCATCTCCTTGTGAAATAGCAAATGGAATATGTTGCAACCCCAGAGCTCAAACACAAAGAGCAATGGAAATTCAGGGAGGTTAACTTAACAACTTTTGATTGTTTTTTACTATGTTTTTATATAACTTTTGTTTGCTAATTTGTTTGGCAGCCAGAATGGAAAGCATAGGTTTTAAAAATATCCATAGAATATGGGGACACTCTGGATATCTCGCATAGTCTTGTGCTTAATAATAACATCCGTTGCTAAGGATCACAGTGCAGATGGCATATAAAATTACTAGGAGGAATGTTTCTGACAGTCTCATTTAGTCTGATTTTGATAAAATAACAATACATTGAAAATAAGTGTCTGAGTTCTGAGTATTCTGGCATATTC